>JANAVB010018000.1:5242191-5740258 GCA_029216955.1 Iris pallida | reverse complement strand
CATGCATATTACATAGTTACATAGATATATACATTCATGCACATTTATATACATACTTTTATACATTATATATGTTAACATTCATTACAATGCATTATATTTACTTATACCTTTGATTCATTCATTAATTCATCATGCATTTATACATCATTCATTCATGTTATCACTACATAGGCCATACTTACATGCATCTATACATTATATACATTGTATACAATATGTAAAAATAGAAGAGGGAAAAAAGGGAAAAAAACTGAAATGGAAAGGAAGGGAAGAAAAAATGTAAAAAAAGGGAAAACAATGGACATATACATGCTTGCATCATATATTCTATATTACCATACATGCTATCATTATATATTGTATTACATTATGTATACATTATGCATTCATATCTATCATTACATGACATATACCTTGCATTCATGTCTAGCCTTCATTATATACTTTCATGCATACATTGTATATCATTCTTTCATTCATGCATTTATGCATTGCTTACATACATTACATTGATTACATTCCTACATGCTTGCATTCAACCCATATATATATTAATGTAAAGATATACATATCATATATATATATATATATATATATATATATATATAATATATATATATCTATATATATATATATATATTATCATTTCATTCATCTAACATATCATGCATTACATCTTCTACATTCATTTAATATCTATACTACATAGGCTCATAGGTTACACAAAATGTCTATGTCGTATAGTCACTCCTACTTAAAATCAATACTGTACCAATTGGGCCTTCATTAAATTCTAGAATTAAATAATGTTGTAGCCCTTCGTGTTAGCTTTTCAAAACTTCAAACAGATCGCATTTTTGTGTCTGGAAGCTCCCAAATCGCAAAAACACCGAAACACATTTGTCTTTTAGACATCTGACACTTAAATAATTTTACAAAAAGTTTTAGAACGATTTTGGATTATTAAAATATAATTTGGAAAGCTAACTTCGATACGGTTCTTTTAAAAAAAATAAGAGATTAAACAGAGTTCTAAGCTAAAAGTTATGATATTTCTAAGTTGCTTTGGTTAATAAAAACGTGGATGAATATTAGACGATTTGAGTTGTTTTGGACAAAAGAAACACATGTAGGCCAAGATACATGGATATCAACATAGGTATCCAAATAAAACTCATTCTAACCATCCTAACTAAGATCAATACTCTCTAACCATTCTAAAATGAATTTAAATATCTATTTAAACTATTATCATACATACATACACGGGGGTGTCCTAATTTGGGATCTATCAAGTAGGACACAAGACACATATCTAAAATCCTCAAGAGAGCTCAAATGCCTCAAATTTGAATCTAAAGGGGACATATACATGAGGATGGATCCTACGGATTCAAAACTAATTTATATGCAAAAAATTGATTTAGAGGATGGGTTTTACATATTGGGAGTAAAATTCCAATGAAATCCTTTAGGACACGGCTCCGATACGAAGATCCCTCAAAGTGGACACTCCTTCTTGCACTTCTCTCCAATCCTTGGTAGCACCCTTCCCTTGGAAAATGAGAATGATTGTGGGAAGATTTGGTAAAGGATGATTTGATTTGGAGATCAAATCAAAGTGAAGGCTCTCTAAAATTAGGGAAGAACAAAAGGAAAATAAAAGAGGCAAGATTATAATAAATAAAATAAATCATTCTCCCCTAAAGGTGGCTTCCTAAAGAGTCCATTAGGGCTAATGGAAAATATCCTAATTGCCCTTCTCTATTCTCATATGGTTAAGTCTAGACTAGGTTCAAGTTTGGGGTCAAAAGGATCTAGTTTGAGTCTCTAACTTAACCATTCTAACATGATAAAAATTAGTCTAACTAACTAACTTAAATGTTGGGTTTTGTGGGACATGCTTAACTTAATATTGGGTCCCATCAAGAGTTTAAGCTACCCGGGTCACAATACAAGTCGGAACGAGACGAAACTCAAACCCGACTAAACAAATCCAATAAAAAAATATTAAAAATATAAAATTTTCCCAAAATATTAAAATATGATAAATAACCAAAATCATAATACATCAATTTAAATATTTTAAAATAATCTAAAATTTACCAATTAATTAAAATCCTAAATAATTCAAAAGTCACAAAAGACTAAATATCCTTAGCCTAAAGAGTTGTAAATAGTCATTCTAATCACATGGTTAGGTCCCCATGGTCATGGTTAGTCTCTAGACTCAACAGTTTTAGGGTTCACTAGCTAATCATCAAAATTATAATTCACTAATTTTAAATAGTATTAAACTAATTAAAAAATTCCATAAATCATAAATCCTATTATTAAATAAAACTTTTACAAAAGTTCAAAATTACCCTCATGCTAAAATGTGATAGTAATACTCAAGGCTGGGCCTTCCCTACCAAGTCTACTACACTAGTCAAAGCACGTCATTGCACTATTCGTGCCACGATTTCTAGTCACCTTGCACTCCAAAACTCCACCATGGCTAAAGTCATCTACCGTAATAATTAACTAAGTAATTATTTATAAAAATTCTAAATCACCATTTAATTCAAATAAATAAATAAAAATTATTATCAAAATTTTGGGAAGAGGGGTTACAAAAAACCCTAACAGAGCACCAAGAGAATTCGGCCCGAGTTCGGCCCGAGTTTGGCCCAAATTTGCCTCGAGTTCGGTTAGTGTCCGTTGGATTTTGAACTTGGTCTCTCCGTAGTTACGGATGCAACGGCTATTTGCCGAGATTCTCTCAAAGAATTCTGCCCAAATTCTGTCTTTGAAAAACGTATAAATAGAGAAGAATTTACATCATTTCAACACACCTCTCTCTTCTCTTCTCTGTAAGCCTAATACGTTCTTCCAAAGTGTTCTAAGCTTTTCATTTTCAAATCTCAAGCCAGTTACAATCCTCTAGTCGATTTGTCAGTACGGTACGGTCTAGAAGTTTCAGAGTGATTATAATCAGAGGCTTGATTGAATAAAGGTACTTCACAATTGAAGTTGGTCGAGTACTTCGGATCAAAGCTCGTATTGTAGAAGTTGCAAGAACTTCGCATGAAAACTTACAGTATTTTTTTATAGTGGATTTCAACTGGAAGCTAGAGTTCTTCCGATTGGACTAGTTCTTACAAGAGAAAAACCAGTATACATCCTTGTGTTTACGTTTGCTCTCTGTTATCTACTTTTTATTTACATATTTGTGATATATATATATATATATATATATATATATATATATATTCTGTGATCTTGTTGCTAACGATTTTTAATAGCTAATTTTCTGTTGCCTACTCTATTCACCCCCTAGAGTATAGCGTTTTACATTTGTTCCTACAGATCAAACAGTAAATACTGATGTCACTTGAATATAAATACAAGAATAGATAATTTATAATAAAGTTGGACAGACTTTAATACAATCATCTGAACAAGCTCATAACAAAAAATAAAGTTTGTAAAACTAGGCTATATAGCTGAAGATGTCATCATAAAATATAAAAGAAGAAAGAACGATAAAAGTACCATTATCGATACATGAATCTCGGAGATGCAGTCGTCCACCAACCTACTACTTTATTCTAGCAATTGCAGCGAAAACCTAGAGAGATCATCAGGTCCTCAAGGGACTAGCAAGATATATAAAAACATGCCAAATGTAATAGTATATAATATGTAGAGGAAATAAAAAATAGTCGTAAAACAATCAACTAAGACACAAGGAGACTAAGACACAAGGAGACAAAGACACAAGGGAACTAAGACATAAAGAACCTACAACATAAGGAAGCGAAGGTAGTGGTATGTCATACTAGAAGTGGCTAACAATAAGTCAGGTAAAACCTATATACTATAGTCAAGGCAAGCACTCACAGTCTATAGTATCTCAATCGTAGTCAAGGAAAGCACTCTCAATCGAGATGGTCAAGTAGCCAATTCTAGTATAAAGGTCAAATCAATCATATAGACCGTAGTCAAGGTAAGCACTCACAATCTATCTAATATCATAAGTCAATTCATACTCAAGTCATGTCAAGTCAATCAGTCAATCCTGGTCAAGTTAATCAATCCAGGCCAGGTCAACTCAATGGAATAGAGTCAAAGAACTAGTAATACTGACACAATACTCACAAGAAATAAACAATGACACATAAAGAACAAGTAAGATACGTGCATGTAAAACAAGATAATAACAATGACATGAACATAAGCAATATGTAATCAAGTATGACTGAAAGGAAACAACAATATAGGAAATGCATGACAATATTGTACAGTGGGCAAGGTATACTTGTCCATCTCATGCAACTTTGCAAACGGTTGTCCTACTCCAAGATCCTCGCTCAATCCGTTACGTACATCTGTCATAGTAAAGCTACTATTAGTGACATGCTTATGTCATACCTTATACTAGGGGTGAGCAAATACCGACCGATACCGAAAAAACCGACCGAATACCGATTAAAAATATTCTAAAAAACCGAACCGAAATTGTGTAATATCGAATTGCCGAATCGGCTAAAATATGGTATAATGTAGTGGTAGCAGTTTGAATGTAATACCATACCGAAAATACCGAACCGAACCGATTCCATATATATACTTTTTTAGATTGTTGTTCATGGTTAATTTATACTACTAATTTTCATTTTTATCTTTGTTTTGGTCAGTTTCTTAGAACTTAGAATTGACTTTCGTGGACTTGAAGATATGTTAAGAATGCCAAGAAATGAGTTTTTGATCTTTTGAGTTTATGATTTTGTGCTCATAGAATTTTGAAGTAAATTTTGGTTACTTAAACTTATACTAAAAATTAAACTTAGTGACCGCTTTTGATCTTTTAAGCTCATTTTTGGTGTTTGCGACTTGCAACATATTATTCTCATAATTTTGATTAATTGTTTGGTCCATAGAGGCTTGGCTTTAAAATTTAATCTTCCAATAAAGTAAAAAAAAATTATAGATTAAGAGGTTCTAAAAGATTAAGTGTGTTGATTGATCAAATGTTAATTGGTAAAATACTGTTATCGAACAAAAATCGACCGAATATCGATTTAACCGAAATCGAAAAAAACCGATTCTAAATGGTACGATATTGGTATTGATTTTTCAGATTCCGATTTAAAAAACTACCAAATATTTTGACCAAATACCGACCGATTATACCGATGCTCACCCCTACCTTACACGGACTTACCATATATAGGCCCAATATATATACGACACTAATCCTATTAACTAGTCAACCCAATCTAATATGTATAGCATTAATCTTATTTAATAAAGTATTTTTTATACACTAAAAATATTATAATTAATGGAAAATTTATTTAAATATTTTATAATAATAAATAGTCTATTTTATCTATAGAAAAATAGTTACCAAGTTCTCATATCGACCCATCATCAATATACATTGTCTTGGTTCATATATTTGCTCCCGAAACAACAATTTCTTAATATATTTTAATTCTAGAGAATACTAATAAATAGGTAAAAAAATTCTTATCAAAATATGCACAACAATTATTTTGGAGATGTCTCATGAAGTTCCGAAGCATATGGACACATAGAACTCATGAATTTTGGTGTTTTAATATTACAGCAAAATGTCCATTTTTTTAACAAATAGTAAACGAAAACAAAATGCTGCAAAAATATATGCGTTAAAAGATTAGGAAGTCTAGTTTCTTACAAAAAAATATATGGAATGTTGAAGTGGCTCGAAAGTGGATGAAAATTGGCTCTCAATAGAACTTGTCTGTTCTGGACACCTTTCCGTAGAACGGACGTCCCGGCTAAACCATAAGTTACTACGTGGGTGGCCAATTGGACATAAAAATAGACACCGAGATCTTTCCATTAGTTTTGATTTCACGAAAAGATGAGGTTGAAAAGTACAAGAAAGCCTAGATGCAAAATAGCATACCTGCTGTGACGAATTTAGCACAAGCGTGATCGACTTCGGGTGCCTTCCTCGCATCGTACCGACCAAATTAAGAGCTGAGACTTCTCAGAAAGGTGTTGGGCTGTTAAGGGGTATCCTAAGGTCAAGATGAAGGTGGTAGAAGGATTGGAGGTGGTCGGGAAGATGGATTTCTGGTGGTTGGAATAAAAAGTGCAAAAATAAGAAAGTATAGTAGGTGGCGCTCGGTTTGTACAGATTTTATATATAAAATCTGTGAGAAAATATTAAGAGGGAGGTATTTACGTGAAGGAGAGGGGATTAGGAGGATTTAGAATTTGGTTTAGTAGGATTTGGTTGCCTATTTTAAAAGATACAATGTTATCTCTCTTAGGATTTAAATCGAGTCCAAAATAGGAAAGTTGTTATGGAGTTGGTTTAAATTAGATTTAAATTAATATGGTTGTGTATTAATTCATATTAATCAATCTAAAATATGTCTATAGATTAGGATACCCTATGATAGGCTCCATCGGTGTCACGCCCCAGAACCAGAATACTGGAGAGCGGGGGCAGACACAGCCAGCTACGTATATTGAAGTGCAACCCACCTCGCTATACGGTCACGGCTGGCTAGATACATGAGAGTTTAACTACAAGCCATCAGTCTCTTATGGTCATGAACAAGCCTATTGTCTCAATCTCAAGCAAGTAATAGCAGTTACAAGATGTCAGAGCACCAATATATAATAGTAAGGCATCCCATACATTACATATTTGGATGATCATGAAGCTAGTCATACAAAATGTGAAGACTAGCAAGAGTTTCAGTCATACATGATCAACCCTAGGACTTGTCAATCATGTTACAGCCCGTAGGAAGACATTAAGTAAAGTTGCAAATGAGCTAACACTTGCTCGGCGGCTAAACGTCTCAAAAGAATACTTTTACAATAGAGTGGAAGAGCCAAAATAAAAACCCACTCATTGTCAGGGTTACGTCTGGTGGTCACCATCTGGCTGGAAGGTAGGGAGATCCTCTGGATCTGCTCCGGTATCTGGCCATACAAAACCAGCTGGGTCAGATCCCAGGAAGAGCAAGTGCCACAAAGGAGGCTTCACTTAAGAACTAAAACCAGCATTTAGCACAAAACATAGTTATAATAAAGACTGGAAATATGGAAAATCATGATGATATACGATAAGATAACCATGGGACTGTTCAGAAAACCAAGTTACAACCCTTAAACGAAACAAGGACCGGGGTTATAACCCTTCGTCTGAACGGAACTTGGTTTTCCACTATTTATCGATAAAGTAAGCACAAGCATTCAGGTCATACTAACAATCTTGTACAGGATCAGGACAAGACTAGACTAGGTTAGACTCCATCCAATCAACCACGGCCAAGCAAATGATTATGGCTTGATACTTTAACTAACTAGGGTTATCACAGGCCTAATTACTAGCAAGATGCAATGAGATTGTTCCAACAGCCACAAGCCCTGCAGACCATCCCGGCTATCCGGACTCAAATTAAGTGTTGAATTCATGTGGGTACATCGTCCAGGAAATGCATGTACCTTTAAGTAGCTTGAAGGGTGCAACACATGACAATGTGCTGGAAATATACCCTACTCAACGGCAGGCTACAGATTCTAGGTGGGGCACCCAGATAACATGATTTTCTGTAGCTGGGAAATCTTTTCATGACTACTGGATTATTCTAGTTATTAGCCTTAGTCAGTTTCAGTAGGTACCCCTGACCGTGGTACTCAGGGGTCCCTGTCCTAGACATGATACGAGACAGTACTAGTTCATTTGTACAAACACAATCGTCCATGGTGTCCAGGCCATTCATTCTTGTCATGTCATGCTAGCCGTCGCAACAGCGTTCAATAGTTCCCATCATGCTTATTAGTCATGTCTTGTCATGTCATGCCATGTCATGTCAGTTACTTGTCATACCATGCCATGTACAATTATCTATCCAATCGTGTCAATCAAGTCAAGGTTATCAAGTCCGTGATAAGAGGGTGCAAGCAAAAGGCACACGGGTACGTATGGGGGCTCAAGCCTCTACGCAAGAGAAACTACGCTAGAATAGGGGGGCCGAGCGTAAAATGTCTTTACGCGAGCAAGACCAAGGAAGGACCCATCTACGCGAGCAAGTACTCTATGCGAGAAGGACCTGAGGAAGGACCCATCTACACGAGCAAGTACTCTACGTGAGCAGGACCTGAGAAAGGACCCCTCTACGCGAGCAAGCACTCGAGCGGGACTCTATACATGTGGGACTCTACACGAGATTTTACATACGCGAGACTCTACGCGAGCGGGAGTCCCCTGTATAGAGCTCGAATGAGCTCGGCATAGAATGGATTACGCGGGCACGCAAGGCGTGTGCGTAAAAAGGGAACACTACACGGGCACGTGAAAACGTGTGCGTAAAGGAGGAAAATGCTACGCTGGCACGTAAAACGTAGGCATAAAGGAAAGTCACTACGCGGGCACGTACGAACGTGTGCGTAAAAGGCTCGTCTTCTCCCCAAGGCCGAGACTTGCAGCCATGGAGACTCAAGAACTCAAAAAAACCCCATCTCGACCAAGACTTGGTGAATTCCAGCCATTCAAAATACAAACTTGCATAAAATCGAAATTCCCACCACATAGAACTCTCCATTTTTGAAAACAACCAAGTTCGGTAGATCAAAACCATGAAGATCAAAAATACTAAAACTTAGATCTACATGAAATGAACCACGAAATAAAAAATGCTAAGTACTAAAGTGTCTTAGAATCTCGTGAGGAAGATAATGGAACAACAAAATTGAGTTCCTCCATGAAGCAAGTTGCACTTGCCTACTGCGGGTGGTCGGTGGAGGAATGGAGAAGAAGAAGAGAGTTATGAAGAATGAATGAGGAGAGAGAAGGGTTATTGGGTAAATAAATGGGAGATAGTGGTAGGTAGGGGTTCTCATACTAACCCAAACCAAACCAAACCGAACCCGATGTCACGACCCGCACCCATTTTTTTTAAACGGATACGAGACATGTCCAAGCCAGCCTACGCCGCAGTGTCGGCGGTAGAACGCTGTCACGGCCATGAAGATCAAAATCACAAATAATACTCATTCATAAAATTAATTTAATTTACAATGATCACGAGTTTTATATTTGTAGAAAATATAAACTTGTACAAATATTGGAATGACTACAACTCCGCTATCTAGCTAGTTTTAGGCTTTTGTCTGCAAGTACCCCCGTATCTCCCATGCTAAGTGAATCCACGGCTAACCTAAAAATGTTGGTTTCCAGTCAGGAATGGAACGAGCACAATTCACTGAATGCAATTTCAAATAAAGAAAATGACTATAAAATAAAGGTTAGACATCAATCATAAGTTTTGAAAATAAACAGTAAATACAAAAAACCAATATCAATAAATAGACACAAAATACTTTCCCCAACTGTTAGAAGTACCTTGATATGTGATCGGTCTCGGGACAATTATGCGACACGGTCTACACGGTCTAAAGTTACACGGTCTACAGTTACACGGTCTACAGTTAATATTGCAATAAAGAAACACTGTCTACAAAATAATAATCACGATCTACACAGTTTGAATGCAGTAATAATCATGGTCTACACTGTCTACTTTGCAATAAATAAATCACTGTCTACACTGTCTACAAGAAATAGATAAATTACTATCTACAAGAAATAAATGCAATACGGTCTACACGGTCTACACGGTCTAAGGTCAGATCACACATCCTTGGTACTTCTCATTCCCGACTCAACAACTTATAATAGGAAATAATCACATAACCAATGGCCAATCAATGAAATATAGTGAAAATCAATATCGAAATGCAGACAATAAACTGTACTCGCCTGGGGTCCTCTGCTGGTGAAACCGACAATCTGAACCACTCAATGTGCCACAATAGTCAAAACCCGTACGACAGTCCCCGGAAGCTGAAATAAACATTACCAATATTCTCAGAATAGTCAAATTAGCTAGGATCGCCTGTCCTTAAGTCCAATTCAGAATACAGGGGCAAAACGGTAATTTTGGGTCAAAACGGTGTCCGTCGTTGAACCCGCTTTGCACCGAAAAGTGTGTCAGAGTCAACGGTGTCTAAAGTCATCAAACTACATGTCTACGAATCCAGTTTTTTGATATGAACCCAACCGTATGTCCAAAGTTGGATTTCGGCGGGCCGTGCACAAAGTCGTCCGTTGAGTCGGACCGTGGGGCCCGCAAAACGACGTACGATTCAACTGTCTCAGAATTGGACCAAACTTGGCATTCAGGACCAAAAAAACGATACGGTCCTGCTGACGCAAGTTTCGTCTCGATCTGACGAGCGTGCACAAAGTAATTGGGAAATTTGCACAGAGGTCAATACGGTGAATTTCGACGGATATGCATCAAATTCGTCGCGCACACACGACCAATTTGAATTCCGTCAAAGCCCACACGACCACGAAGCCGATACGCAGCTTTCGATGCTTTCGGTTCACGACCATGTCGTCCGGAATGGCGGGACGCACGTCGTATCGAAGAATTTTTCTAATTTTCTAATATTTAAAAACAGATTTTTCCTAAACTTTGGGACCCGATATCTTGATACGTAATCGATGATTTCGATTTTCGTAAACTGGGTTTCGGTGTCCTATAGGTTGGTTATGAATGTATTCAGATAGATTTCTAAAATAATTATTGGATCGGCTATTGGTCGCCTTCCAAAATAGGGTACATGCAATAGTTTTCGAACTGTCAAGAACGAGTTTTTCGTCGATTTTGACTCATTTTCTTTTCGAATCTGGGTCGATTCCACACAAACTATCTAGATGGATTCCTAGGTGGTTATGTTGGCTATCTAACGAATCAGTCAGAATGAAATACGACGAAGCGTGGACGGCGATATCGTACCTGAAACGTGGCTTCACCACCTCCCTGCTGCTGCCGTTTCCAGCGTATCACGCCACTGTTGTCGCCGTTTTCGGCCGGCGGACGGCCCGACGCGACGGCGCGGTCGTCAAGGGGGTTCGCCGGGACGTGGTGGTGGTGAGGCGGCGTCGTGGGGTTGGAGTTGAGTTAGGGTTTTGTGGTTGGTCGATGAAATTCTTTCATCAATTCATATATATATGATCGGGTTGTAGCCTGGGAGGAAAGCTGCGGTTTTGGCCAATTCGTGTTACTCACGAGATATTGGGCCACCCCAATATCTCGTGGGTTATAGCCTTTGCTGTGTTGTTTTTTTGTTTTATTAATAGAACAACTACACATATAATTGCATATATATAACCATATTTATATACATAACCTCTATATATATATATATATATATATATATATATATATATATATATATATATATATATCTATATATATATATATATCTATATATATATCTATATATACACACACATATACATAATCATATACATATATGTATTCGTATACATATACATATATTTATATATATATATACACATAAACATAATCACACCCATACAACCCAATAATATTCGTATATATGCGTATATATCTATATACACACATATACATATATGTATTTTATATAAATATACATACGCACATATATATATATATTATATTATATATATATATATATATATATATATATATATACTATATATATATATATATATATATATATAGAGAGAGAGAGAGAGAGAGAGAGAGAGAGAGAGAGAGAGAGAAATTATATATATCTATATATCTAATAATATATATATATATATATATATATATATATATATATATATATATATATAATATATATATATATATATATATTTATATATATATCCATACGTATATACGCATATTTATATATGCACATATACATACGAATATTTATATATATACATATACATATTTTATATATATATATATATATATATATATATATATATATATATATATATATATATATATATATATATATACATATATACACAGATAACCAATAATAGTACAATAGTATTATTTCTTAATAACCTTATTAATATTGAAATAATAATAATAATAACAATAATAATAATAATAATAATAATAATAATAATAATAACAATAACAATAATAATAATAATAATAATAATAATAATAATGAAAATTCCATAAATCAATAATGGTGTATATGAACCATTATGTTCAGTCTAAAAAATCCTGAAATATACGATGACCTATTTTATACAGAAGTCACTAATTACCCCTAATAATAATATTTATAATATTTAAATATGGATACTTAGAAATATTCATTAAATAAATAAAACGGAGATACCACACACTCATACCAAATTTCCATCAACACGACTGTCATTGAACGTCCCGCATGACTATATGGGCTCGGGCTCAGTTCGGGTCCAGTCTGGGCTAAAATGGTATAATCGGGTTCCCTAAAATTCAATAATATAAATAATGAATAAATAAACCTTCGGTAAGGATTAAGTCGTAACTTGGCTTGGTTTTCCTAGTTAGGACATCGCTATGGCTCGGCCTTCCCTATCAGGGCTAACACACTAGTCAAAGCACGCCCTTGCACTATCCGTGCCTCGATTTCTAGTCATCTTGTACTCCAAAACTCCATTATGGCTAAAATCATCTACCGTAAATAATTAACTAAATAATTATTTATAAAATCCAAAAATCACCATTCCAATAAATAATAAAATATTATCAAAATTCTGGGAAGAGGGGCTACACCCGATGCATGCCCAAGCCAGAATAGACCACACGAGCCAAGAAATGCCAACTAACCCATGCCAATGCAAGAAACCCAAGACTAGCCAGCCAGGACAAGTCAAAATACGGGTCCGAGGTACGTATACGCATACCAAAATACGTATAACGAAAACCGAGGATGACAACTCTACCCACCTTAAAAGAATTTAGTCCTCAAAATTTAATCAAGAGGCTAGAGATGTCGAGCAAGCTATACTAATCACAGGCAAGATATAACTAAGCAATCAATCAAACAATCTATCATGCAAGCAAGGAATCGAAGGCATAAGACATAATGAAGACATTATACCTCACGAGTCAAACAGGTCGAGATATCGCGATCGGATGTCATCCTCATGCTCCCACGTTGACTCACCCAAAGAGTGATGACCCCAAGCAACAGGGACTAACTTGATAGTCTTGTTCTTGAGTATCTTCTCTCTTCGGTCCAATATGGATACGGGTCTCTCCTCATACGAAAGGTTGATACTAACAACCAATTCTGAATGATCAAGGACATGACTCGGATCTGGGATATACCGTCGTAATTGGGATACATGGAAGACATCATGCACCTCACGTAACAACGGCGGAAGAGCAAGACGATAGGACACATCTCCTACTCGCTCTAGAATGTCAAATGGCCAGATATACCTAGGACTAAGCTTTCTCCGTATGCCGAAACGAATGACGCAACGGGTAGGCGCGATCCTGAGGAATACATGGTCGTCGATAGAAAAATCAAGGAGACGCCGATGAGAATCGGCCCAATGACGCTGGCGATCTTGTGTAACTCGAAGGTGATCTCTGACTTGCCTGACCACCTCAATAGTCCGTGTTACCATATATGGACCAAGCATTTGCCTCTCGCCTATATCGTCCCAAGCTAAAGGAGATCTGCACTTTCTATCGTACAAGGCCTCATAGGGTGCCATCTGGATACTGGCCTGGAAATTGTTATTGTACGAGAACTCCACGAGATGCAAGTGATCTTCCCACGAACCACCGAAGTCAAGTGTATATGAACGCAACATATCTTCAAGAGTCTGGATCGTGCGCTCTGACTGACCATCTGTCTGCGGATGACAAGCTAAACTGAACTTGAGACGAGTCCCCAAACTTTTCTGAAGACTCTGTCAAAAGTGCGATATGAATCTGGAATCTTTATCAGACACAATACTGACTGGTACTTCATGCAACCTGACTATCTGCCTAAGGTACATCTCTGCAAGCTGATCCGTCGACTGACCAACCCTGAAAGGAAGAAAATAAGCTACCTTGGTGAGTCTGTCGACTACAACCCAGATAGCATCTCTTCCAGCTGGAGATCTAGGTAATCCAGTCACAAAATCCATGGTAATGTGCTCCCATTTCCATTCTGGGATCGGTAAGGGTTGAAGAAGTCCAGCTGGTCTCTGATGTTCAGCTTTAACTTGTTGGCAAACCAAACATCGAGAGACAAACCGAACTATCTCCCTCTTCATGCCATTCCACCAAAAATGCTGTCGGATATCACGATACATCTTCTACCGCCCGAATGAATCGAATACTAAGGACTGTGAGCTTCTTCCATGATCTCCTGTCTGATATCACCACTAGGTACACAAAGACGCCTTCCATGCTGAAGTGTACCATCCTCATAGACACATAACTCTGGTCTTCGCCCTACTACACATTCTGTCCTAAGCCGCTGAAGCTTAGAATCTGCTGACTGAGCTAACTTGATCCTCTCAACTATACTGGACTGAACTTGTATACTGGCCATCAATGCCACACTGGTAGGAAGGACAACTTCTATACCCATCCTATGAAGATCTGCTAACAATTCTGGTTGTGCTGTTAGAAAATAAACATCGGCTCTTCTGCTCAGTGCATCTGCAACAACGTTAACCTTCCCAGGATGATACTGTAGGTTGATGTCATAATCCACAAGTAGCTCTATCCATCTCCTCTGACTCATGTTAAGATCCTTCTAGGTGAACACATACTTCAAGCTCTTGTGGTCGGTGAAAATCTCCACCCTATCTCCATACAAAGAATGCCTCAACAACTTAAGTGCAAAAACGACTACTGCCAGCTCCAAGTCGTGGGTCGGGTAATTCCTCTCATAATCACGAAGTTGACGTGACGCATAAGCTATTACCTTCCCATGTTGTATCAAAACACATAAACCTCTGCCTGAAGCATCACAATACACTGAGAATCCCCCGGTCCCATCTGGAAGCGTGAGAATGGGTGCCGTCATCAAGCCTCGCTTCAACTTCTCAAAATATTCTTGACATTCTGTGGTCCAAGCAAACAGCACATCCTTGCGGGTCAACTGCGTCAGTGGTGCTGAAATTCGTACAAAGTCCGAAACAAACCGTCGGTAGTAGCCGGCCAAGCCAAGAAAACTGCGAACTTCTGCAACTGTACTGGGAACCGGCCACGTCTCAATAGCCACGATCTTTTGGGGATCCACTTCCACTCCACCTCTGGTGATGATATGACCCAAATATGAAATACGATCGAGTCAGAACTCGTATTTACTGAACTTTGCATACAACTGGTGCTCACTGAGAATCTGAAGAACTACACGAAGATGCTGCTCATGCTCAATTTTTGTGAAACCCGTAAATTTGATTTATTTTAAAATTATTGGATTTTGGTTGCAAATTAGATTGGCTAGTTTTTATTATTATTATTATTATTATTATTATTATTATTATTATTATTATTAGGATATATATATATATATATATATATATATATATTATCCTTTGGCCTGACCTGTCCCGAACCCGTCTCGATCCAATTTTGTAACCGAAACCAATATAGGTTTTCATCTTTTAAAGTTATTAGTTATCCTTTATATACTATATTTCTTTTAAAAGAAATTTCTTTATTATTCCTCTCCAGAACTATTATTATTTCTTCATCTCCCTTCGGTTACTTTTCAGCCGACCCATTCCCGAACGCTCGAGCCCTTCCCTCTTCCGAAACCGGCGTACCCCTTCCTTCCCGGAACCCCAGCTCCTCACCCCTATAAAGACCCCCATCTTCTTCTCCACTCTCCATCCTTCATTCTCAACTATTCTCCCCAAATCTCTAACCCCAAATTTTTTCCGACGACCCGAGCTCAAGCGAGCCCCAACCCGAACGGCCTTCTGCCGCCGTTTCTGTGCCAGCCGCTCGCCGTCGGCCCCAACTCGGCGCCGATCCCGACCACACCCTGTGCGCGCCCCTCCGGCCCGAGCCCCTATCTTTACGGCTGTCCGGTGCCCCGACCCACTGTCCACAGCGTCTTGAGGGTTCCGATCTGATGTTCTCGTGGCCGCGCCCCGTTGTCCGCGTGTTCTGGATTATTCTGAGTTCACTGGATTTTGTTTTCTCTAAATTTTTCATCTGAGAGCTCTAGCCGAGCATCCGAGGTATTTTCCCGTGTCCCTGTGTCCCTCCCGAGTTTAGTCTGTGATGACGCGTTCCCGACCCCGACGTAGGGATCGGTTTTACTAGTTGCGATAGGGGATACTTATCCCGAGTTTCGGCTCGGATTGACTGTGGGAGTGAGTTCTTTATTTTATTTTTTTTGTTCTGTGGTTTGGTTATATGATTATGTGGTGTTTGATTTTGGCTTATTGTTCTTTGGAGATTGATATCCATTTTTGGGTTGGATATTCATTATGGTTGGGTTTGGTGTCCCTGGTTTGGGATCGACTGTTTGGTTGTGTTTTGGTATCACCCCATGTTTGGGTTATCCCAGTTACAGAGGAGGTGCTGCCCAAATTTTTAAGAAAATATTTTTAAAAATATATTTTATAAAAGTTTAGTAATTTTCGGTCTTTGCAAAATTGTTTGTGTGGCTTTAAAGATGGACTTTGTGGATTTGGTATCCCCGGTTAGGCGACGACTGTATCGGTCGAATGAGCCTTGGTAAAACGCAAACGTTACAGGATTTTCCTGTACGTTCAGGTGTTAGCCAGCAACATGATGTTTTATGACCAAGTCTGAGACTTGCCCTATATTTATATATATCATAAATTTATTTAGAACTTGTTACTGGGTATTTTCATATTTCGAGTGCAGGGCCTCGGCCTGCTGAATGGACCGTTTCCCGGCGTTCCGAGCTCAACAACAATATTTAAATTAATTTATGTAAATATGTTGTAAGGGCATAAGCCCAGTTTTCTATTTCTTTTCTGCGACCCTGTATTGTGTAGCGTAGAGTTTTTCTTTATTTTTCTAGGTTGTTGACTTGTTCGTTAAACGCGTAGAATTTAAAAAAAATGAATATCTATTTTTATATAAAAAATTAATAAATTTTTCTCACATTAAGTAATTTTGTAATTTAACAAAATTTATTATTTCTCATTAAAAAGAAAATCTAGTTTTATATATATTACGAAAATACCATGTTTTGACAATTAACCTAGAAAATGCTATTTTTCCAATAAATATTAAAATTGACTTTTACTTCGTAAATTAATAGTAGCGCAATGATAAACGTGTTCCGATAGAATAATTTTAACAAACTTAAAACTTGATTAGGACCTTCTTTTAGAGATTGTAACTAGCACACCGAGATATGGTTCAATTATGATTCTAAGACGGGATTCTCAACTGTAGGATTTCAAGGACGAGTTTGACTTCCCCGGTACCGACTTCCAATCCAGTCATAAACCAAGGCAAGTACGGTTATGTTTATTTGGCAATTTAATTAGTAATTATTAATTTGCATACTTAAATCACATTGCTACACGGAACTCTCTCTTAGAGTATTGACTATTATTGATTGTGGGATATTGGGGGAGTAGTGTAGTGTTTTATGACCAATACCTTCATATTGCATAATTGTGCGAGCTTACCCCTCTTACTACGGGGATAAGCCGTATCGTATCGCTAGGATACGATTGTACAACCCAAGCCGGTCTTATACATTACCTATTCAAATTACATTGTTTTCAATTGTTGGAAAATTACTGAAAAATATTGTTCAAGTATTTTAAACTGTTAAGATTGTAAATATTTCATTATTATTTGAATTGTTAGATTTTCATAATTGTACTTTGCTCCTTTCCTGACTGGATCCCCCACCCCCAATAGGTAACATTGATGAGGCTAAGCTATTGTATAATAGCTATTATGATCCGGTGCTCTACCCTGCGGTGCTTCCATATTCCCACTTGGAGGACGTCGATCCTGAGGCTGATGAGTCGGCTATCTAGATAGTTGTTTACTTCTAGTTTTCTTTGTGTTGGAGTTGAACTCTTATTTCAGTATCAGTTGTATTTTTCTGTGTTGGACAAATTAAAGTTTTTAAATATTCAAAATATTAAAGTTGTGACAAATGTTTAGTTGTTGTTGAGATTACCTGTAAGTGGAAACAGCTTACTGCTGCCGTCTCACAACGGTGCAGGCTGGACATGATCCGATTCGACCCAACTATTTGGGATCGGGTCGTGACATATTTTTAGTGGTGGCCCATGCAGGTCTGGTCAACAACTTGGATAAACATATATAGAAACAATTAGAACACTAGAACATTAATTTGTCACAACATAGGACCAAAATATATTATAAATAAATATTTTTGTTTGTTATAGACTGGTAGGCTACCTTGTTTATGTTTTGCAATCATAAACCTTCTAGAGTATGGCTACAGACAAGACCAATACTGCTGGCGATGGGTTGTCATCACCCGTTCACACCCCACCTCCTCAATCAAGTCCGGATCCTACACCTCGACAGCTGATCGATCGTCCCCATAATGCACCAGCACCCCGTAGATTTTACACTACTACAACTCAAGTGACAGATCCTACATCTTTCCGGACTGAACAGCAAGCCCCTGTGGTAGTTCCCGATCCAGCTGCCCCACCAGTGCCCGTGGACCCTACCGACCTCGTAGGCCTGTTACGAGGAGTGCTTGAGGCCCAGAGAGTCCAAGCTGAAGCTCATCGCGAACAGACTGCGATTATAAGAGAAGGCATGGAGAATGCCCAGAACATGGCTATGGCTGTCCTTGAGAGAGGAGAAGCAGCACAATCGGAACCAAGGCCTGCTTGTCACGCCCCAGAACCAGAATACCGGAAAGCGGAGGAATGACTCAGCCAGCTACGTATTACGGGTAGATGAATACCGTATAATACGATCAATGATGTCTAAATGACGAGGGGGTGCATACTACATGAAGGTCTTACTAGGGTTACTCACATCTATTGTCTCAACCATTCAAACAAGAAACTGTAAATAGAGAACATGTAAGATAAAGCAGTAAGGCATCCCAAACGCTCGGTCAAAACGTTCTTGAGATCTGGCTTTACAAAACATAGCCAGAGGATATAGCAAGGTATACACAATCATTATCAGCTGCAGTCTGACTTAGTTACAATTATGCAAAAGTAAGTACAAGACAATCGGACTAACATGTCGGTGCCAAGCGGCAAAAGTGAAGTAAGTAGTAAAAACGAGTAGGGAAGCAAGGGACCCACTCGTGTCCTCCGGCGATCATTCCTCTAGTATTGACCATCTTTGAGGTGGGAGTAAGCTGAGTCCTCGGGAACAGGCTCTAAATCTGGCCATACAAAACCAGAGAGGTTAGACCTCTAATAGCAAGTATTGCAAGGAAGCACGATATGAAAAATTAGAACCAGTGATAATAGTAAGATTATGATAACAAGGTCTCTGCTTGCTACTGGGGTTCGCACAACATCATGACACTTCAAGCCAACTTTCCAACCAAACAAGGACAGAAGTTGACCCGTCATGTCCTGACGTTCTGCTCATCTCAGTAGTTAACAAAGTAGGTACAGTACATAATCAAATCAATTTAAACGGCCATGCAACTACTACGGCTTGCTACTGTAAGTTTCAAGTTACCATAGAAATATGCAATAAGGGATTCCTCAGTTCTTACTATGTACAAGCAAGGCTAGTCCACCTAATCAATCAATTGCACCGATCATGAATTAGACGAGTCCCAGCGGGACACCCGTCATCAATATACTATAAGTAATATAAGCAGATATCGCTCCATGCTCGTGTGGCAGAATTGTAGTATCCGTGGGAACCAGCCGGCATGTCGGGACACTAATCGTCCCCAAGATGGCTGCCATATAAGAACTCGGGAATCCATTCTCTCCATGCAATCGTTATTTTATTTAGCTTAATAGTCCCTATGTTGATTGAAATCCCACGTCGTGGATCATGGTCATTCAGAATGAGTACTTCCGTACAGAGTACGATATGCACAACTCTACAACGATGTCCGTACGGTTGGGTTGTAGGTCTTACATAGCATAATACAACAATCAAACTTAGCCACGGAATAATCATGTCTTGACTGTAAGATGCACATGCTGCCTTTACAGAAAAATAGAAGTCAATATGTGTCCATTTGCCAATGTTCGAATCGCCTAGTCGATCGCAACGGTTCATGGTTCATACATGAATGTGTCTCATTCAATTTGATAAGACGACTAGCCAGTCTCTTAGTTCCAACTAGGAACGCATGATCAATTATTATTCAAGGTAACAATCAATGTCTATCCATGCCAATCCGGGACAAGAAACAGCCAAAAGGCATTATGGGCGGCAATAGATGGATGCCCATCTATGCGGCCGGATAAGTCAGGATCCCATGCGACAAGCTGCCGAGAGCCATGCGGCTAAAAGCCTATGCGGCTGAGGAGAAAACAGTCATGCGGCAAAGGCCTATGCGGCTGAGGAAAAATTTATACGACTGGGAAAAGTTCATGCGGCATGCGGCTAGGAAAAGTTCATGTGGCCAGAAAAGTTCATGCGGCCAGAAAAGTTCATGCGGCATACGGCTAGAAAAAGTTCATGCGGCTGGGAAAAGTTCATGCGGCCAGAAAAGTTCATGCGGCTGGAAAAGTTCATGTGGCTGCAATGATATGCGGCTGGGAGCTGCCAAGGCCATACGGCTACTGGGAGCTGCCAAGGCCATGCGGCTAGAGGCCCATGCGGCAATGGGCCATGCGACCAGGAAAAGTATGAAGATAAATGCTTATGTGACTGCAAGCCAACCAAGCCCTGCGGCTGAAAGCCATGCAGCGAAGGCCTATGCGGCCAGGGTGGACTTCATGAAAGGCCATACGGGCAACCATTGTTCTTCTTCTCCACTTTTTCGAGAAGAAGAACCATGGAATCCATGGCTTCCAAGCTCCACTAAACCTTCATTTAGGGTCAAAATCCAGACTTTCATAGGTCAAAATGGGGCAGAAAGAAATTTCCTACAGCATGGAACCGTCAAAACTTGAACATAGCAAGGTTAGCTAGATCAAAACCCAAGAAATCCGAAAATATAACAAGCTTAGATCTACAAGAAAAGAGCTATGAAAATTTAAAATGCTAAGTATTAGAGTGTCTTAGAATCTCGTGAGGAAGACAATAGAACAACAAAAATTGTAATCCATCACATAGCAAGTTGTACTTGCCTAGCTCTTCTAGGTTGGTGGGAGAGTAATAGAGGATGAAGAAGAAGTAAATGAGAGTAATGAAGAGAGAGAAAAGAGTGGGGCTTAAATGGATATGAGGGTAGGTTGGTTGGGTTCATGATGAACCACCCATTCCCGAAAATAAACCAACCCAAGCCGATCCTAGGAACAAGGCAAAAGCAGAAAATAAAATACAGAAAAATAATAAGCACAAAATTGAAGAATTTACACACAGAACAAATGCATGATAAATATTAAATAAATTCATTCAAGCAGTATACGTATTAAAATACGTATTCTGGGAACGCGGAGTGACACTGCTAAAGTCTGAGATATTGAGAAATTCAAGAAGTTGGGCCTTCGACCCTTCAAGAGAACCGAGGGAATCATCTATGCCGACGAATGGCTCGACAGCATGGAGCGTCTTCTCAGTGTCGCTCGACTTCCTGATGACCTCCAAGTTGAAGCTATGGGACTCCAACTGCTGGATGTAGCAAGCACCTGGTATCGAAATGAAGCCCGACTCCAGGACAGACAGCTTGATTGGAATACCTTCTGTGAGCACCCTGAATTTCGGGTTGATTTTTTTTTTTTTCTGATTGATTTTAATTTCAATAAATATTTTATTCTATTTATTTATCTTTAAGTGTACTTTTCCGTGCCATTGATATTTGGAGTGTCAGGGATGTTCAACTCTGGAAATCTTCTTCACGAGTTTGGGAGTGGACAGGATTACCTTCATGATGGTATGTAGTGTTCCATCCAAACTTGTTCCCTTGTGCTCTTTTTGCTTCGCTGAACTTTGGGTCGAATTAGACCATTAATTATTATTTATTTTTCCCACTCTTTTCCTTGATCATTTTCAGCGCGTTACCGTGACTTTCAAATTGGGAGTGCAAGACCAGTCAGTTTCTTGAAACCAACTCATCATGCTTGATCTACTCGAGACACTCGTCACCCATGACCTTCGTGTCCCACTCAGACACGTCATTTTGTGCTCTAATTTCTTTGCACAACTTTCCTGACACGTGACCCAATTTTATTTTACCCCACGGTGTCACATTCATCTTCCAACTTAATTTTTTGGTCCCCTGTCGACCAAAACCTGTCAGCCCCAACTATGGACATGGCCCACTTTGAGCGTACTACCCGTCCGCTACTTGTGTCCCATTTATTGGAATCCTCATGTGCTACTTATTTATCCATGATCATCAACGTTTAATTTTAATTCGATTATTGCATAATGTCTGATTCTGACCCAATCCGGCTCCACCGAGCCCAGTCCAGCTTCGTGCTACCCTCCATCATGACACCCTCGTATTTCTTGTCCAAAAATATCAAGTACTCACTTTACCTATTTTTTCTATATTTAATAGAAATTTCTATTGATTTTAATCCCTATTGGAATGACCCATTTAGCAAATTAATTTCTGGCCATTAGATTTTCCCTCCCATTTAATCATCACCACTCATTTCCCCACAATCCTCCTTGGCCATGTGGCCGGCCCTAAAATTATGGGGATCAACTTTTTCTTCCTCTTTCATTTAATATCCATTCACCCTTATCCTATTCTCTCTCTCCTTCCTTATCCATTCATTTCAAACAAATACTCTACAACTCCAACAACAACCACTCCACAGCAACTTCACTCCCTCCATTCACCCAACCTCCTTCCTCCTCCTCACCCGAGCTCCATGGCCGGACCACCCCCTACTGGTCGGCCATGGCCGCCACGACAGCAGCCGAGCTCTCCTCCACAATCTCCTCCTTTCTTTTCCTCCTCCTCCTTCTCCCTCTCACTAATCATCATTTCCACGACCACTCCCCGAGCCACCAAACCACCCGCGGCCACCACCATCACTAGCCATCACCACCTCCCCCGCCGCCTCACCGTGCCCAGTGCTCCGCCGCCCCCGCGCGTTGTCGGCCGACCATGCAGCGCCGTCGCACACAGCGCACAGCAGCGCACACGCGTGCGGGCATGGACGCCGCCGCCGCCGCCGGTGACGTGGTCGCCATGGACGACTTCCCCTTGGTCGGGCGCACCCCTGGGGCAGGCCCCGTGGCCCTCGCTTCTCTCTCCGACGCGTATCGGAGGCGATCCGTGCGTTTGGCACGGGTTCCCGTCATGACGAGCCCGGAAACGTAGCTGAAACGTCGCCCCGTCGCAGCAACTTCGTGCACAATTTTCGAGAAATTCGACCGTTGGATCGGTGATTTCTTCGAACCGTCACAATCCCGGTATATCTACCTTCATCCCTGTCAATTCTCGTCCGTTAATTTTATCGTTTGATACATCAAAACCGGCCACCAAGTTGACCGTTTAAATTGTATTAAATTTGGGCAGTTTCGTGGGGCCAACTTCGTCAGCTTGTACCTCCTCCGCCGTAGCTCCATTTGGCATACTACCAATTCCTGTGCGAAGCTGGTATAACCCTCTTACTACTCCTCCAGTTTCGTTTTATTGTGAGCTTGTTTGATTGGTTGAATTCGACGCCAAAGTTGGCCGTCCGAATTCATAATTTCTAACTTGTAAAATTCTATTTTTGAACACGGGACTCCAGATTTCATTTCTGACACCACCATTAGACTTGTGGCGTCGTTCTGGCATGTTTTCATATAAAATTTGTTAGATTTGGAGAACGTGGGCCCGGGCACGCATTTCGGTGCAAAGTGGATCCCACATTCTGGGTCAATGGGACTTTTTGATGCTGGCTCATCGCAATCCAATTCCGGATATACCGTTGAGTTCGTATCATCATTCTGGACTCGTTGACATATAATTTGCTAGGTTTTGGTGGACATTGGATCCGGCACGCATTTCGGTGCAAGTCGGATACCAATATCCGGGTCAACGGATCATTTTGAGATCGGCTCATTGAAATCCAATTCTGGAGATACCGTTGAGTTCGTATTGCCATTCTAGACTCGTTGACATGTAGTTTGATGAGTTTTGAGAACATTGGCTCCGGCACGCATTTTCGTGCAAACCGGAATTTCAAGTTCTGGTCAACGGGCCAAATTGAGATCGGGTCAACGGAATCCAATTTTGGAGATACCGTTGGGTTCGTATCGTCATTCTGGTTTCGTGGACATATAATTTGTTATATTTTATAGACTTATTTTCTTGCACATTTTTCGGTGCAAAACGGCTTCGACACGGACACCGTTTTGACCCGAAATTACCTTTTTGCCCTTGTGTCCAAATTGGACCGTTGGGTAGGCTATCCTAGCTAATTTGACTATTCTGGACACGTACCGACAATATTTGTTGATAGTTTCTCTAAGTTTAGCCTTGTTATAATTAATTAATAATTAATTCTTATAATATTCGTATTTCGGGATTAGTACAACGAAACTGAGCTCAGTCAATTCCAGTGATCTCACATCGCTAAAATTGACAAGATGGACACGTGGATCACCATAATAAGATTATCAACTTTACCGTTGATCATCTCATCTCGATTTGCGTGTCGTAAGTTTCGACGTACGAATAACGAAGTACACTTTATATCTTTAATAATTAGACTAGATTTGACCCTGTTTGACCAGAGTTGACCAGTTGACTCAAAGTCAACTGTGAGTCAACGCTTGACCTAGTTTGACTAAATTATTGACCGGAGTTGACCTAGAGTTAATTTGACTTAGAAGAACCTAGGATAAGATAGATTGCTTGTAGAGATTTATTTATTACAACTTGAATACCTTGTAACCTGTATTGTTTTAAATAGGACTCTGTGGCTTCAGTTGGACCCTCTATACTTATCAGCTCAGGACCGCAGGCGAGTACATTCACTGATAGTTTTTATTGTCTTGATATCTACTATATCCGATTCAGTCGTAGTGTTTTACTTGATTCCTGACACGACGGTTCACGGACTAGTATACGTCGGATCCTATCATGAGATGTTATTCCTGGACTTTCTTGGTATATGGGTATGAGATATTTTCGTGTTCATGTACTTGTATAGACATTGATTTGGGAGTAGGCTGGCCCCCTGCTCTCGAACCCTGTGTCATGACGTGCCATGTCCGGATCCGTGATACTACTCGGGGATGGGGGAATTATTAGGGGTTATGTGATCAAAGCCTCCCTGTCACTATATTTTGCTAGCGTCACCCTCACCTCACGTAGGGTGTAGCAGATACCCCGTGCCGGTTATCCAGGTTGGACGGCATGTCTCTCCGTTGAGGTCACCGCGGATTGCCGGGCCAAGTGGATAACCTTCTCTTGCTTCCTAGCCGATCACATTTTGCCCTAATAGTTCAAATCACTTTTTATATTTTGTTGTCATATCTTACATTCCAGTTCACCTTTACTTACTGTACTTTTACCATGCTATGATTCATTTCTCATATGCTCTACCTGCCTTCTATACTATACCATAATTACGAGACTAAGTTCTGTTTGAAAGAAGGGTTACAATCCCGGTCCTTGTTTGGTTTAAGGGTTGTAACTCGGCTTTCAAATGGTTCCCAAGTCGTCGAACTCACCTGTTCTACCTGCTTTCATACTGTGCCATGGTTATGGGACTAAGTTCTGTTTGAAAGAAGGGTTACAACCCCTGTCTTTGTTTGGTTTAAGGGTTGTAACTCGGCTTTCAAATGGTTCCCAAGTCGCCGATATCTTTGTCTTGTATTTCATTATTACTGTCTCTTATAGTATTTGTCAATTCATATGGAACTGCTGTTGGTGTTTGTACTTGCTCATTTTCTTGACAGGATACGTTGACAAATTTTACAGATAGCTTGGAGATTTCCTGTTAGTCTAGAGGAGCCACATTAGAGGTTGTTTAGTTAACTATTCTCAGTTGTCTGGAGTTGTATTTACTTATAGATTACTGTATTTGAGTTTGAGATGTATTTCTGGGTTATGTATCTTAGACACTTAGACTTCTATCTCCTGTATCTCTTTAGATTTTATATTTTATTTATCCTTATCATGCTCTACCTTAGATGTGATTGAGACTGTATCTGCTTAGCATTATATTGTTAGATGATGTGACCTAGGACAGCGTTCTACCGCCGACACTGCGGCGTAGGCTGGGCGTTGTTACGTTCTCGTACCCTAACAGTGGATGCGGGTCGTGACACCTTCAAGAGGATGTTCTGCAGGAAGTTCTTCCCAACATCAGAGTTGAGGGAGATGGAAAGACAATTTCAGAATTTGAAGCAAGGGAACATGACGGTTGGTAAATATACAACAGAATTTGGTCAACTTAGTCGCTTTGCCAAGAACTTGGTTGCTGACCTCGTCGATCGTACTGAAAGATTCAGGTATGGACTGAAGGAAGAGATTCGCACCCCTGTGATCGCAGGCGGCGCAAAGACATACGAGAAGATCCTAATACGAGCTCAGGATATAGAAAAGAGTCAGCATGTTCGTTCAAAGAGGGGGTATTCTGGAACTAGCAACTTCCAGAGTAACCAGAAGAGACCCAACCACAACAATAACAACAGGCCTTCTCACCACCAACACCACCACCATCAGGCGAGGACCAATGACAGAGCGCCTCAGAAGCAGATTCCTGTCTGCAATTGCTGCAAGAGGTCAGGACATCAGGCGAACATCTGCAGGAAAAGGCTAGGACACAGCCTAGTTTGTAGGTCTGCCATACACCAAGGGAGAGACTGCCCTACGGCATTCAACCGGACCAGAAAAATACAGCAGAAGGCTCCCCTACCCACTTAGCAACAACAGTTTGGACAACACCAACAGAAGACTGGACGAGCTTTTACCCTAACAGCAGATGAATAATAGCCAGAGCAGAAACCCACCGCTGATGTCATCACAGGTTCCATTTATGTGCATTTGCATCCTACTTTAGCATTATTTGATTCGGGTGTATCGCACAGTTTTATAGCAACAAAATTTATCTCTGCACACCACCTAGTTACGAAATTTAGCAAGAAGATATGTAGAGTTATGACTGGTGGCGGACTCATACCCATCACTGAGACATGTAACTACCCTATAACTATCTCAGGACACAAATTCTTAGCACCCTTACTTGTGATGCCCTTACCTAACTAAGATGTAGTCGTAGGAATGGACTGGTTAAGTAAGCAGCATACGCTGATAGATTGTCACAGAGGATGTGTAGTCTTGTCATGACCCGTACCCGCTTTTCGGATACGAGACGTGTCCAAGTCCAGCCTACGCCGCAGTGTCAGCGGTAGAACGCTGTCTAGTAGATAAACAAGTCATAGAGGCAATCTAGATCTCATCCACAAAATATGATATAATCCACTAACACCATGAAACTGAATAATGAATGATAATAAAAATAGAGTATCCAACTCATCATGAATCCAAGTCACGTCCGGTGGATACAAATCCACTACCAGTAGACGGAATGAAATAATACAGAAAATGGAAATAATCGAGTCAAAACTGCTAATCATCGAAGTACCCTCGTCTGCAGTGGTACCGTGGTCCAACGCTGGCTCAATCCTGCTCGCGTGCACCTGGCTCAATACTCGGCTAAACTTGAAGAGATCATCAGGTCCTCAGAGGACTAGCAAGATACAGGAAGAACATGCCACTATGACAGTAAATAACATGCATAAAGGGGATGACAGAAATATGACACTCTACTTCTAAACAAATACATGATAACACCACATCAAGGACAATGTTCGACACTTGGGCTAACAGACAGAGTACCATGACAACCACAGCTCATCCGAAACTAACAGCCAACAGAATCAACAATCGCATCTCATCCGAGATTAACGACCAACAGAGTATCACAACCGTAGCACGAAGCTAACGGCCAACAGAATAAACAAGACAACCGAAGCTCATCCAAACTATCGGCCAACAGAATACTATCATATAGCTCGCGTGCCTAGTAAATATCCTATCTGTCTCAAGGAACTACACATGGGTGTCAAGTCAAGTCAACTCAAGAAAAGTACATGTAACGGGTCAAGAGATACCAATAAATGTGGCACGGGACTAGGCCACACTTTATACATGGAATAACAGTGATGTATAGAATAAAGAAAATGTACGTGCACGTAAACTGAGAAGAATATCATTGACGTGAACACAAGAAACATCAAATCAATTATGACAGGAAAGAATTAGCAATATAGAAAATGCATGAAAATACTGTACAGTGGACAAGGTATACTTGCCTGCTCTCCAAGGTTGTGTTGGCTCCCCCAATATCACGCCTAGCCAAAACACGCATATTGATAAATACAAGGTTAATATTCTTCTTATAAAATTGTATTAGTGCATATTACATAATCCTAATTATTCATATATTCGTACAATTAGGTTAACCAAGCTATATACTGAAAACTTGTTTTTCTAATTACCTTATGAAATTAAGAGGCAAATATTTTAGAGTTTAGGTATAGGGTGGCAATTACTAATTAGTGGGAGGTTTTATACACAAAAGTGCAACTAAAAACTATCATGGAAAGAGAAAGATTCTCTTTCAACAAAACCATCCACTTATAATCCAATTAAAGGAAAATTGAGGGGGCTTATTTGTAAGTTTTACCACTATAGTTAGTGCTTCACGTGAAGAAGAGTTAGAGTCATACAATCTATTTAACTATTCCAATTTTCTATTTAAGCCCCTATGATGTGAGTAATTAAGTGGGAGTGGGAGGGGTTTATATGCAAATTAAACACTATTTTAATTTCTAGGAGTGTCAGACTATGCTTTCTTTGCCTAAGAGCATCTCCAACCCTATTGTCTTGTTTTGTGTTGTGAATCTTATGTGGCATGGGACACAAGACAATGTCTTGTATAGGTGGCAAAAATATATTCACAAATGACAATGAGTTTAAAAGGTCATCTCCAATGCAAAAGTATTGAGAAGACAATACAAATTAATTTTTTACAACTTCCAAGACAACTTTTACTCTTCTACTTCTTTTTATAAATATTTTTATTCACAAATGATGATGTGGACACAAAGACATTGTGAAGTGCATTGTCTAGATCTAGACAACCAACTTCACATTGTCTTTGCCATGTCATTGCCATGTCAACTCCACATTTTTTTCACATTTGCATTGGAGTACTTTTGGAAAAAATGGTTGTCATTCCTACGTGGCAACCATTTTTTTCAAACTGTTGGAGATGCTCTAAAAGCAATCTTCTTCATTGCAGCCTTTATGCGGAGCATGTGCTATAGTACACGATTTTTTGAACGGGGCACACTGTCCAATAGTACATAATACTACAAAAATGCTCTTTTTCTATATCTATTCCCATATTCTACTTTAGCCATTCCCACGACAGAACTATAATACTCCTACGTAAATAATGTTGTCCCCGCACACAGTATTCATCCTTACGAAGAACCTCTACTTGTTCTATATATACTACAAATATGTGACAGTATGGTGTTCTCTAATACCTCCAAGTACTAAAGAAAGAGAAAACTTACTAAAGTTTAAACTCTGCCAACACTCAAACGAGCGAGGGTCTCAGTTGCTTCTTCTCGGCTGTGCAGCGGTGGAGTGCGTGAGGCGGAGGAGTTGGCGTGGCTCGTCCAGCCAGGAATGCTTCGGAGCGGCCTGGGAGGGCGACGAACTCGGAAAATACTCGGCGAGGCTACTGGGAGTCGTCGTCGGTGCACAGCGTTGAGGGTCACCAGAAGTCACACGAGACTTCGTGACGTACGTCGAGCGGTCCGGTAGTAAGCATCACCCGAAGACGATGCGACAAGCTTGGAGGGGACGGGCAGCATGCTGGAAGCTCGATCGAGGATGCGAGATCGGCGTTCTATCGAGATAGCACGCTCAGAAAGCTCACGGATGGATGGCCTTTCTGTATTGCGGCTAGGGTTCTTTTCTGTGCTAGCTATTGCTGCTATAGCAGCTTATTTATAAGAGAAGAATAAGGATGGGTCTGGGTCCAGTCGTTGATGCTTTGGGCTGGATATTGTAAAGGAAGTGTATGGAAATATATGTATGAGAGTTGTGGGCCGACTGAAAGATTCTTAGAAGAATTATTCAAAGGAGAAAATTTTCCTTGATGGCAGGGGTGAAAAGATTGGTGAAAATATATACAAATCAATACAAGGAGGACAAATTTAATAAGTAGAAATAACAATATTTTGACTATAGAAAATATGAAGAATGTTTTAATTGGTTTACCAATTAACATTTAATATAGCTCATTTGTAGGAGTCCGGTAGAATAAATAATTAAATTAGTTTGAGAAAGTTATCTAGTCAATAAATAATAAAATACACGATGCAGTATTAATATGAAATTATTCTTAAGAGATACCAATTTCAAAATTTATAAAAATTCTCTAAAATAAATCGAATCGGAATCCTCAGTATAAGGATACAACATATATTCATCCAAATGCCTATATAAAAATAAGAGAGGTTAGGGGGTTTACAAGTCTTCAGTCCACCTGGAGAGCCGGAGTTTGAAATCTCTCGAGCTCCGGAAGATATGGAGAGTGTTACTTACTCCTCTATCACCGAAGAACCCAGGCCTCCTCATCCTATCATAGCAGAATTCATGGACGTCTTCCCTAATAGTCTTCCAGGATTGCCTCCGGATCGAGATGTGGAATTCATCATCGACCTAGTTCCTGGCTCTTTTCCTATTTCTCGGGGATGCTACAGAGTCAACCCTAAGGAGTCCAAGGAAATGAAGGACCAGATCAATTAGCTGAAGGCCTTGGATTTATCAGAGATGGAGCCTCACCTTGGGGAGCACCTATCTTGTTCGTGCCCAAGAAGGATGGGACCGCGTGGATGTGCATTGACTACCGGGCGCTGAACAACATCACCATCAAGAATAAGTACCCTCTGCCCCAGATTGATAACTTGTTTGATCAATTAAGTGGAGCTAAAGTATTTTCGAAGATAGATCTAAGATCCGACTACCATCAAATCAAGGTCAGGAAGGAGGATATTCCAAAGACGACGTTCAACACCAAATATGGACAGTATAAATTTTTGGTCATGCCGTTTGGACTGACGATGCCCCTGCAGTATTCATGAATCTCATGAACAAGGTCTTCCATGAATACCTGGATCAGTTTGTTGTTGTCTTTATCGATGACATTCTGATCTACTCGAAGACCGAAGAAGAGCATGAAGAGCACCTGAGAAAAGTTCTGGGAACCTTAAGGAAGGAGAAGCTCTATGGTAAGCTATCTAAATGTAAATTTTTCTTAGATAAGGTGTATTTTCTAGGCCATGTTGTCACAGGAGAAGAAATTTTGGTGGATCCAAAGAAGATAGCTGCTATTGAGAAGTGGACCATACCAAGTTCAGTTGCAGAAATCAGAAGCTTCTTGGACTTAGTTGGCTACTATCAAAAATTTGTGAAGGACTTCGCCAGGATTGCTGAGCCGATGATGAAGCTCACAAGAAAGAACGAAGAATTTGTGTGGACTGAAGCTTGCCAGTCAGCATTTGAGGAACTGAAGAAGAGACTTACAACGGCACTGATACTTGCGCTACCCGCAGGTACCGGCGATTTTTCAAATTACAGTGATACTTCTGGAAAAGTTTTGGGTTGTGTTCTTCAACAGCACGGAAAAGTAATTGCTTACGCATCTAGGCAATTACGGACTCATGAGAAGAACTATTCCACACATGATTTGGAGCTTACAGCAGTTATAATTGCACTGAAGCTGTGGAAGCATAACCTCTATGGAGAGAGAGTAGAAATATTTACAGACCATAAAAGTCTTAAATATATTTTCACTCAGAAGGAGCTGAACATGCGACAGAGACGATGGCTGGAGCTGATGAAAGATTTCGACATCGACCTGCAGTATCATCCGGGTAAGGCTAATGTTGTTGCAGATGCACTTAGTCGATACCGGATGGCAATATTTTTTTACCAAGGATCAACATTTACTGGAAGACATAGAGAAGCTTGGACTGTGTCCAGTCCCAAAATACATAGGACCAAGTACGTGAACATGCCAGCTGCACATATACGAAGAATACTCCAATATATAGAATTCACACATATGCACATAAGCTGTAAATAAATAATCACAGGCCAGAATAACATATCTAATCTCATCACAGCTCAACACAGAAGATAATGAAGTCCAAATAAATAAATAAGAGTATCAAAAGATAGCCGAATGAACATACTCACTCCAAACAGCTATAAAAAATAGTCTCACAAGATCGGAGTCCGACCTCCGCAAAATAGAAAGAAAAGAGATGTAAAATAATGTCTACAACTGTCTCAGATAAAAAATAGACTAGGAATCATAAGGCACTGCCTCGTCATCAATGTAGGATAGCTCTAATGCCGCTCCATACTCCTGTGAAAACTCGTCTAAACCTGGAGAGATAACCAGGTCCTCAGGGGACATAGCAAGATATAAGAAAACACCATGCCATATAAACTGTGATAATATAATAAGAGAAAAGGTATGCATGCAATCGGGTTCCTGACCATTCTACTGTGAATATGCAGTTGAGATACAATCCTTCGACGCATGAACCCTGGCTGAAAATAGGATCGGCATAGTTTCCATAGAGGGTACCAGGGGCCTACGTCCATAACGCTCGGGAAACGTCAGAGGGCACCATGTGAAGGGCTACGTCCATAACGCTCTGGGAAACGTCAGAGGGCACCTGGAGCCTGCGTCTCCAGAGGAGCGCACAGGTAATCATGAAAGTGTAAAGAAGCCCATACGTCAGGTATTGTTCTCCCCACCCAATGCCTAGTATCATCATCTCCATGACTGATATGAACCTCTAGTAACCGCCAAGTCTTCTAACATGCAATACTATTGGCAGTTACTCCTATCCGTCGCACGCTCCATACGTATTGGTGGCCAGCCAACTACACAGAAACGTGTCCTACATGTGACTCACATCACGTGATATAACAAGTGTCAAGGCCATATGAGATATACCAATACCTCAACATCAGTGGATGGTCCATAAACTAAGTCAATGTAAGAGAATAAATAAAGCAAGAAAAACGACCGATATAGTCGCTTGCACCCAAGTGTGACTTGGACGCACATTTTAAATATTACGAAACAAAATGCTAAAAATAACAACTGAAATAAGAATATAATAATCACAGAGTAAGGTGGCAAGGTATCTTGCCTGATGGTACAAAGAGGCAAGTCCAAGAGTAGCAAGTGTCCGCACCAAAACTCACAAATCACAGATGACTCCAAACGCTGAAACAAACATCAAAAATAATCTCGGTAAAGAAGATATACCTAGAAAACGCTTGTCCAAAAGTCGAATTCTGGATCAGGGGCAAAATCGTAATTTCGGGTCGAAACGATGTCCGCCGTTGGACCCGCTTTTGCACCGAAACACGTGCCAAAGTCTATGGTCTCTAAAGTCGTCAAACTACATGCACTACAAGAAATATCCCATATGGCAACGAAATATTTAGTAACGCAATATTTTTCGTTGCTAATAAACCTTTCTTGTAACGTATATTTTTGTCGTTGCTAAACATAAATTTTGACAACGAAATATTTTGTGTTGCTATAACTCCGTTGCAAAAGGCCGAAAAGTGAATAGGCAACGAAATCATCGTTGCTAAATCATCTATATTTTTTTGTCTAAGATTAACAACAAATTCTATTTGTTGCTAATATATTTTTGCCTATAGCAACGAAATATAACGTTACTTCCAAACCAAGCTGATAGACAAAAACCACCTATTATAAAAATTTCACTTTCCCTCACTAATTTGACATCCCTCCCCCTCTATTTCATAGTTCCCTCCTAACTTTCCCCCCTCCTCAAATCATCTCTCCTCAGCCCCAAATTATCTCTTTTTCACATGTTCTCTCTCCTTATATTCTCTCTCCTTATCGTCATCCCGAGCCCGGCCATCGCAACTACCACCCTCACCGGCACCATCACCACTCTTATTCTCTCTCTCTCTCTCTCTCTCTCTCTCTCTCTCTCTCTCTCTCATATTGATACAAAACATAAACCCTAAAATATAAAAGGATTTTCATGTTGGCTAGGTTCCAATAAGCGAAAAGCCAATACGAAGTAGAAGAAATAAACCAGCCCTAGCCTTAATTCTGCACCTACACCAACGATGACGACGAGTTCCTAGAGTTGAGTTCTTCCCCGACGAGAAGTTCTTGGAGTTTGAGTTCTGCGAGGTCTTCCTCACCACCACCGGCCTATGAGAGTGCCGCCGAGTCATCGTCGATAGTGAGGTTAGGGTTTCTTCTTCGAATCCTTTGTATCCAGGTTTGGGTTTCTGATTGGGAAAATCTATTCATTTATGGTTTACCAATTTTTTCTTCTTCAGGTATTATTTTAGAAGATGACTCATTATATTTTTTGGATTATTAATTTTTTCTGTTAGTTTGATCATTTTTTTAATTTAATTCCATTGCAGTTAAAAGAAATTACTCACAAGATCAATTAGTCGCATTAAGGATCTTTGATTGTCAATTATTTTGAATATTTTCCTTAGTATGATTTAAATTTGATTAGTTGTATCAATGTCTAGTGTCTTTCGAACTGTCTAATTTATTATTATTAGTAGTTTGGGATAGATCAAAGCTATGGCGGATTGCAGTTTGGCTCGACTCCACAGAATATGGGAGCATTAGGGTGACAGCGTGTCTTCTCATAAGAATGAATTGTTACCCTCTTTTCGTGGTATTAAATCGAATTAGACTTTGACGCAAATTCTTCTTTAGTTTGAAATTGATCAAAAATAGGGACAATACTAATTTGCTTAATTTTAAACGTTTTACGCAATTTTTTCATTATATCTGTTGGTGCCAAACAAGTTTATCATCACGGGTTCTATGTGACAACACCCCATAGATTGAAGAAACATGCCTCAATGCTTCATATCAAGATTATGTAGAAGCATTTAGTCCTACTACTAAGTTTTCATCAATATCTTTCCAGTGGATTTCAACAAATACATCACCCAAGTTAGGTAGTAAGCCAGCAAATGGATATATCAGAGAGTATTAAAAAGGGAAATGATTCAATTGTACAATTGGCCATGTCTGAATCACAGTTAACTGAACTTGGAAAACAAATCCAAAATCTACCTTGGTGGATCAAAGTAAAAATGACTTAAGATACATTGCAGTTACTGCTTTAGTTATGAAACATGCTAATTGCAGGTGAAACTTTGCATACATAGCGTCATCCTTCTTTAACATGCTTCTTCTAGCTATGATAACATAATAGAACAGTATAGCTTACATAGTTTCTTGGATGTATTTGTTTGAACAACTTAATTGACCGAATTCTCTTTCTTAGCAGGTTGACGGTCTGCATCATCGTGGTTGCTAGTTCCGATGCTACACTTAAACTGTGGTCTCTTCTATTGCCTTATCGGCAGTAGTATGTTATAGTATAATATAGCTACCTACTTTTCTTCCTTGGCATGAACTGCAAGATACTTGCAAATCAATCCTTTTAGATTTATCTTTCCTCATAACACCCTATCTTATGTACATGACATTTGTTTTACAGGCTTGATATTGCTACACTTGTTCCTCAAACATCTTCGGTTCTAGCACTACAACATGTGGTTTATTTATGGTTCTCCCAAAATTGCTATTTTCTATTGAAACCATGAAAATATAACTTTTTTCAAGAAGCAGATTTTGTTAGTTAATGAGGTGATCTATCTAGAGTTACTAGTATGGAAAAGTTAAAGATTTATACAACTATTTGTTCTTCCTATCATACGGTTGCACCTACTTCCACTAAACATTGTTCTCTTGTGCACATTAGAAATACCATAAGTCCAAATGTTTCCCTAAGAATCTATGCTTAGATGGTTTTGAGATAAAAAAAATCTTAGTGATCTCTGTACCCACGGTCCAAATACTCACCATACAAAGAAAGCAGGTTGACCATTTCAGTTTCTAGACAATGTTGATAATGATGTTTTTGGAAAATACTTGTATGCATGTATGCTTATCTACTTCACATATTGCATGGTTCTTTTTCTTTGATGTGTTCGATAACTAAATATGGAGAGTTAGAACTCCACATCTAGGAAAATTTCCATTGATGTGTCTATTTCTTTTCAAAGCTTTAAGTTTAGTTCGTCTTAAATTCTAAAGTCAGAATATTTGAGACCTTATTTAGCCTTTCCACCTCATTGCCTTAATTTTCCCTTTATGTCTGACGCACAAGGAGCATATTTGGATTAGATTGATGTACATAATTCTCTTAGTTTAATTTACCTTGGAGTCGACTTGTTGACAAAATCAAACTTGCTGCCTTTTTTTGTTTTTTAAGTGTTACTAGTAGGATTTCATAACTTCTGCAATTTAATGTTTGCTTGTTAGATGACCAATTACTATACCTGAGTCGTAATTTTTTTTTTTTTACTTTTGTGGTGCTGTATTCATGGGCACCATATTACATTCAAGTAATGCTTAATTCTTTTCTGGGGATATATGTCAGACATTGTTTTGTCTTAGGGACATTGGCGTTATTCTAGGAAATTTTTACTTTGAGAAATAGTCAATTCAAACTATATCCTTTCTTATATCAAAATGCCAATTTTGTGGACTTGATAGAACTGGTTCTATGTTTAATGGATGTATTGGTTTGGAAACTCTATCTACACAAGGCTTATAAAGGTGAATAAGTTCCCTTTTCAACCATAATTGTGTTTGGTGGGATGAAGAAGTTTGTGAGAATGTCTTTAAGTGTTTCTGGTTTCCTTTTGGGCTTGCTTTGCTTGAATAAATTCCCCTCGACGATGAAGGCTTTCACTACTATGAACTGGAAGGTACTGAGTTATCATTTCTCTTTATTATTAGCCTCCTTCGGGACTAAGTCAGTATCAGCAGAAATCTGCACAAATGTTTTTGCAAATGCCAATCTCTGAATCATACTTGTCAAAGGATCCACTTTAGTTGGTTTCCCTATAGTGTTGACAATATTCCTTATAATAATTAGATTCCATAGATTCAAATTAAGGTTAGACAGTCTACTCCTTAGAGGGCTTTTCTAAATGCCACTCTTTCACAGTTGGTTCTCCATATCTCAGGGAAATATTATTTTCTATAGATGGTGTTTTATAGAGATCAACCCATGAGGAAGGCTGGCTTTTGTTGCTCACCCATGGTCTCTGGTCCCTCTTGGAAGGTGCAATGTTCCCATCTTCCACTGAAATGATAGGAGGAAAATCACTATGAGTGCTTAGGAACCAGGGTTAATGTTTTTTTTATTTCTCAAGCATGTTTGAATCGTTAAATTTACATTTCCAGAAAGGAAATAGTTCTATGTACGAGAATTGGATTTAGGGAACACTTCTCAATTCATTGTCAGTCTAATCAGATGATTGGATAAATTGAGTTACATCAGTCTGTTCACTTTTTCAAGAGTTTGTAGTTTCTAGTTGTTTATAGATTAAAAAAAATTCTAATCTCTTTAACAGATGATACAAGTGGTAGAATTAATGACCTCATTTCAGTTGAAAATTAGAGTTAGATTCATTTACATTCTAGTTGTAAGATGTAAGGCTTCTCTCTTTAGGATTCTTTACTACTGTAAAGAAGCAGGGACAATCTGATCAGGTGTTGTGGCCTTTGTTGGACAAGCGTCAAACATGGAAAGGGTGCCAAAACTATACTTAGACATGTCATTTTGGAGTTGCGTGCATATCACAATGTCCAATTATTATTGTTTTGTGTTATTGTTATATAGTTATGATACTCAAGTAAGTGCTTTATGATTACTGTAAATTTGATTTCATTTAAAATGGTTCTGTAGTATATAGTTATTTATCATTTAAATTTTTTTATTTCTTGTGAAACTTTTAAGTACATAGTATATGTTTGATAGTGTTAGTGGACTATCAGTTTCAAAAGGATCAATTGGTTTGGATACGTACTCCCAATGGGTATAGTATGGCAATGTTTGAACTCTATTAACCAATACCTGAAGCAATACTCAACGGTTAATAGCTTCACCAAAAGTGTTCTGGCCAGTGGGGATCCGAAATTTACATCTTCATGTTTTCTACCTGATGTGATCAATATAGAAAGGGAGGAATGAAGCTATCTTTCAGAAGAAACCATTCTGTGCAAACTACATTTTCAACTCTTCACGAAGACTGCAGGGGAAATTCGAAGCTAATAGTTCGTACCAATCCAAATCATCAGGGGAAACTACATTTTCAACTCTTCACAAAGGTGTTGTAGTCATTCTTCTATTCTGTGTCGAGCTGACAACTATAGCATTTCTTGTTTCGGTGGCCTGCTATTTCTACTACATGGACAAGTTCTCTGGGCAACCTCCATTTTTTACATCTATCGAGGAAGCTTGCAGGAATGGTGCAACCAACTTAATAAGCCATTTGTTTGCTTCGTTCCCAGAGTAGCAAGCAAAAGTCTTTTTGCATAAAAGCCAGGTATAATGTGAGTCTCTCGAAGCTCCCTGATATTGTTTAGTTTTCAATCCAAAAAAGTGTTAAGTCTAAGGCTTTGAATTCATCAAAAGTTTCATGTAAATGTGAAGTGGAGCTGTAGAACTGCAAAATTTGTTGCCTTAGTAACAATCATGTACTTATAGATATAGAAATTTGTTTGTATGTGCCATCCTAAGCTTGTAACATTGCATATATGCTTGATTATGCCTTAATCTAAAAGAACCCATGGATGGGGCAACCTGTGTCGGTATCGCATTAGGAGCTGCAAGACGCTTGGATTATCTACACGAAGCAACTGCTCCGAGGATTCTGCATAGAGACATCAAGTCCATCAACATTCTTCTTGAGAAAAAGTTCAGCAAAGGTAAAATTATGCTTCTAGACTCTTCTTTCTTGTGTAGAGTGTATGTGACCTTGTTTTTTTTATTTTGTCATACAGATTACTGATCTAGGCATGGCGTAGCATTTGATGAAGGAAGATCATGCTAGTTAAATGCGATGGACGTTCGAATATTTCGCTCGAATATGCTATCGTGGTGAAGGCCACACAACAATATAATGTTTTAGTTTTGACTTCTGGAGTTGATGAGTGTGATTGTAAAACAATTAAAGTTTTATTATGAAAAAATTATGACTTTTTTATTGTGTGTTAGTTTACTCAAAACTGTTAGGAGCATAATGAGAAGGTGTTTATAGAGATGTTTCAGATTTTTTATGTATTCTAAGAATCGTTTATTTATGTCGTAACATTTTCTATAACCTTTAAATATAATTTGGTGATGAATGTGATTCTAAAACAATTAAAGCTTTATTATGAACAGAACAATGATAAGAACAATGAAAAATAATAAATAAATAAGTAAATAAATAAATAAAATTATAGCATATTATGTTTAGCAACGACAATAAATCATTACTAAATATTATGTTGAATCCTGAATTTTTTGGCAACGGATTAATGTTCGTTGCTAATTACAATATATGGCTACGAAATCTGTTCGTTGTCAAAAAATTGTGCATTTTGCAATGCTATATTGTCGTTGCTAAGTATATTATATAACAACGACAAACATTCGTTGTTAAAAACTTCTACTTTTAGCAACAAAAATTTTGTCCACCAAAATAGCAACGAAGTAAAAGTTGCGTTGCTAAAAAATAAGGATTCAACAATGAATTCAGAATTTTGTTGCTGATACTTTAGGTGACGCCCTTTAAACAACGACGCCAGCAACGGAAATTTTTCGTTGCTAAATCTTTTAGCAACGATTTTCGTACCTTTAGCAACAAAAATTTTTGCTGCTAAAAACCAAATTTTTTGTAGTGATGTCTATGATTTTAGTTTGAGGAGAGGAACTCAACGGTATGTCCAATTTTGGATTCCGAAGAGCCGTGTACAAAATTGCCCGTTTGAGTGGGTCGCGGGCCCGCCAAAAATAGGTTCTGATTCGACCTTCTCAGAATCGAACCAAACTTGGCATGCAGGACCAAAATTTTGATCCGAACCTGTTGGCGCAAGTTTCATCTCGAATCGACGACTGTACACGAAGTTTTGGCCAAGTTTACAAAACATCGATACGGAGGTATCTTGACGGATACGCGTTGATTTCATCGCGCACACGCGACGAAACTGAGTTTCGTCAGTTCCCACACGTCCGCAACGTCCATATGCGCCTTTCGATGCATATAGCGCGCGACCACGTCACCCGGTTTGTCGGGGCGTACGTCGTATCGGACAAAATTCTAAAAATTAATATAACTAAGCACAGGTTTTTCCTCAACTTCAATATCAATCTACTTTTTACACGCAAATCGAAATGACGATCCAGAAGATGTGTTACGATCTTGGTTATATTGTCTTTTACGGTTTTCAATTATTTTCTACAGTACTTTACTGTACAGCAAGAAAATTGGCCGACAAGTTGTCATTTTAAAACAGTTTTTAGCATTACAGAAAACAGATTTTTGTTCAACTTCGTCTCGATTTTTCGAGCAAGTCGATGGGTTGTTTCGAAATCCATCTAGAGGATCTTGAAGAGGGTCAAGTCTACTTTCCAGAAAATCTTACAGATCAAAAATCGGTGCTACGAGTAAAAAGTTACATCGTAGAGAAGTAGGGTACCTTGAGTGGGAAAACTGCTCCGTGGGTGACGCGGGGCTGACTTCCGATGCTTCGTTCGTCGCGCACAAAGCTCTGTCGCTGGTGAAACGAAGTCATGGACGAAGGGGGTATAATCAGCTTCAACTTTCGTTTTGGAAGATTAGGATTTTGAGGCTTGTAGAAAAAGTTATATTTATAACAACTTTCCACAAAACCTAATACTAATAGGGTTTGGATTTGTGAACCCACGAATCTTGGGTTTCGTCGAGTGTGTTGCTGCTGCACGTAGCAGGGGCTTAGGGGGCGTGGGACCCGCCCACATGGGGGTGGGTTAGTTGGTTTTAATATATTTTTTTCTTTTCTCCTCCTTTCTTTATTCCTTTCCTTATACTATGGTACTGTGGTCGGTCTGGGACCGACCCCCCCAATCGTTTTTTTTTGACAACTATTATATATATATATATATATATATATATATATAAACTAAAAATATATATATATATATATATATATATATATATAAAACTATAAGTATAAATATATTAGGCTACTAAAAATTCCTAAAAATTTACAAATAATTTATAAAAATCCTAGAATTTATATTAGTTCCTTATTTAATAGAAATACTAACAAGCACACATATAATATAGACACTACGTACATATACAAATAAATTCTAATATAGAAAAAATATTTTTTAAGGCACTAAAATAATTTAAAAATATTGGGGGTTTACATCCTACCCAACTTAAAGAAAATTTCGTCCTCGAAATTAAACTAGGGTCGGGGGATCAAATGCAATGCATGAAAGTATAGTTGCAAGACATACCTTCGCCTTCGAACAAATGCGGGTAGCAGTTTCGGATGTCGTCCTCGCGCTCCCAAGTAGACTCTCCTGGCGAGTGATGCTTTCATGCCACGCGAACCAACGGAATAGATTGATTCCGCAACACCTTCACTCGGCGATCGAGGATACCTACTGGTTGCTCTTCGTACGACAAACTCGGTCCAACTGTGATCTCGGAGTGATCAAGCACATGATTGTTGTCCGCCACGTACCTCCTCAGCTGAGATACATGGAATACGTCATGTACTCCCTCTAGTGACGGTGGCAATACCAATCTGTAGGCAACCTCTCCAACACGTTCCAAGACATCGAAAGGGCCGATGTACCTTGGACTCAACTTGTCACGTCCTCCGAATCGAATCGTGCCTCTGGTGGGGGATATCTTCAAGAACACATGGTCACCCTCCTTGAATTCTAAGGGTCGACGACGATTATCTGTCCACTGCTTTTGACGATCCTGCGCTGCTCGCAGGTGGTCCTGAATCTTCTTCACTGTCTCCACTGTGCTCAAGACCAACTCGGGACCCAATAGTTATCGCTCTCCTATGTCACTCCAACAAACAGGAGACCGACACTTCCTACCATACAATGCTTCAAACAGAGCCATTTGGATGCTTGCTTGATAGCTATTGTTGTAGGAAAACTCAACAAGATGAAGATGGTCCTCCCACGAACCGCCAAAATCAAGCATATACGCTCTCAACATATCCTCTAGCGTCTGAATGGTACGCTCCGACTGGCCGTCTGTCTGCGGATGATACGATGTGCTAAACTTCAATCGGGTGCCCAAACTCTCTTGCATGCTCCTCCAAAAGTGTGAGGTGAATCTCGAGTCACGGTCCGACACAATACTAAAAGGCACACCATGTAATCTCACAATCTGCTCCATATACATCTCCGCCAATACCTCTGTCGACTGGCCCACTCTAAAAGGTAAGAAATGGGCTGACTTCGTAAGTCTATCAACAATCACCCACACTGCGTCACGTCCTCTAGGACTCCGAGGAAAACTCGTGAGGAAATCCATAGTAATATGCTCCCACTTCCACTCGGGAATGGGTAGCGGCTGCAATAATCCGGCCGTCCTCTGGTGCTCCGCCTTTACTTGTTGACATACCAAGCACTTGGCAACGAAACTAGCTATCTCTCGCTTCATTCCATGCCACCAATAATATTGCCGTAAATCACGATACATCTTGGTCCCTCCGGGATGAATAGAGTAAGTCGATCTGTGAGCCTCCGCCATCAACTCCTGTCGTAGCTCTCCATTGGGAACATAAATGCGATTACCACATCACAATGTCCCATCGGTGTGGATCCTCAATCCTGTCTGCTCTCATGTTTCAGTCCTCTCATTGAGCCGTCGAAATCTAGCGTCATTAGGCAATCCTGCCTTGATGCGCTCTACCAATGATGATTGCACTTAAAGGTTGGCTAATACGCCGTCTGCTCCCGGCAATACTACCTCAATACCAAGCTGCTCCAAGTCTCTAATCAATTCCTTCTGTGTAGTCAAAAAGTGTGCCATGGGCTTGCGGCTTAATGCGTCTGCCACGACATTAGCCTTGCCCGAATGATAATGTAGCTCAATCCCATAATCCTTCATCAACTCCAACCAACGATGCTGTCGTATATTCAACTCCTTTTGTGTGAACACGTACTTGAGGCTCTTTTGATCAGTGTAGATATCAACCTTCTCGCCGTACAAGTAGTGTCTCCATAGCTTCAAAGCAAAGATAACCGCTGTGAGCTCTAGATCGTGGGTTGGATAATTCTTCTCATGCACTCTCAACTGTCGTGATGCATATGCTACTACACGACCATGCTGCATCAATACACATCCTAATCCCTTCCCGGATGCGTCGCTATAGATCACAAATCCTCCTGGGCCCGATGGTAGTGTCAAGATCGGTGCTGTGGTCAATCGCTTCTTCAGCTCGTCAAAAGCGGCTAGACACTCGTCTGTCCATACAAACTCCTGATCCTTGCAAGTCAATCGAGTCATAGGCCCCGCTATTCGAGAGAAATCTTCTACGAACCGTCGGTAGTAACCCGTAAGTCCGAGGAAACTTCTCACTTCAGAAGCTGTTGTGGGAGCGGGCCATGATTTGACTGCTGTGATCTTCTCTGTGTCTACTGATATACCATCGCCCATAACAATATGACCAAGGAATGATACCTCCTTGAGAAAGAAATCACACTTGCTAAGCTTCGCGAAAAGTCGCTCATTCCTCAATGTTCCCAAAACTATCCGTAGATGCTGCTCATGCTCCTCTTGACTCTTGGAGTAAATCAAGATATCGTCTATAAAGACTACTACAAATTTGTCCAAGTATTGGTGAAAGATCTTGTTCATTAAATTCATGAAAACTGCGGGAGCATTGGTCAAACCGAACGGCATGACCAAGAACTCGTAATGTCCATACCTCGATCGAAAGGCCGTCTTGGCAATATCTTCCTTCCGAACCTTCAATTGGTGATAGCCCGATCGTAAGTCAATCTTGGAGAATACTTTTGCTCCACTCAGTTGATCGAATAAATCGTCTATACGCGGCAAGGGATACTTGTTCTTCACCGTCACCGCATTCAATGCTCTATAGTTAATGCATATGCGCACTGTCCCGTCTTTCTTAGACACAAAAAGAAGGGGTGCTCCCCATGGTGACGCACTGGCACGAATAAATCCCTTCTCTAATAAGTCATCAATCTGCGTCTTTATCTCTACCAATTCCTTTGGTGCCAGACGATATACTTGAGATGAAATAGGCTCGGCTCCGAGAATAAGCTCAATAGAAAACTCAATATCTCGGTCAGGTGGTAGTCCTGGCAACTCCTCGGGGAATACATCCTCGAACTCTGTGATAATAGGGTGCTGAGGGGTGTCATGCATCATCATATGAGTCCCCGATGTGGGTGCATCACAACTATCTCCGTCTTCTTTGGTGAACTCAAACTCTGCCGCATTTGGTGGTCTAAAGATGATACTGCTCCTATGGCAGTCTATGAGAGCAAAATACTGGCTCAACCAGTCCATTCCAAGAACCACATCAAATATCGGCATAGGGAATACAAGAAGTCGTACCATCATATCTCTGCCATTTATCACTACAGGACAAAGTCTACAAACACCACTAACAGGTACAACTCCTCCTCCAGTGAGGATTTTAACATTCTTAGCTAAGGGTGTGATGGGAATGCTGTGTCTAGTGGCAAAACTTGTGGCTATGAATGAATGAGTGGCTCCAGTATCAAATAGTGTAATAGCAGGAAAAGATGCAACTAGAACCATACCTACTATAACTTCCGTCTCTGTCTCTATATCCTCAACAGCAAGTGAGAATGCCTGCCCATAGTTCTGTCCCGGGCCCTGAGCTCTGGCTTTGTTGTGCTGTGTGCCTTGGGGAGGCAATGGTGGACGAGGTGCTCCTGCTATAGGCCGTGGTGCTGGGAGAGCTAGGGCTGTGGGCCTCGAATTTTGCCGAGCTTGTACTATTGTATGTTGCTCCGGACAATCCTTGAGCATGTGCTGATTAGATCTACATCTCAAGCATAATCCAAGGCGAGTCCTGCAGTCGTTCTGGATATGTCCTTGTTTACCGCAGTAATGGCAAACAGGCTTCTGATACGGTGAGGGCCTGTGCTGGAACTATCCTGTAGTCCTCCTGATAGGTCCACTCTGAGTAGCTCGGGCTGGTGTAGCTGCTGGGGTATGACGCCTCGATGTCTGCTGCTCTTCCTTGCGAAGAATCTCCTGAGCACGAGCTTCTTCCAAGACAGCTGAATGGAAGACTCAAGACTGAGTAGTCGTATAAGACTTGAGCTCTGGTGCAAGCCCCTGGTGAAATCTCCTTGCCTTCTCTAACTCGGTCGGAATCAATCCTGCACCAAATTGACTCACGCGGTTGAACTCTGAGTCATACTCATCAACTGTCATATTCCCTTGCTTCAGATGAAGGAACTGGTCATAGAGACCATCTCGAACATGTATAGGGAAGAATCTTTCATAAAATGCATCATAGAACTGCTTCCAAGTGATCCCAGTGCCTAATCGTCTCTCTTCCGTCTTCCACCAGTGGTGAACATTGTCTTCTAACAGTAAGTCCACTGCTGTCATCCAATCTCGAGCTGGCAACTGGGATACCTTCAGTAGCTTCTCGGTACTAATAAGCCACTGTGACACCTCTAATGGCTTCTTCGTCCCTCTAAAGGCCTTGGGGTTCATATCTGTGAAATTCTTGATAGAGCCTTCATAGGGATGTAGAGCCGGTGCTGGTGCTGGTGCTGGTGGTGGAGGTATAGCCATAACTGCCACCATCGTCTGTCTTATTAGCTCAGTCTGCTGCCACCGAGCCTGCATCATCGCATACATAAACTGACTAGTAGGGCTCCCATCCGTCGGGGGTGGAGGCATCTGAGGTCCCGACTGTAGGGGAAACTGCTGAGGGAATGGTGGTGGTAGAGGTAGTGGTACATTCCCTCCCGGTGGCATGGTAGTAGTCTGTCCAGCCTGGCTGCCTGGGGGTGCTGCTACCTCTGGGTACTCCATCGTCGGCGTCGTAGTAGGCTGTGACAGTCCTGGCTGGTAAGGTGTCGCTGGAGTCATGGGAGGATTTTGTCCCTCCGAAGTAATCTCCTCACCAGATGTGAGGGCAAAGGCAGAAGTGTGTCCGCTTCGTAGATTCATACTGTTGGCACGAGAAGGATAGAGTGATGTTAGGGAAGATTAGATATGAAGTAAATCGAATAATCAAGGAAGTTTCGAAAAGATTGGAAGCCAAGGGATAGTAATAGTTCTGGATGAGATATTCATATTCCTATATGCAGACTTGTTGGGCACAGTCATGTAACCCAACAATATTAGATAGACCTGTATGGGCCACCACAAAATATGTAACGCCCCAGTCCCAAAATACATAGGACCAAGTACGTGAACATGCCAGCTGCACATATACGAAGAATACTACAATATATAGAATCCTCGCATATGCACATAAGCTGTAAATAAATAATCACAGGCCAGAATAATATATATAATCTTATCACAGCTCAACACAAAAGATAATGAAGTCCAAATAAATAAATAAATAAGAGTATCAAAAGATAGTCGGGTGAACATACTCACTCCAAACAGCTATGAAAAATAGTCTCACAAGATCGGAGTCCGACCTCCACAAAATAGAAAGAAAAGAGATATAAAATAATGTCTACAACTGTCTCAGATAAGAAATAGACTAGGAATCATAAGGCACTGTCTCGTCATCAATGTAGGATAGCTCCAATGCCGCTCCGTACTCCTGTGGAAACTCGTCTAAACCTGGAGAGATAACCAGGTCCTCAGGGGACATAGCAAGATACAAGAAAATACCATGCCATATAAACTGTGATAATATAATAAGAGAAAAGGTATGCATGCAATCGGGTTCCTGACCATTCTACTGTGAATATACAGTTGAGATACAATCCTTCGACGCATGAACCCTGGATGAAAATAGGATCGGCATAGTTCCCATAGAGGGTACCAGGGGCCTACGTCCATAACGCTCGGGAAACGTCAGAGGGCACCATGTGAAGGGCTACGTCCATAACGCTCTGGGAAACGTCAGAGGGCACCTGGAGCCTGCGTCTCCAAAGGAGCGCACAGGTAATCATGGAAGTGTAAAGAAGCCCATACGTCAGGTATTGTTCTCCCCACCCAATGCCTAGTATCATCATCTCCATGACTGATATGAACCTCTAGTAACCGCCAAGTCTTCTAACATGCAATACTATTGGCAGTTACTCCTATCCGTCGCACGCTCCATACGTATCGGTGGCCAGCCAACTACGCAAAAATGTGTCCTACATGTGACTCACATCACGTGATATAACAAGTGTCAAGGCTATATGAGATATACCAATACCTCAACATCAGTGGGTGGTCCATAAACTAAGTCAATGTAAGAGAATAAATAAAGCAAGAAAAACGACCGATATGGTCGCTTGTACCCAAATGTGACTTGGACGTACATTTTAAATATCACAAAACAAAATGCTGAAAATAACAACTGAAATAAGAATATAATAATCACAGAGTAAGGTGGCAAGATATCTTGCCTGATGGTGCAAAGAGGCAAGTCCAAGAGTAGCAAGTGTCCGCACCAAAACTCACAAATCACAGATGACTCCAAACGCTGAAACAAACATCAAAAATGATCTCGGTGAAGAAGATATACCTAGGAAATGCCTGTCCAAAAGTCAAATTCTAGATCAGGGGCAAAATTATAATTTCGGGTCGAAACGATGTCCGCCGTTGGACCCGCTTTTGCACCGAAACGTGTGCCAAAGTCTATGGTCTCTAAAGTCGTCAAACTACATGTCTACGATTTCTGTTAGAGGAGAGGAACTCAATGGTATGTCTAGTTTTGGATTCCGAGGAGCCGTGTACAAAATCGCCCGTTTGAGTGGGTCGCAGGCCCGCCAAAAATGGGTTCTGATTCGACCTTCTCAGAATCGAACCAAACTTGGCATGTAGGACCAGAATTTCGATCCGGACCTGTTGGCACAAGTTTCGTCTCGAATCGACGACTGTACACGAAGTTATGGCCAAGTTTGCAAAACGTTGATACGGGGGTATCTTGACGGATACGCGTTGATTTCATCGCGCACACGCGACGAAACTGAGTTCCGTCAGTTTTCACACGTCCGCAACGTCCATACGCACCTTTCAATGTGTATAGCGTGCGACCACGTCGCCCGGTTTGTCGGGGCGTACGTCGTATCGGACAAAATTCTAAAAATTAATATAACTAAGCACAGGTTTTTTCTCAACTTCAATATCAATCTACTTTTTACACGCAAATCGAAACGACGATCCAAAAGATGTGTTGCGATCTTGGTTATATTTTCTTTTACGGTTTTCAATTATTTCCTACAGTACTTTACTGTACAGCAAGAAAATTGGCTGACAAGTTGTCATTTTAAAACAGTTTTTAGCATTACAGAAAACAGATTTTTGATCAACTTCGTCTCGATTTTTCGAGCAAGTCGATGGGTTGTTTCAAAATCCATCTGGAAGATCTTGAAGAGGGTCAAGTCTACTTTCCAAAAAATCTTACGGATCGAAAATCGGTGCTACGAGTAAAAAGTTACATCGTAGAGAAGTAGGGTACCTTGAGTGGGAAAACTGCTCCGTGGGTGATGCGGGGCTGACTTTCGATGCTCCGTTCGTCGCGCACAAAGCTCCGTCGCTGGTGAAATGAAGTCGTGGATGAAGGGGGTATAATCAGCTTCAACTTTCGTTTTGGAAGATTAGGGTTTTGAGGCTTGTAGAAAAAGTTATATTTATAACAACTTTCCACAAAACCTAATACTAATAGGGTTTGGATTTGTGAACCCACGAATCTTGGGTTTCGTCGAGTGTGTTGCTGCTGCACGCAGCAGGGGCTTAGGGGGCGTAGGACCCGCCCACATGGGGGTGGGTTAGTTGGTTTTAATATTTTTTTTTCTTTTCTCATCCTTTCTTTATTCCTTTCCTTGTACTATGGTACTGTGGTCGGTCTGGGACCGACCACCCCAATCGTTTTTTTTTACAACTATTATATATATATATACATATATATATATATATATATATATATATATATATATATATATATATATATATAAAACTATAAGTATAAATATATTAGGCTACTAAAAATTCCTAAAAATTTACAAATAATTTATAAAAGCCTAGAATTTATATTAGTTCCTTATTTAATAGGAATACTAACAAGCACACATATAATATAGACACACATGTATTTATATTTACGTACATATACTAAATAAATTCTAATATAGAAAAAATATTTTTAAGGCACTAAAATAATATAAAAATATTGGGGGTTTACAGACTGGAGGTTGTACTGCCTGAAGAAGAAATGAAGAAACTGGGAAGAGAAGCAATTGTACCAAGAGCTGATTCATCAATGATGCAGTTGCAAGTGCGTTCAAGTCAGATGGACAAAGTCAAGGAGACACAATTCTAAGACGAAACGCTTTACAAACTCAGAGATAAAGTGATGGCAGGAACACTTGAAGGATTCTCAATCGCCAGCGACTGAGCATTGAGGCATGGTAGGAGGCTTTGTGTACCAACTGGCGAACTGAGGAACGAGCTGATACAAGAAGCGCACCAGTCGCAGTATTCCATACATCCAGGAGCTAATAAAATGTATCGGGATATGCGTACTGTAGTGTGGTGGTACGGAATAAAGAAGGACGTATCCAGGTATGTAGCTAGATGCTTAATTTGTCAACAAGTGAAAGCTAGCCGACAGAGACCAGCAGGACTGTTGTAGCCGCTAGACATCCCGGAGTGGAAATAGAAACACATAACGATGGACTTTGTGTCAGGACTGCCTCGATTCCAAGGAGGGAAGGACGCCATTTGGGTTATTGTGGACCGACTGACAAAGTCAGCTCATTTTATCCCCTTCAAGGTTGGTCTATCCATCGAGAAGTTGGCAGTACTGTACATGTATCATATCTACCGGATTCATGGAGTTTCGATAAGTATTGTATCTGATAGAGATACCAGATTCACCTCTCACTTTTGGAAGAGCTTGTACGACAGTTTGGGAACACAATTGAAGTTCAGCACCGCTTACCATCCCCAGACTGACTGACAATCGGAGAGAACAATCCAGACGCTAGAGAACATGTTGAGATCTTGCATCTTAGAATTTGAAGGGTCTTGGGAAGACCACTTGCACTTGGTAGAGTTTTCCTACAACAACAGCTATCAAGCAAGTATCGGTATGACTCCGTTCGAGGCACTCGATGGACGTCGTTGTCGTACTCCACTTGCTTGGGACGATGTAGGAGAAAGAGTATTGCTTGAACCTGAGATGGTGACCGATGCAGCAGAGAAGGTAAAGATGATCAGAGACAAACTCAGGATTGCTCAGGACAGACAGAAGTATTGGGCTGATAGCAGTCGTCGACCACTGGAGTTCGAAGTAGGAGATAGTATCTTCGTCAAGATTTTCCCTACCAGAGGAACTATCAGATTCGGCAGAGCAGGAAAGCTGAGCCCCAGGTACATCGGCCCATTCGAAGTTTTGAGCAGAGTCAGAAAAGTAGCATACCGATTAGCTCTACCAGCTAATCTTGAGGGTGTGCACAACATCTTCCATGTTTCACAGCTCAGGCGCTACATTCCAGATCCGAGCAACATCTTGAACCATTCAGAGCTGGAAATTGGGCCCAGCCTCACAGAACCAGAGAAGCCAGTGGCGATTTTAGATAGAGGTGAGAAGAAAACTAGGAACTTTGTGACGCCCATAGTCAGAGTTATGTGGCGGCACAACTCTCCAGGCGAGTCTACCTGGATCGAGAAGATGAGATGCGGGAGCAGTATCCGTATCTGTTTAAGACCTGAGGTAACTCCTAACCCTATCCATTAATTTTGAGGACGAAATTTTCTAAGGAGGAAAGGTTGTGAAACCCGCAAATTTGATTTATTTTAAAATTATTGGATTTTGGATGCAAATTAGATTAGTTAGTTTATTATTATTATTATTAAAAAAATCATATTTTATAAAAATAATATATATTATTATTCTTTGGCCTGACCTGTCCCGAACCCATCTCGATCCAATTTTGAAACCGAAACTAATATAGGTTTTCATCTTTTAAAGTTATTAGTTATCCTTTATATACTATATTTATTTTAAAAGAAATTTCTTTATTATTCCTTTCCAGAACTATTATCATTTCTTTATCTCCCTTCTGTTACTCTTCAGCCGACCCATTCCCGAACGCTCGAGCCCTTCCCTCTTCCGAAACCGGCACGCCCCTTCCTTCCTGTAATGCCAGCTCCTCACCCATATAAAGACCCCCATCTTCTTCTCCACTCTCAATCCTTCATCCTCAACTATTCTTCCCAAATCTCTAACCCCAAATTTCTTCCGGCGACCCGAGCTCAGGCGAGCCCCAACCCGAGCGGCCTTCTGTCGTCGTTTCTGTGCCAGTCCCTCGCCGTCGGCCCCAACTCGGCACCGATCCTAACCAAGCGGCCTCCGCCGCTGTCCCCGAGCCGCCCGCAGCCCAGGCCGACCGTCGGCCACCGGCCGACCACACCCTGTACGTGCCCCTCCGGCCCGAGCCCCTGTCCTCGCGGCTGTTCGGTGCCCCGACCCACTGTCCTCAGCGTCTTGAGGGTTCCGATCTGCTGTTTCCATGGTCGTGCCCCGCTGTCCGCGAGTTCTGGATTATTTCGAGTTCACGGGATTTCGTTTTCTCCAAATTTTTCATCTAAGAGCTCTAGCCGAGCATCCGAGGTATATTCCCATGTCCCTGTGTCCCTTCCGAGTTTAGTCTGTGATGACGCGTTTCCGACCCCGACGTAGGGATCGATTTTACTAGTTGCGATAGGGGATACTTATCCCGAGTTTCGGCTCGGATTGACTGTGGTAGTGAGTTCTTTATTTTTTTTAGTTCGGTGGTTTGGTTATATGATTATGTGGTATTTGATTTTGGCTTATTGTTCTTTGGAGATTGATATCCATTTTTGGGTTCGATATTCATTATGGTGGGGTTTGGTGTCCCTGGTTTGGGATCGAATATTTGGTTGTGTTTTGGTATCACCCCATATTTGGGTTATCCCAGTTACAGAGGAGGTGTTGCCCAAATTTTTAAGAAAATATTTTTAAAAAGATATTTTATAAAAGTTTAGTAATTTTTGGTCTTTGCAAAATTGTTTGTGTGGCTTTAAAGATGGTCTTTGTGGATTTGGTATCCCCGGTTAGGCGACGAATGTATCGGTCGAATGAGCCTTGGCAAAACGCAAACGTTACAGGATTTTCCTGTACGTTGAGGTGTTAGCCAGCAACATGATGTTTTATGACCAAGTCTGAGACTTACCCTATATTTATATATATCATAAATTTATTTAGAACTTGTTACTGGGTATTTTCATATTTCGAGTGCAGGGCCTCGGCCTGCTGAATGGACTGTTTCCCGGCGTTCCGAGCTCAACAGCAATATTTAAATTAATTTATGTAAATAAGTTGTAAGGGCATAAGCCCAGTTTTCTATTTCTTTTTGTGACCCTGTATTGTGTAGCGTAGACTTTTTCTTTATTTTTCTGGGTTGTTGACTTGTTCGTTAAACGCATAGAATGTAAAAAAATGAATATCTATTTTTATATAAAAAATTAATAAGTTTTTCTCACATTAAGTAATTTTGTAATTTAACAAAATTTATTATTTCTTATTAAAAAGAAAATCTAGTTTTATATATATTACGAAAATACCAAGTTTTGACAATTAACCTGGAAAATGCTATTTTTCCAATAAATATTAAAATTGACTTTTACTTCATAAATTAATAGTAGATCGCAATGATAAACGTGTTCCGATAGAATAATTTTAACAAACTTAAAACTTGATTAGGACCTTCTTTTAGAGATTGTAACTAGCACACCTAGATATGGTTCAATTATGATTCTAAGACGGAATTCTCAACTATAGGATTTCAAGGACGAGTTTGACTTCCCCGGTACCGACTTCCAATCCAGTCATAAACCAAGGTAAGTACGGTTATGTTTATTTGGCAATTTAATTAGTAATTATTAATTTGCATACTTAAATCACATTGCTACATGGAACTCTCTCCTAGAGTATTGACTATTATTGATTGTGGGATATTGGGGGAGTAGTATAGTGTTTTATGACCAATACCTTCATATTGCATAATTGTACGAGCTTACCCCTCTTACACACGGGGATAAGCCGTATCGTATCGTTAGGATACTATTGTACTACCCAAGCCGGTCATATACATTCTCTATTCAAATCACATTGTTTTCAATTGTTGGAAAATTACTGAAAAATATTGTTCAAGTATTTCAAACTGTTAAGATTGTAAATATTTTATTATTATTTGAATTGTTAGATTTTCATAATTGTACTTTGCTCCTTTCCTGACTGTATCTCCTACCTCTAATAGGTAACATTGATGAGGCTGAGCTATTATATAATAGTTATTATGATCCGGTGCTCTACCCTGCGGTGCTTCCAGATTTCTACTTGGAGGACGTCGATCCTGAGGCTGATGAGTCAGCTATCTAAATAGTTGTTTACTTCTAGTTTTCTTTGTGTTGGAGTTGAACTCTTATTTCAGTATCAGTTGTATTTTTCTGTGTTGGACAAATTAAAGTTTTTAAATATTTGAAATATTAAAGTTGTGACAAATGTTTAGTTGTTGTTAAGATTACCTGCAAGTGAAAATAGCTTACTGCCGCCGTCTCACAACGGTGCAGACTGGACATGATCTAATTCGACCCAACTATTTGGGATCGGGTCATGACAGTTTCACTCTTGCTGTAGACCAGGATGTCATCTATGAAAACAATCACAAACTGATCCAAATAAGGCATGAAGATGCGATTCATGAGGTCCATGAATATTGTCGGTGCATTGGTTGCTCCAAAGGGCATAACAAGGAACTCCCAATGCCCATACCTGGATCTAAATGTCGTCTTCGGGATGTCCTGTTCTCTAACTTTGATCTGATGGTATCCTGACCGCAAGTCAATCTTTGAAAATACGGACGCCCCTTTGAGTTGATCAAACAAGTCATCTATCCTCGGGAGAGGATATCTGTTCTTGATTGTCACTGAGTTCAAGGTACGATAGTCAACACATAATCTTGACGTACCATCTTTCTTTTTCACAAGAAGCATCGGGGCTCCCCAAGGCGATCTACTAGCACGGATGAATCCTTTGGTCCTGAGTTCCTCAATCATCTTATACAAAATCTTCAATTCTGACGGTGCCACCCGGTAGACTCTCTCTGACAATGGTGCTGTTCCGGGGATCAAGTCTATGGTGAACTCGATCTCTCTCTCTGGTGGCATACCTGGAAGCTCTTCGGGGAAAACATCGGGAAACTCTTCTACAAATCTGGGAAACTGAACTGCCGCTGCAACTGCCATCTAGAATGCTGGAGAAGAAGGCTCTATTCCGCCTCGGAAAAATGAAAACTCTGGCTCACCAGGAATACTAAAAATAATCTTGCCGATATGGCAATCTATTCTAGCATACTGGTCCCTCAACCAATCCATCCCTAGGACCACGTCATAATCGGCCATCGGGAATTCTATCAACCTAGCGGGAAACTTACTACCGCTAACTACGATTCGACACGAGAAAAATACTCTATCTACTCCCACAAGTCCGTTACCAGTAAGTATATTGAGCCTTACTGATAATGACTCGGGCTCCTGTCCTATCCGTGTCATGAATCATGCAGACATAAATGAATGCGATGCACCAAAATCAAATAATGCTGATGCTGGAAAGGAGTTGAGGAGAATAGTACCTGCCACTACCTCACCTGATGCTAACTCCTCCTCCATGGTCAAAGCCATCACTTGAGCTTGTCCTCGGGGAGCTGGTCCCCTCTGCTGGAAACCTCTCTGGCGGTTCTGGGTCTGAGCTTGGACTTGTGCATACTGCTAGGGGTTCTGCTGCTGAAATACTTGGGTCTGAGGCGGCAAGGGCCTCAAAAACGGGTACTACTGCTGCTGCTGAACTGATACTGGGGCTGGTCCCCTAACCGAGGGACTAGAAAAGGTCGAAGAAGATGAACTCCCCCTATTCGGGCAGTTCTCAACCCTGTGGTCTGGCGCCCCACAAGCCAAGCACAAACCCTGTGCTCCACGATATTCTCACACCACGTGTCCTGGCTTCCAACAATGAGTGCAACCCATTACGGAAGACTGCTTCTGCTGCTGCTGCTGGAGAAATGCTGGGGTCGAATGCTGAATCGACGCAACAGAAACCGCCCGCCTCGAAGAATAAATGGTCAAAGCCCTGGCTGCCGAGGCTGGTGCTGAAGACTGGTTCATCTGGCTGTGAGACCGCTTCCTACTTCCGGTCCGATCTACAATCCTCTGGAAGGTATACTCATGCCTCCTAGCTGCTCTCAATACTGTATCGAAGGTCTGATGCTCAAACTGCTCCACCGCCAGTAAAATCTCCAGGTGCAGTCCTTGCTGGAACCGCAGAGCTGTGTCAAACTCGGTCGCCACCAAGGTGGAAGCAAATCAACTAAGCCTGGAGAACTCGGTCGTATATCCATCGATCGTCCTGTCCATCTGCTTCAAGTTAGTGAACCTCGTCTGTAGATCATACCGAGCTACAGCATCAAAATACTTGGTCTGGAATCTCTCACGGAATACTGTCCTTATAATAGGTGTCCTTAATCCAACGGCCTGCGCAGCCCACCAGCTGCAGGCTAGATCCAATAACTGCAGACACACCACGGTCACCTTCTCGTCTTCTGAGGTCCTGGCTGCTTCTAGAATAAACTCAGTATCCTACAGCCAAGCATCTGCGGCTATAGCATCTTCACTACCATCGAAGAAGGGAGGGTTCAAGCGCTTGAAGCTGTTGGTCGTACTGTTACCTTGATGACCACCTCTGCTCAAGGCATCTTGTACTATCTGGTGTAATGCATCTCCCCGACGATCCTGTGATACAAGCAACTCCCTGATGAGTCCGACAAAGACTCCATCATCCTGCCTCACAGGATGGGCTGGCTGTACTGGGGGTTCTGGATCTCCAGGAAGCATGACTCGGGAAGCTGCTTCTGAGTGCTTAGCTTGATCTTCTCGTTGCAGGAGTACTCGTTGAGCTCCTTCCGGCTGATTGGCAGGTCAAGGAACAGTACCGCTGAAGAAGACGACACAGAAAATAATAAGGAAGGACCAGTACAGATCAAAGATATAAGCATGTGATCAGTCAAGATTTTACGAATTTAGAGGGTACGAGCAGAGATCAAGGACGAGTGCTGATTGAGACATCTATTCGGTAAACCCTCACATATCTTGATTTCATAAGACCTGTATGGGCTACCAGTTAAACCGTATCACGCCCCAAAACTAGAATACTGGAGAGCGGGGGCAGACACAGCCAGCTACGTATATTAAAGTACAACCCACCTCACAATACGGTCACGGCTGTCTAGATACATGAGGGTTTAACTACAAGCCATCAGTCTCTTATGGTCATGAACATGCCTATTATCTTAATCTCAAGCAAGTAATAGCAGTTACAAGATGTCAGAGCACCAAATATACAATAGTAAGGCGTCCCATACATTACATATTTGGATGATCATAACGCTAGTCGTACAAAATATGAAGACTAACAAGAGTTTCAGTCATACATGATCAACCTTAGGATTTGTCAATCAGGTTACAGCCCGTAGGCAGACATTAAGTAAAGTTACAAATGAGCTAACACTTGCTCGGCGGCTAAACGTCTCAAAAGAATACTTTTACAATAGAGTGGGAGAGCCAAAATAAAAAACCCACTCGTTGTCAGGTTTACACCTGGTGGTCACCATCTGGCTGGAAGGTAGGAAGATCCTCTGGAGCTGCTTCGGTATTTGGCCATAGAAAACCAGATGGGTCAGATCCCAGGAAGAGCAAGTGCCACAAAGGAGACTTCACTTAAGAACTAAAACCAGCATTTAGCACAAAACATAGTTATAATAAAGATTGGAAATATGGAAAATCATGATAATGTACGATAAGATAACCATGGGACTGTTCAGATAACCAAGTTACAACCCTTAAACCAAACAAGGACCGGGGTTATAACCCTTCTTCTGAACGAAACTTGGTTTCCCACTATTTATCGATAAAGTAAGCACAAGCATTCAGGTCATGCTAACAATCTTGTACAGGATCAGGACAAGACTAGACTGGATTAGACTCCATCCAATCAATCACGGCCAAGCAAATGAGTACGGCTTGATACTTTAACTAACTAGGGTTATCACATGCCTAATTACTAGTAAGATGCAATGAGATTGTTCCAACAGCCATAAGCCCTACAGACCATTCAGGCTATCCGGACGCAAATTAGGGGTTGAATTCATGTGGGTACATCGTCCAGGAAATGCATGTACCCTTAAGTAGCTTGAAGGGTGCAACACATGACAGTGTGCTGGAAATGTGCCCTACTCAACGGCATGCTACAGATCCCAGGTGGGGCGCCCAGATAACGGAATTGCCTGTAGCTGGGAAATCTCTTCATGACTACTAGATTATTCTAGTAATTTGCCTTAGTCAGTTTCAGTAGGTACCCCTGACCGTGGTACTCAGGGGTCCCTGTCCTAGACATGATGCGAGACAGTACTGGTTCATTTGTACAAACACAATCGTCCATGGTGTCCAGGCCATTCATTCTTGTCTTGTCATGCTAGCCGTCATAACAGCATTCAATAGTTCCCATCATACTTATTAGTCATGTCTTGTCATGTCATACCATGTCATGTCAGTTACTTGCCATACCATGCCATGTACAGTTATCAGTCCAGTCGTGTCAATAAAGTCAAGGTTATCAAGTCCGTGACAAGAGGGTGCAAACAAAAGGCACACGGGTACACATGGGGGATCAAGCCTCTACGCGAGAGAAACTACACTAGGCTAGAGGGGGACCCGAGCGTAAAATGGCTTTACGCGAGTAAGACCAAGGAAGGACCCCTCTACGCGAGCAAGTACTCTACGCGAGAAGGACCTGAGGAAGGACCCCTCTACGCGAGCAAGCACTCGAACGGGACTCTACGCGAGATTCTATGCACGCGAGACTCTACACGAGCAGGAATCCCTTGCATAGAGCTCGAATGAGCTCGGCGTAGAATGGATTACGCAGGCACGCAAGGCATGTGCGTAAAAAGGAAACACTACGCGGACACGTGAACACGTGTGCGTAAAGGAGGAAAATGCTATACTGGCACGTAAAACGTGGGCATAAAGGAAAGTCACTACGCGGGCACGTATGAACGTGTGCGTAAAAGGCTCGTCTTCTCCCCAAGGTCGAGACTTGCAGCCATGGAGACTCAAGAACTCAAGGAACCCCATCTCGGCCAAGACTTGGTGAATTCCAGCCATTCAAAAGCCAAACTTGCGTAAAATCAAAATTCCTACCACATGGAACTCTCCATTTTCGAAAACAACCAAGTTCAGTAGATCAAACCATGAAGATCAAAAATACTAAAACTTAGATCTACATGAAATAAACCACGGAAATTAAAAATGCTAAGTACTAAAGTGTCTTAGAATCTCGTAAGGAAGACAATGGAACAACAAAATTGAGTTCCTCCATGAAGCAAGTTGCACTTGCCTACTGCGGGTGGTCGGTGGAGGAATAGAGAAGAAGAAGAGAGTTATGAGGAATGAATGAGGAGAAAGAAGGGTTGTTGGGTTAATAAATGGGAAATGGTGGTAGGTAGGAGTTTGCATACTATCCCAAACCAAACCAAACCGAACCCGATGCATGCCCAAGCCAGAATAAACCACACAAGGTAAGAAATGCCAACTAACCCATGCCAATGCAAGAAATCCAAGACTAGCCAGCCAGGATAAGTCGAAATACGGGTCCGAGGTACGTACATGCATACCAAAATACATATAACGAAAACCGAGGGTGACAATCGGTCCCTAGATGGACTAGTTTTGGGTTGGTGGAATTTTTTTGATCGATTTGAGTCCAATATGTCTATAGTTTCGACTTGTGTGCCACTTAAAAATAAATAGCACATGGGAACCCGATTGAGCGGCACACCATTGGCATGTGTATAGTAGGCTCAAAATAGAACTATATATTGGGTCAAAAAGTTTGGATCGGGTGTGGGCCTCATTTCGGAGTTGGAAAAAAATACATCAAAATTACGGCGAAGGATAAAATGACTATTTTGACCCAAAAGTTGTGCAAAAAATATGTAATACGAGAGAACATGTTTGAGTGGGACATGATATACCAAAATGAAGGTGGACTTGTCTAGGACACGAGCATGTAACTTATTTTTTGAAATTAGTCAATATTGTGCTTCAAAAATTAAAGCTACGACCAAGTACCTATATAGCCATAATTAAAAATAAAATATAATTTAATATATAAAAATCATATAAAATAAATAAATAAAAATCCCCAAAAAATTAGGGTGCTTATAATTGAGACTATGGCATTGGCATACAAACTCGAATCGAAGATTAGGGGAACACTAAGTGAGTTGGTTAAGTAATGGTTGGGGAAAATAAAGGACAAGAGTAGTAGATTTTCAAAATTTTGTTATCGAGAACTGGGACTAAAAGTTTCAAGTAAACTCGAATTTGTGGAAGACCAAGGATGTACGAAACATGAAGAATATGGATTTAAGGAAGTAACAGTATTATCTAAGTTCTATTAAAGATAGATAATTAGCTTTGTGGGAAAAGCACGATGGTACTAAAGAGGAAATGATGAACTCAAATCAATAAAAGAATCACGGGGTGATTATGTGGATATCAAAGTAATAAAAGATTTTGGATTAAAGAATTTTGATGGTTGATGTGAGAGAGACTATTTCATGTTCTGTAGTACTAAAGAAATATTATATGGATAAGTGACTAAAGGATATGGAAGGGTTCTACTAGTTGCATGATTTTTTGATGTTACAAGATAAATGTAGCCGGATTCTAGTTTCAATTTGGTTTAATGAGATTAAGGTACATAGAAGACCTTGATTGGATTTAAGTTAGATTCAAGAGAAATCGTAAGACAAAGGAAAACACCATAATCTAGACCATCAAAGCACCACGCTAGTCGACATATAACATTTCGGGATCAAGTTCTGAATCAACAACAAGAACTTATGGGGTTGATTGCAATTATTTGCAAGAGATCAGGACACAAGTGGAATGGATGTAAGAGAAGATTAGGACAATGTTTATATTATGAATTAAGTGACCATAGAATTAGGGATTAACTATGTAGAAAGTATAAGGAGAAGAGTTTAATTTTCATAGATTGATAGATTCTGGATGATTCCTCAATTGTCATAGGGTACATCCTTTAACATAAGGATCAGTTATACTTTGTAGAAGGGGACCTAGTAAAAAATTTTCCTAAACCTTGTAATCATGATTTGATCTTCCTAACCATAATCGTCATTTGGTTTTAATTATTTTAGATTTCAATTTTACTTTGATCGTGCCTAGACACTTGATAACTAGGTGATTTTTATTGATCGTGACTAAATTTTAATCCTATCCTGGATCGTGCCTAAATTTTGATTAATGGTCGTATATCGAACTTTGATTCTATCGTGTATAGATGGTTTTGATTATCCTTAGTCATGAGTAGATGATTTTATTTACTTTGACTATATGATCGTGCCTAAATGATTTAAATCATGGTCGTATCAAAACGATTTTGACTCTCTTGATCATGATCGTGTTTATACGATTATATTTTTGTGCCTGGATGATTTTGATTCCATTGTCTATGATTAGTTTTGATTATATCCTTGATAGTGCTTAGTCGTGCCAAATCATTTCAAATCTTTGTATTTGATTATCATTCCAAATCGTATCATTTTTTAAATTTCGTGAACGAAATTTTTCTAAGGTGGATAGATCTGTAAACCATGTTCTCAATTTCCTATATTATTATTTTCTCAATTCCTTTTTTTTTCCTATTATTATTGTAGGCATTATAGAAGTTGTAGCAATTTGGTAATTTTCTAGAAGAGGAATGTCAATTTGGTAAAGTATAGAAAAGGGATTGGCAATTTCGTGATTCATGGAAAAGGGAGTGGCAATTTTAGTAACTATTAGTGGTAGAAGTATTCATTTGTAATTATGTGAAGAGGGTGGCATGACTACTAAATAATTAGTCATGTCTTAGTTAATTATGTAATTAATTAGGGATGGAATATTCTGTAGCATCTAGCATATTCCTTGGAATATTCTTGGAATATTCCTTTACTGGATTGTTCTCTTTGAGGCTATAAATAGCCACTAATCCTATGGTTAATTATTACTAACTATTTTCTAAAACACAAGCCCAATAACCCAAAAACCTATATTCTCAACTTGTGTCCATATCCACAGTTCCAAATTGTGTCCAACTATACTTTTTGTCCCTCTTCATCGTATCAACTTCCAAGAATCGTATCCATCCGTGTCGGCCTCGGGTTCGACCCCCAGTGTCCATCCTATTTTATTAGCTTTTCTATACTATTAAAATTATAATTTATCGTGTCCGAGATGACACAATTTTCCAGGCCCATAAAATTCTACAAAATGCAACTGTCTTCTTCGTGTCCCTGGGTCTAACCCCGAGGACACGTCGACACATCCAAACCGACACATCTAATCCTGTGTCATGTTCCCATGTCCAAGGACATGCCATACATCAACCATAATTTCCTTTCCACGTGCCCTGTGTCCAGGACAGGGATAACTCCTGCTCGCAGTCCCAAAATACGCGGGACCAGGCCACATAGCAATGGCTAGCTACATATTCAACCAGACTCGAGTCCGACTCGAATACGTATAAGCTGTATATATCAAAACAAGTGTCCAAATATCCATAATATACATCCACAATTCTAACTAAATTACTATGAAAATAATAGAAAATAACTGCGAAAGATAGAGTGAGAAGGCATTACCAGTCGATACCTGAATCCCGAAGAAATAGCCCCAAATATCCTATGTCGTACCTCAGCGAATACCTGGAAAAAACCATATCCTCATAGGGATGTAGCAAGATACATGATATACATACCGAAATGAAGTATAGTAAATAACATGTGAAGAAAGTAAAATAAGTGATCCCGAAAAATAAACTGGTGATCAAGTAACACTACTACTAGACAAACTATTTGGTCTGTGTGAAATGCACTTGAGGACGTCATTAGCATGCATGACCTGTCACGGTGTACTTCGAAACTCTGGTAAGGAAACTCCGGTAAGGAAACTCCAGTAACTATGATATATCATCAGTCCCTGTAAGAAAAACTGTGGTAACTATGAAATCTTCGCAACTTTGGTAATAAGACAGCGGTAACTATGTGGGAAAGTAGCTCATACGCCTAATGATTGTCCTCCCTACCCCATGCTATTGCCCGTATCGAATCCATAATACGTCCAGTCCGACTCTAACAAAGGATAAGTCTAGAAGTCCAGTCAAACATGTATGCATTAAAATCCATCATCAAAAAGCATCGAGAGATCGTGAACGAGTCACCTATATGCCATGCATCGTGAATACATATATCATGCCTAAGTATGTCAGCAAATAATCATGTAAGTATACTGATAGGAGCAGGTGAAACATATAACAGTATATCTGTAATGAGCAATTGGTAAAGAATATAAGAATATAAAGACTGTAAATCAAATTGGCAAGGTTTACTTGTCTCGGGTATTTTTCTAACGTTGCTGAGACTGTGGTACCAAAATTCGTGCCCAGGCCTATGCACGAGCTAATGCTTCTATGGTCCACATGGAATCTACCAGAACCCACATCAAACAACCAAATATTATGCCACCATACTTATGTATCTATTCAAACAAAATCTTGATTGTGGACTAATTCTAGATAAAGCAATTTCTCCTATACATTAAGCATAAATACACATATATTTAAGAACTTAATTTGGTTATTCAAATTATACCTATCAAAGGTAGATATTTCAAACTCACTTAATATTCATATATATTTAAACCTTTATAACACACACACACACACACACACACACACACACACACACACACACACACACACACACTATATATATATATATATATATATATATATATATATATATATATATATATATATAATGTAAATTAACCATCATTTTTTAGGAAAATATTTACATAACCTTCATATTTTAATTATAAAAAAATGCCCTAAATGAGCATATTTGATAATCATCGTATGCAAAATACATCCATACATATCCAGCACATAAAGGATAACCATATATATCATAAACGTATTTAAAGTATATATATATCATTATATAGCACTTATATACTGTAACGCTCAAGTCCCAAAATATACAGGACTAGAAGATCGTATACATGCCAATTACGTATCGAGATGACTGCAGCCTATCCCGAGTACGTATAAGTTGTCTTGTTGTTCTAAATCAACTATATCTCAATCCACAAAATATTGGAAACAATAATGAATCAAATGCACTAAAGCTGATCATATCGTAATACACTGATTCTAGAATAGATAAATGTATTAGAGTGGATCACTAATAATACATGTATCATGAACAAGTTAGAAGAAAGATGAAGCTTGTAAAAGACTAGGCTACAATAACAGCGAGAATCAAATATTGGACAAAATATAAATAAGAAAGAGTTTAATTATAGCATGAACTAAATATACCTGAAGTCTTGGTGAAGCAACCATCATCCATTATTATATTATACCTTGATAACTTCATCTAATACCTGGAGAGATCGCCAGGTCCTCAGGGGACTTGCAAGACACATAATATACAAGTCTACTTTGATAGTAATAACATGCATGGAAAGATAGGAAATAGTACAAGAAATAAAGAATAAAGAATACAAGAATGAAATATAAAGAAAATGGCATGCCGTCAAGAATCGTGCTAATAAACGTGACTACGAGTAAATTGAGGTAAACCCCAGCTCAGTGGGAGCTCACGGCCCTATAGATTGCAGCTCGGTGGGGGCTCACAACCTAGAGTAAGTCTCTATCGCAGCTCGGTGGGGGCTCATGATTGAGAGTGGTTAAGTATAGTCAATGTCTATAACAAGGTCCTCGCCTAAAACTACGAGTTAATCAAGTCAAGTCAAGTCAAACATGTCAAGTCCAAGTCAAGTCTAAACGGTACATAAAACATAATCGAGTCAATGTCAAGTGATATGTCATATCTAAGCAATCTTATCACGAGACACATACATGAACAAGATAAGAGAATATGAGAAGTAATAGGAAAAAATGGGAATAATCTATATGCACATAAAATGATAAAATAATAATGACATAAATCAGAAGAAATATGTAACCAAGTAAGACAGAAAAGAATAGCAATATAGAAATGCATATAAATACTGTAATGTTCGACAAGGTGTACTTGCCTGTAACCGCTATCTAGGTGTATATCTGACCAACTCCGATGTCTTAGTTACTCCCTCCAAGTTCACCTATAGTAATACACTATTATTAAATTTCTAACAACTTACCATATATAGACTAGATTAATATCTATACCCAATAGTCGTCATGATGTTGGTACAACACCATACAATATATACAGTACCAACTTCCTTAAAAAAAATAATTTGTAACTAGTGTAAAATAATAATTTAATTTCTGGAAACTACTTATAAATATTTTTATATTACTAACAATATTATTTTATTGGTGGAAATTCAATCACAATAGCCTCATGTTGAAACTACATCTTTAATACCACATTTGGCCTACTAATTGAGTCTCGAAACAATAAAATTTTAAATTTTAAATTCTGAAAAAATCACAAAAAATAGGTAAAATTATATAATTTCATGAAAATATGCACAACAATTAATTTGGTAATGGTATATGAAGTTTCAAATCAATTGGACACATATAACTCATAGATTTCGGTATTTCGATATTATGGTGAAATCTCTGGATTTTTAATAAATAGTAAACGAAATCAAAATACTACAAATAATATGCATTGGAAAGATTAGGAAGTCTAATTTCTTACCTAAAATATAGGAAAGGTCGAAGTGGCCCAGAAGTAGATGAAAATTGGCTCGCAACATAACTGGTCTATTCTGGACACCTTTTCGTAGAACGGACGCCCCAGACAAATCGTATGTAACTATGTGGGTGGCCAATTGGACGTGAAAATAGACATTATTTTTACAAAAATATGGGGTCAGAAAGTACAAGAAACCCTAGATGCAAAATATCATACCAGTTGGAATAAATTTAGACTTGGATTTCGAACTTCGGTTGACTTGTAGGGCTATTTTGGTGTACTAGAAGAGATTGTGAACATATGGTGGTTGATAGGATTATAGACGTTCACGTTAGCTTCGCAACGAATATTCGTGGAGCATCACGGGAGGTCAGAAAGAGATCAAAATTGTTGCTGCAGTTGAAAGTGGTCGACGGGTGTATAGGCTGAAGGAATTTTGGGATTATGAGGATATACGGGGGTTGGTGGCCACTTTATATGCATATATATAAATTTTGAAGGGTTAAAGGTTATATAGGACCGTTGAGCATCTCTAGAGGGGGTGAATAGAGTGTGTTTGTGTGTGTGTGTGTGTGCAGCAGAATAAATATCATAATTTAAAAACTATTTAATATGGCTAATCAAATACAGGTAAGAGTAGATGAATATCAGTATATAAATTGCAGTAAAGATAAAAATTTAAGAAGAATCAAATTTAGTGACACATCAATATATACCGGTATCCTTCGTGAAGGACTAATCCAGTATCGAGTACTCTTGCTCGATGTTAATCCACTATTACACAAGCTTTAACTGAGTACTTGTAACTCTTACAACACCATGCTTGGGGACAAGTGCATGATCAACTTCAACAAGATCGTGCTTAGCGACGATTGCACGACCGACTCCTGAAGGCATTTGAAAACGAAAATGTTTTCTGAGATAGCCTCCGATACAACTCTTAAACCAAACTCTAGATTGAACTGAAACTGATACTGGTTTGGCTAAGAGTAGTTTAGGCTAAATATAAAAGTGTATAGCTCGTAGAAACACTTAAGGAATAGAAAGAAGAGAAAGTGAACGAGATATTTAAAAATGTGAAAGTTCTTCTCTATTTATTGTATTTTTATGGACCGAACTCGGCCAGAGTTCGGGTAGAGTTCGGATGCAGAAATCTCGCATTCGAACGTTGGGTACAGATATCCAGGAAGACCAAAAACAACTTGACTGAACTCGAGCAGAGTTCGGATAGATTTCTGTCAGATAGAACAAATTTGGACTATTTGGATATATTTACACAATATATGGATTTTGGGCTATTTTGTTTGTGGACTTTTGATAGGAATTTTGGTGGATAGGAAGGCTGTATTTTGTGGACTGAAAATAGCTAAGCCAGTACTGATCCGATCAATCTTACATACTTTCCTAGACTCAAATAAAGATAAAAATACATAAGAAAGATGTAAAAAGTCTTGATCTTGATTTCATCACTTTTGGTTCTTGATGACGACAAAATATTTGTAACAGTAGGTGCAGACATTCTGACTTAATACTTGTAGCTGTGTATATTTTGCGTATTAACCAAAGTTGACGTTGATTATCAAAATCAGGTATAATCATGACCAGTGGACCAAAATGTTAGGGTTTGGGTAGAGAAGGTTTTAGGAAAGTTTGGTTTGATTTGGTTGCTCCAAGAAAAAGATATGCAAGATTGTAGCTATAGGGGAATATTGAGTTTTCTAATTTGGAAATTCAATGGTGGATTGGTTTAAACTATTGTATGGTTGTACAAAATTTCTAAAAAATAAATCCAAATTGACCCTAATAAGTTATGGTAACCTATTATAGGCTCAACTAAGGCTAGTTGGACTAGTTCTAGGCTGATATAATTTTTATTATCGAAATTGACTCCGAAAGGCTATTTAATGAATCTTATGTGCCATTTGAAAATAAATAGCACATGAAAACTCAATTAAGTGGAACACGGCATATGTATAATAGGCTCAAAATAGGTCAAATTTATATATTGTGTAGAATGGTGTGGATCGGATTTGGGCCTCAAATTAAAATTAAAAAATACATCTAATTTTATGGTAATGGCTAAAATGACCATTTTGACCCCAAAGTTGTACAGAAAATATGTAGTGTAAGGGAACATATTTGAGTGAGACATGATATATCAAAATGAAGGTGAACTCGTCTAGATTACGAATATGGAACTAGATTTGAAAATTGATAATTGTTGTACTTCAAAAATTAAAGCTACGACAAAGTGCCTATATAACCATAATTAAAAATAAAATATAGTTTAATATATAAAATCATATAAAATAAATTTAAAAAATCTCCAAAAAATCAAGGTGCTTACATATACTCTTGTGTATAACAAAATATCTAGCATATATATTTAACAAGTATTTATGCTTATAGCTTATATATATACTAATATTTTTAAAACTATAATGTTATACATACAATATACAATGCATAAACAGTGGATTTACAACTGTAATTTATGGATGAGGGAGGGATAAAAGGTAATTTATCATGTTTAATTTACACCTCCGTTAACTATCTAACAATGAGAGAGAGAGAGAGAGAGAGGAGTGTGTCCCATCTCAAATCCAAAGAAAGGGTGTACTTGTAAGCAACCCATGAAGCGAGTTGTGTTTCTACTAAGCTACCAATAGTTTAATAGAACAATTTTTTTAATATAATTCAAGAATGACTTTTGCTCCTCCTATGTGAATAGTAGGATGCAATTCTACTCTTCACCTACTTTCCTTTGCTAAAAAGATATATATAACTATTAGGTATTCTACTTCTCTGTACCAGGGTTTGTTAAATATATAGATTTATTATACATCTATCTAAGGAATTAAAAGTAGGCCAAACATTTACCTATATGTGAATTTTGTTGATGGATCTTGGGCTCGGGCATGAGAAGGTCCACGTAGATGCGTTGATAACAAGGTCGAAAAGGTGCACTAGCTACGAGAGGGAGGCAAACGGCTTCCACGAGGAGGATTGATGGTAAGACGAGACCGAAGATGCGACCGTGAGGTCGATGCTGGCTCAAGCACGAGAGAGGAGGCCAAGCAGAGGTGTTCTCTTGCTTGAGGTTTGATCGACAAAGTCAGGATAAACTCGGGAAGGATGACGACGACGAGGAACGGCCAGCACTCATGATCGACATAGTCAGGATCAATGTAACACCCAGTTTTTCAAATGAGGATAATTTTAAAATTTTGTAATTATAATCATTTAATAACGATATTTAAATTATGTTATGATTTTTGGTAATTTTTTTATCAATTTAAAACTATTTAAAATATTGAATTATGATTTTGATGGTTAACTAGTTAAACCCTAGTTTTGCTAAGCCTAGAGACTAACCATGACCAAGGGAGCCTAGTCATGTGATTAGAATGTCATAATACTACTTTTTAGCCTAAGGATATTTTGGTCATTTTTGACTTATTAATGAAAACGAATTTTGATTAATTAATATTGTGCTAATTGAATTGTTAGAGACTAACCTAGAAGCTTAACCTAATCTAGATTAGTCTTGAGATTAGAATCATGGTTAGAACATTCCTACTAAGTGCCAAGGTTAGTAATATCTAGATATTATTGTAGTAGGATATTTTCCTTAGGATATTTGTGAAAAAGAAAGCCTTAGGACTAATTGAACCAATAGGAGGACTTGAAATTGGGTGGAGAAGCCCTAGCCACACATCTACATCTAAAACTAACCCTAATTCACTTTTGTGGCATCCACAAATAGAAATCCCCCTTCCTATAAAGTATCATCTACTAGCCCTTGCCTCTTTTTGATACCTAGAAAGAACCATAATTTGTTCTTCCCTAAACTTCTCCCATTTAGTCCAAATTGAGTCCAAATTGAGTCAAATAAATTGCATCATCATCCCCAACAGTAGAGAAGACTTTTGGAGACTTGCTAGCAAGGTTTGAGGACATTTGAACCATAGAAAATCGATGAAGACATTAACTCTAGGCTCTTTACATTGAGTTTGAACTCTCAATAGGTAAAATCCTACTAACCCTAATGAATTCCTGATTTATTTACATAGATGCACCATTTAGGGTTCCCCTAGGTGTTGTAAAACCTCTAAATTTCTACTATTTTTTAATTATTTAATTTAGTACCGATTTAAAATTTTTGTAATATACGTCGCGTAGACGTATTATACGTCGTGCACGACCTTTTATTTTCTTTTTCGAATTTGCTCGACGAGTGCGATTATGTGCGAGCGTACATATTTTTGAAAAAAATACTTTTCTTCTATTTTTATGGTTTCAAATATTATACATAATAATTATTTAGCTATCGTACCAAAACGTTCAAGTCCACTATTTATTTATTTTATTTACACAAAGGCTTTCGTTTATACAGTTATTAATTATAAATAATATTTTTAGTGCGTACATGTATTGCATAAATATTTTATTTGTGTAATTTTTGAAATTAATAATATTAATATTTTATTATTCAAAAAGATTTATTTTCAAAATTATTATTATTAGTATTTTGTCAAATATATTTCGAAATTATTGTGGCAATTTAAAATCTTAATTTGAACCTATGGATTTATTTATATGGTTAAATATTTGAAATTTGAATTTTTCCATTGATTTTTAAACCAATAATTTAATTAGATTCAAATTTGAATTGCATTTGGAATTGGATTTATATTTAGATTTGGATTTAAATTGATTTAAATTAAATTGCAAGCTATCTATTTTTGGGTTTAAACTACTCCTAATCTTATCCAAATTGGGAATTCCCACATCCTATAAATAGGCAGGTACTCCTCCTATATTTTTATTCCTCCACAATTCATCCTCCACAAATTCCATAACCCAAATAGTGCCTCGTGTCCGTTTCTCATTCTTATTCCATGATATTTTTACATATACATTATTCTCCTCCTCCGTGTCGGACACATCCGATACAAAAATTTCTAACAATAACTCTATCCCTATCCCTCTAACCCGTCCACCTTCACCCGCCGTCGTCGTCGCCATCACACCAACAACCCAGCCACAACCACTAGCAAACCCAAGAACTACCATACAACCACCAACACCGTCTCCTCCTCCACTGCCAATCCATCTCCGCCCCCTCCGTACCCGGTCGCCCGACCAACCCACGGCAGACTCCCCGTCGACAGAAACTCCCAGCATCAGGAACCCCAACCATCACCCAAACCCGAACACCTCCGACCACTGGCCGGAAACCATACCACCGCACGCCCAGCCGTCACCACCGCTACAGCCGCTCCCTACCACCGTGCCCCGACCAGATCAAACCACCACCACCACAAAGTCAGTCGACCAACACCACCGTCGCCGGCGCCAACGTCGCGACCAAAGGAAAACCCATAGCCAAATAGAAGAAAAACCCATAATTAAAAACCTAAATCTAACCGACTTACCCCGTCGGCGCCGACCACCGTAGCTCCGCCGATCCCCCTCGTCGAGTTCGTGCGCCGTCGACCTGTTCTCCGACCGCCGCTCGTTTCAGCGTCCGTTGAGACCTGGAGGCGCGACACCACCGGCGCTCGACTTCGAGCCCCACCGAAAACCCTCACGTTTCTCCGTCCGCCCGTGTTCGCCGCTCGCCTCCCGACACCACCGCCGTCACCCGCTCCTCCGACTTCTCCTTTTTCCCAGCTATCCGCGCGCCTAACACGCCGCTATCTGCCGCCTACACCCTCTTCGAACCACCGCCCTCATCTTCTCCGTGCGCCGACCCTCAGCCGCTGCCCTTCCTCTTCCGGCGCACCCCTCCTCCGCCTTGGACCGGCACCTCCGCCCGGCCATCAGCCGTCGGCGCGCCTCCTCCCTTTGCAGCGAACCGCCCCCCCTCTTTCTTCCTCCGCCGCCTTCTTCGGCCGCACAGCGCCGCGTCTCGCCACCTCTCGCTCCCTCCGCCTCTCCTCTCTTCCCACTCCTCCCGATCGATCCCTCTCCATTTCTCTCTCTCTGCTCACCTCCTCACTCTCTTCCTTTCTTGAATTTATTCCTTCTCTTCACGAGGTAGGAAGAGAAACAAATGGTATTTGTCTTTTAGCAATTGTTATTATATGAGTTTTTCTTGTGTTAGTACATTGACTAGAAGCACAGCACCTTTATGATTATAATTATTATTATTATTATTCACTGCTTTTTTTTTAACGCTGAACTTCACTGTTTTTAACAGTTATTATTATTAATATTATTATTATTATTATTATTATTATTATTATTATTATTATTATTATTATTATTATTAGTTAGTATTAGTTTTAGTATTATTATGATTTTATTATTAATATTATTATTATTATTATTATTATTATTATTGTATTTGTATGATTACTGGTATAAATTTTGAAAATATATAAGTATAAAAATTATTACGTATTTTATGACTATCATTATGTGTATTGCTATTAGTAGTATGGAGGTTAAATATTGTTTTGGAAATTTTATATCTTATGTATTTAAAATATATATATATATATTTTTTTTTTGGTTTTGGACCTAAATTAAGTTTGACAAAATTAGGATTTGTCCTAATAAATTTTTCTAGATTTTCGAGGATCTATCTAGAGATATACTTGATAAAGATATAGTTTTTATTTATGTATTAATATTTTTGAATATTTACTTAAATGTGTTTTCTTTTATGGAGTGTAGTTTTTATCTAAAAGCATATTTTTTTACAAACTAGAGAAATTTAGCGTAGAACGATTTTTAATATTTTAAGTAATTTTCTAAAGATATTTCAACTCATAAAAATCTAGTTTTCGCGTATTATAAATATTTTCTAAAAATATTATAAGTATTGTTTACGCAAATTTCTTTGATCTTCCTCTTGTCCATGACCAATCCTCCTTTTCCTATTCCCTCGTCCATTTCAAGCATACCATATGTCCACCCTAACTAACTTGACCGACCCGGACCCATTGGAACTGTCCGTGCCACTATCCGAGGTCCCCTTGTACAGTTGTTGCACCAACGTCGCAGTTCGTGCCACATTGATCATCGCACACACCAGGCGCCCTATCAGGCAAGACACCTTGCCATTAGCTGTTTATTTATTTTAGCTCATATTTCATGCACTATTTATTTTCTTTATGCAAAAACTGTGATACATGGCATAACTGTTAGAACTTACTGTTCATTATATTTTCTGTTGTGTATTATTTTTCTTACAAATTAAACCTAGATTTAAGGGACCACCTTGTGTGTTGCATTCATTGGCCTTGACACGTTGAAAACACGAAGTTGTGTGTCGCATGTAGAATACGGAAGTGCGTGATTGGCTGGCCACCAGTACGTACAAGCCGTGCGATAGGAATAACCGCTAATAGAAGTTGCATGCTAGTTTGACTTAGCGGTTATAGTGGTTTGTGTTATGGATACAACACAGTAGGCATTGGGCGGGGAGGACAATTGCTTAGCGTATGGGCTTCGATGCACTTCCCTTGTGACCCGGACTCTCCGCTGGAGATACGGGGTTGATGACCCATGCTCTTCCTGCTGGGGCCTGTGGTGCCCAAGAGGGGACTATGCCGATCCTATTTAGCCAGGGCCCATGCGTAGGAAGGATTGTTCTTAACTACATTACACTTAGAACGGTAGGCTACCCTATCCGTTAGGTACGAGTACTTTTGGTTTGGGTACTTGTATCTGACCGTGACTTGGAACAATAACTTATCGCGGATTAGTTCGTCACATCTTGTCCTTGTTTGGTTGTAGGTGTGACTTACTACTTCGATGAGAAGGTATTGAACCTTGTTGGGGTCCGGATACCATATCGGATTCTTAGCATGGAAAGATACGTCGCCGTGAATTAGTTTACCATCTCCTGTCCTTGTTTGGTTGGAGGGATGGTACGCTCGTTCAGTAGATGCGTATTGGAACATGTTATAATTTGATTTACTTATTTATTTGAGCAATATTTATTCAGTTTATATGGCATGCTATTATGTGTCTTGTTACGTCCCTCTGAGGACCTGGTTGTCTTGCCAGGTGTGTACTATTGTCTTTCGCAGGTGTTCTAGCTCTAGCCGTGATCTTCGCTATTTCTTCGAGGATGATTGCATTTGGATCGTCTTCGCTTCGCTCGCCACTCATTTCATTTTTTATGTACTTTTCTTTATTTTGTTGGTAGTGGATTTGTCTCCGCCCAACATATTGTATCAAGACATTTCATTATCTTTATATGATATCTTTTATTCATTTATTCTGTGTGGATGAGTTTAGTTATGGTTCTACTGCATTTACAGCTTATGTATCTATACGAAGCCTATGTACTCCGTATAAATACAGCTGGCATGTTTATGTTCCTAGTCCTACGTATTTTGGGACTGGGACGTTACAGGTGTAGCCCAAGTTTGGTAGGAATTCGTATCCATTTCATGTCCATATCGGACACGTATCGATGTTTTTAAATAAGTGTTTGGTGAAATGCCACAAAGAAATAGATTTTAGTAATTTACAAAACTAATTACATGTATTTATAGATAATTAGGTGTAGAACATATATCAAATCGATTGAGTCAATTTTAGGGATGTTTGGACACTGTTTTAGGGTACGGACATGCAGCACGAGACACCGTACGGGGCTCGTGTGGCTCCCCTGCTGCTCGGGGTCGACACAGAATACGACACGACACCATGTGCCATGAAACTTTATGGACACGTGGGGGCACCCACTGACACCATGTCCATGAAATTTCATGGGTTTTCGTTCAGTGTGCGCGAAGAAATCGACCGAGCACTGATTTTCTTACTGTCACTGTACACATGTCAATCCTCATTGATACGTATCTACTGACACGACACGACACAACCTAGACACCGTGCAGGGTGACACACACGTTTCCCTATGTCCCCTCTACACGTGTGCATGAGCTCGACTCATCTCGAGCTCTGTGTCGAGTCCACGAGGACTTGACACGCATGCACGAGGAGTCGTTTTGCTCATTTCTGAGACTGTTTTCGTTTCAGCTTTTGGACAAATTTGTGTCCTAATTTTTAGACACGAATAAACACTTGGACATGCCTGACATGTCCCCATGACTGTAGAGTATGTATCTCTAATTGTTTTCGAGTTTACTTCCTAAATTTTGTTTCGAATTTGGGTATCCATGAGCACTTTCAGTTCTCAGTTCTTGACAGTTTTGGAATATTTGAGAAATGGAATTCGATTTGGTTTTATAATGTTCGAATGATGTTTGATGTTGTTTTAGGCTTCCAGTGCTTAGGTGTTGTACTCGATTTAGGTTTTCGAAACTTTAAATTGATGAATATTTCTATGTACCACATAGTTTACTATTCATGTTTATTTTTCACAGTTTTGTGATTGGGATGAATTGAAATTCAGTGAGTTCAAATTTGGATTTGAATTGGTTTCCTGAAATTGTATTGTATATTGATATTATATATGTCATTTCCAGTATTTTATATTGCTGTGGTATATTGGACTTGAGTTCCAATTGGTTCGATTTTGATTAATGACTGTACACTGTTACTTTGGTTCCCAGCTTTAGGGTAATTAGAGATTGGTTTGATTTGTTTTCTTTTGAGATTTACATGATTTTAAGTTGCTAGCATGATATGTATACATGGGGATTTGTATTGTCTACTGATTTGAACTGAGTTTGAGTGAACTTGTTGATCCCCAAGTTGATTGAACTGTTGAAATCTGAACTGTAAACTGATATGCATGATATAAACTAAAAATCAATGTATGCAATATATGTTAATATACATACAAGGTAATGGTATAAAGTATATAAATGCATGATATGAATTATGATGTGTCTTTGTGAAGGATATGCCTGAACTGAAATGAGAAAACCTGAGATCCTAGGTTGATTATGAGATGAATGCATATAAAAATATGAGACTGATAGATGAATGATATCATGGAATGCAATATACAATGTATGATTAAGTAGGTAATTGACTGAATGGTGTATAATGAATGCATTGAATGCAAGTTGAATGAATGCAAGCATGAATGTATGATTAATTCAGTCCCTTCACTGTTCTCTGTTTTCCACTTTTCTCCTTCCTAATTTAAAATGCAATGCATAAATGGATGGATGAAATGCAAGTATGATTAGTACAATGAATGCATGTATGTTAAACTGAAATATATATGAAAATGACATGTATGTATATATGGTTGAATGCATGAATAGTTATCCTAACTAATGTAAGCATGTAGGCAAGAATGTAACTTATAAGGTATCCATATGCAAGTAACAAGAATAAATGTAATGCATATGTGAATAATGTGATGCATCTATGTTAATGTGATACCATGCATTGGTATATTTGAATGTATGTTATGTATGTATGGTAATGTATAATGTATGCAAGTAGGTAATGTATAGTGTGAGAATACATGTAATGTTATATATGAAATGTAAAGCATGTATATAAAAATGAAAGTAGTGTGTGTGTGTGTGTGTATATATATATATATATATATATATATATATATATATATATATATATATATATATTTGAAAAAAAATATATATATATATTTTTGAAACATTGGGTAAATATGGCGAACTCGCCTCCACTGGGGCTCGAACTCCTGACCACTTGGGCCGCATGCATCTCTCTCAGCCACTAGGCTAGAGATCATTTGCATATATATATATATATATATATATATATATATTTTTTTTTTTTTTTTATGGTGTCCGGGCATCCGCGCACTAGCCCGTGGCAACGCCACCCAGCCGGCTAGTGCGGGAGGGGGGGCTCGATCCCGGGTCTCCCCGCCGAGAGCCCCCCCCTCGTGCCACTTGCGCTACGAGCGCCGGACTTGCATATATATATATATATATATATATATATATATATATATATATATATATATATATATATATATATATATATATATATATATATATATATTATTTTTTGCATATATATATATATATATATATATATATATATATATATATATATATATAAAATATATATATATATATATATATATATATATATATATATATATATATATATATATATGCAAAAAAAAATAATATATATATATATATGGTAGCTACAAAGATTTTTGAATGTAAAGTCTTTGATTGTATATATGATATTGATATAAGGTTTTGGCATAGGCTTGGTATAGGCTTGGCTTGGTGTTGACCTAGTTTGACTGTATAGTTGACCAAAGTTGACCAAGAGTTGACTTTGGCCTAGATTGACCTAGAAATTATGTAGATGCATTGTATACTTCATTTATCATCCCTTGTATACATCTTGACTTATCTTGCTCTAAATAGGAGTCAGATACCTCGATTCGGATGGTATATTCTCACAGATATTCAGATCGCAGGCGAGTACATTCTCTGACCGTTTCATACTTGTTAGGATTTATATTCTGGCTCTAGATAACTTTACTTGATGCTGACACGATATCATCACGGATTGGTACTATATGGATCTTTTTATCGGATGTTATCCTCCTTAGCGGGCGCATCGGATATTTCATGTCATGCGTTTCATGTACATCATGTATTCCTTACTCTTGCGTTATTCATGTACCCTCATGTTCTCTCATGTGCTTTCATGTATGCTCATGTACTTTCATGTGCTCTCATGTATGTTCATGTTTCCTCATGTGCTTCGTGTGTAACCAAAATATCATGTTCGTAACGTAACTTGACTGGATCCTTGTGTATTGATTGTGGGTTGGGGTGAGTATAAATGGTCATATGATTTACCCATCATGTTCACTCTGTTACTTTTCATGTGTTATCATGTACAACATAGCCTTCTTGGCTAGTGTCCCTCATGTTCACCCATGTTATATCATGTTCAACCCAAGCCAGTTACATGCCATCTCGTACTCTAAATCACTAGTCACTTACAGTTCTTACTTATCATGTATATATTTTCAGTTATCAAATATCTCTTCTGTTTTCATGTACATCTTCTTACAGCGTTTCATGTATCTTACTCTATTGCTTGCTTTATATTTCCTGTCATGATATGAACTGCGTGAGATGTATTGTGCTCGTTCATGTCCTGACTGGACCTATTGAAAATATTGCAGATGATTGCCCTGAGAACATTTGCCCTACTTGCCTTGGAGCTGGAAATAGCTTAGCTACCTTTGGCCCTGACACTCAGGAGTGATCGGGAGACTAGCTATTAACTTGGTTTAGTTTTTATGTTTTAGAACTTGAATTGTAATAAGTTGAGATATTGTTTTGTTTTTGAGATTGTTTGAGATTATTATTATTTAGTAGTTGGTTTTGTTGTTGTTATTTAGTCTTAGTTATAAACTTCTGTGTTATCATATCGTGCTTAGACTGTGATTGAGATTTCATTATATCTATACTTGTCCTCCGTTCGAAGTTAAGATTTTGACAAGTTCATTATATAATTGCGTTAGTTGTTGTTAGATAGTGACCTAGAACAACGTTCTACCACCGACACTGCGGCGTAGGTTGGGCGTTGTTATGTACTCGTACCCTCACAGTAGGTACGGATCGTGACAATCGATGAAAAGTACTTGTAGGAGACTCCGATGGAGCTCGACTCAACCATGGGTCGCAACATCGACGAAAAAGACAGAACTGGAGACATGCCACTGGTGCAGCTCGACATCGACCATGCGACGTAAAGCCGAGGGAGCCGAACAGAGGTTGCGAAGGGGGTGCGATGGTGGATTTGGTGTCGATAGGAATACACCACCTGTTGGCACTGCAGGTGGAGGAGGTGATCTGTAATGCCCCGCTCCGTACGAGGCATTTGGTTGGCTTGTTGGATGGGATCAGAATGTTGGACCGTGACTTATGTTGGAGATCAGGAGAATTGAAACTGATGCAGTCTTTCTTAGATGGCTAGACGGAATGGATATTGGAACGTGGCTCGCTGGTGGAGCTACGCTTAGTGGGATTGGAGCAGGAAGACCGTTATATAAGGCAAGTGGAACTGTCCTCCTTCCTCCTTATTCCTGCATGCTTAATAAATGGAATAATGTGATGCTATGAATATGAATATGTCCCTAATGTTGCTTACCTTGAATGTTGAATAATTGTGAGGTGATGCTTTAGTTGCTAAATCAATAGAGATGCCTATGATGGAAATCATTGAATGAATAACACATGAACTTTGGAACTGCTGAACGAATTACACTAGAACTGCTAATGTAACATGATGCCTGAGAATGAATTGATAATGTCCCTTTTTGCTTAATGTCGATGGAATGAATGAATCACTTGAATAATGAGATGCTGCATGAATAATACATGAGAAAAGAATTGAATATGCTATTGTCCCTATGAAACGAATGAAATGCTGCAGGTCCCTTTGAAATGAATGAATGTTGTTGTTCCTCTTTAGAAGGAACATAATGAGAAATGTTGCAATGAAGCAATGAAAGAGAATTGATGGGGCTTGGGATCGTTGAGATAACCAAATGAAATGATGGTAATGTTGGGAATGAATAAGTCATTGAACATGACTTGAATGAGATGAATGATGATGCACTGTTGTCTTTACTTCAATATTTTACCATGTGTTTTATGTTCACGATTGAATCGGACACGCATTCGCATGGTCATAGGACAACTTATGCATAAGTGATGGGGATATGTTTTCTCGGACGGTACCCCGGGACGTTAGGGCGACCGATCCGGCCTAGGAGAAAACATTGGCGTGCCAGTAGGGGCACGGGTTTTGTGAGGCATCCTTTGGGGCTAGCTACCTTCTCTAGAGTCATCGTATTACCAATGAAGACCTATATGGCAACGTCCGTATGGTTAAACACCAGTGACCATGTAGTCAGGATGCATGCTAATGAATGTCTTATGCAGGCAGAGTAAGTTATTTGCTAACCTGTATTTGATGCAGGTATGAGGGAGTCGGCTATCGGTAAGAAATTACTTAAATGTGATAATTCAATATATGTGTTGGTTTAACTTGCGTGCTTACGTTCCAAATAAGTAATTGATGCGGTATGTAGCCTGTCAGTATGAGATCCTGCTTAACATGTTAAATTCAGTATGCTAGAAAGATGCAATGCTATAATCATTGCTCAAACACAACATACATGCTAAGTGATGCTTGAAGTGAGAACTGTTATAACATGTTTAAGATGTTAATGTTAACGATGCCTCAATGATGCCTTTTCATGATAACACCTAGTATGCCTCAATGATGCATTTGCATGATAACACCAAGAATGCTAATAAAAAAATATGTCCACATGAATGCTACTAAGAATATGTTTACAGGCTTCACTCTGATTATTGCCCATGAACTGTAAACTGATGCTAGGCCCCAAGTAGAAAGATCATTCCAATAAATGCTTGCTTAAATGATCACTTTAAATGTTGGTTTATGCGAGTGGGTTGGATTATACTCGCCAGTGCATAGATGATGTGCTGCCCCACGTTTTGTGGGCATGTGCTCTTGCTTGGGATATTCTACACACGAAGATTGGCTTGATTGGTTCTGCAGCATCGAAGATTTGTTGGGCATACAGAAGCTCTCCTTGCACAAGATGATGTCTTCTGTTTATAAAGGGCATAATGTATGGAACATTGTAATCAGTTGTACCAGTGAGATTGTAAACCAAGTCAGTGTATCGAGTTGTAATCCAATGTATCCAAGTATCAAATGTAAGCTGTATAGCATTGTTCAGTTGGCTTTCAATGTAAAGTGAGATGTGTTGTAAGCATTGTACTTCAATACAAGTCTTGTACTCTTCTTCAATTATCAATAAAGAGAATAAAGTTCTATATATCTCTGTGTGACTTTAAGTTATCCTTTTATCTCCGCTGCTATAAAGAAGTGATGTACTTCTATTCAATAAGAAAGATTATCCTCATTAACTTCCATTTGTCTGCTTCTGCCGCTGCGATGTGTTTCTATTTAAAGATAATAAATTTTGTACCATCTTTGCCTTGTACAAGTGCAATACCAGACTTGTACGGCATCACGCCCAAGCGAGGACGATCGATTCCAAGAGATAGAATACGTCAATAAATGACTCTATGAATCGGGGCATGACAAATTGGTATCAGAGCACGGCTTTACGTCCTTGATCTCTTCTTTGATTCATTTCAAATCAAAGTTGCATCGACGATCACTCAACGTTGCTTCTGCGATTAAATCAAAGATTGCTTCCGCGATTATGTTGTTGTTGTTTTATAATTATCCTTACGTTGTTCGTTTCTGAAAGTTCGTTGACCCTCTTGGCTGCTCACTGGATGTTCTATACAATAAGTCTATATACATTGTGATGCCCCTGAATGAATGATTGTTGTTAGTTTGGACCCAAATAACCCAACAATGACTCGATGCCATAGTATGCTATAGTGTGAATGATGTTTGGAATTATGGGAATAAAGAAAGGTGGCTATGTATGCTGCGACAAGATGAGAATTACATGTGATATTGAGACCCGAGATGTTGGTTAAGTATTGTGATCATTGTAGATCACGAATGTCCGGAATAGAATTGGGTTGGTATTGTTTAAGGATGGCTTCGTTTCTGAGTGGTATATTGCCTCTACCACCTCAGAATGAGATATATGTTGACCCTTTCCATAGAATAGCCATGCGACTATCTGCGAGTACTGGGTAGTACCAAGACTTAGCTGGGAGTCATGTATTGTGGCTAAATGACTCGAGTGTCCCTTGACGGTGATGTTATGTTGGATAGCGAGATTGTCGGAAATTGTAACTGGTGGCTTGGTTAGAAATTGTTTAGTCGAGTGCTGACTCAGACTAGTAAGACTGTTAGTATGCTATGAGTAAATGGAATTGGCTAGAGAATGTTGTGGCTTAAAATATTTGAATGTTGATTTCGAATGGTTGGAAGCAAATCATATGTGGCTAATACAAATTTGATTGCTAAACTGGAAGTTTTGGAAAAAGTTGTCGGTGACCAAAAGAATATTAGAGATCTGTGCCTTGACCCTAAGGTGTAATAGATATTAACCCATTTTGATCACCAAAGGATAGTCGTTGCACCTGTGCATGAATGCTGAGGAATTGAATTGTACTAGAAAAGTAACAACCCTGAATAATTGTGTTGCATAGAGAATGGTTAATTGATACATGACTTGTCGGATTGAATGGAATGAACTACTCGACCCTTGAAGGTAGGAAATTTTAAGAATGTCCGTATAAGATTTTGATGGCTGGGAAAGGAATGAGATTTAAGAATGCCCGTAAGGTAGTTTGATGATTGAGAACGAATGGGATTGAGAAATTACAAATGTGCTGGATAATGTCGGTATATGTGACTGTTGGTTAGGATATAGATTGTTGGCTTATGATTTGGTGGTGTGACTTTGTCATACAGATCGAATAGTATGATTCCATAGTTAAGTTAAGACTAATCGATGACCCTTGAATAGTTGGCCTTGGCTTATGGGTTCGTGTGGATACAAAGGAATTGGAATAGAAATTGGATCATTGGGAATTTACTTGATGGATTATTAGAACAAGGATAATCGTATGTCGGATTGGGAATTGACCGTAATGTTAATAGATCGATCTTAGTCGATCGTTGGGTAAGTCTAGAATGAGCCTCTGTGGGAATTATTTCCTTGAGGAAGACTCTGGATAGATAGACTTGACCCTAGCGACCAGTTGATGAATTACCAATTGCTGGCTTAGCCCAATTGGCGATTCATTATTCAGACTGAGTTGATACCCATAGGTTTGGGTAGAGTTCCTTAGAACTGTCGGTTGCTTGTTGGCCCTAAGAATAAGGAACTAGTATAACCCTAGTAGTCGTCCACTCTAGGGAAGTCACCTAAATGATTAGGTATAGCTGTCGGTATAGCTAACCATTGAGACTGGACCGAATAATAGATGGCCGTTGGCGAACCATAGAATGACCTTGTGGCATTTGAACGAGAGATGGTGAGGAGTACGACCTAAGAGTGATATGTTGTATGTATGCTTCAATATGAACCTTAGAGATGTTTGACCCTTGAGGATTATGTGTCGGCCTATAGCGGGACTAGAATTGTGGGATGAGACTTGAGTTTTATGTATCGAATGGTGAATTATACGAAATGGAATTGACTGCTCATGACGGGAATGTTGGATCAGTATCGATAGTTGGTTGATGTCGGAATGTATCTTTTAGAAAAGTTGAATTGCCTCGGTGAAAAATATTGTTGGATTTGGGAAGGAATATGATTGCATGTTGTGGACTCTTGATATGATTGGCTCTAAGATTAGACCCTTGATCGAATGCTAAAAATATTATGCTTGGATAGAGAGTTGTCCTTGATGTTAAATATTGTGGTCTGGAAGATAGTGATTGTGGCAAAGTGAATGAAGTAATAAAGTCAATTGAAAGGATGCTAAGTCGTATTTGAGAAAGAGAGTTGTATCGTGTCTGATCGAATCGCGCTATCATGGAAGTTGGTTGAAGTACATATATTTTGGGGACGCCTAAAATATGTGTATGGATCCAGCCGAAGTGATAGGTTGCGACTGAGATAATATTATGGGAAAAATTTATTGCACTAGCACGGACTTTGGCTGAAATGCATATGTTTTGGGGACGCCTAAAATATGTGTATGGATCCAAACGAAGTGATGTGTGGCGACCAAGACAGAATGCAAAAAAAATGTTGGTGAATCAATGAGAAGTTGCAAGTATTTATAAAAGAGAAAGATGGATTGAATCGTTGAGGGATTAAGATAATACAGTTGGATAACTATTGTGAAATGACCAAGTGTGTTGAAATGAATATTGAATTGAAGCTGAATGAGTAACTCATTGTGATTAAGTGAATCTAGTAGATGAGTTGTTTCCTTAAGTTTCGAGGACGAAACTTTTTCTGAGTGGTATATTATGTAATGCCCCGCTCCGTACGAGGCATTTGGTTGGCTTGTTGGATGGGATCAGAATGTTGGACCGTGACTTATGTTGGAGATCAGGAGAATTGAGACTGATGCAGTCTTTCTTAGATGGCTAGACGGAATGGGTATTAGAACGTGGCTCGCTGGTGGAGCTACGCTTAGTGGGATTGGAGCAGAAAGACCGTTATATAAGGCAAGTGGAACTGTCCTCCTTCCTCCTTATTCCTGCATGCTTAATAAATAGAATAATGTGATGCTATGAATATAAATATGTCCCTAATATTGCTTACCTTGAATGTTGAATAATTGTGAGGCGATGCTTTAGTTGCTAAATCAATAGAGATGCCTATGATGGAAATCATTGAATAAATAACACATGAACTTTGGAACTGCTGAATGAATTACACTAGAACTGCTAATGTAACATGATGCCTGAGAATGAATTGATAATGTCCCTTTTTGCTTAATGTCAAAGGAATGAATGAATCACTTGAATAATGAGATGCTGCGTGAATAATACATGAGAAAAGAATTGAATATGCTATTGTCCCTATGAAACGAATAAAATGCTGCAGGTCCCTTTGAAATGAATGAATGTTGTTGTTCCTCTTTAGAAGGAACATAATGAGAAATGTTGCAATGAAGCAATGAAAGAGAATTGATGAGGCTTGGGATCGTTGAGATAACCAAATAAAATGATGGTAATGTTGGGAATGAATAAGTCATTGAACATGACTTGAATGAGATGAATGATGATGTACTGTTGTCTTTACTTCAATATTTTACCATGCGTTTTATGTTCACGATTGAGTCGGACACGCATTCGCATGGTCATAGGACAACTTATGCATAAGTGATGGGGATATGTTTTCTCGGACGGTACCCCGGGACGTTAGGGCTACCGATCCGGCCTAGGAGAAAACATTGGCGTGCCAGTAGGGGCACGGGTTTTGTGAGGCATCCTTTGGGGCTAGCTACCTTCTCTAGAGTCATCGCATTACCAATGAAGACCTATATGGCAACGTCCGTATGGTTAAACACCAGTGACCATGTAGTCAGGATGCATGCTAATGAATGTCTTATGCAGGCAGAGTAAGTTATTTGCTAACCTGTATTTGATGCAGGTATGAGGGAGTCGGCTATCGATAAGAAATCACTTAAATGTGATAATTCAATATATGTGTTGGTTTAACTTGCGTGCTTACGTTCCAAATAAGTAATTGATGCGGTATGTAGCCTGTTAGTATGAGATCCTGCTTAACATGTTAAATTCAGTATGCTAAAAAGATGCCATGCTATAATCATTGCTCAAACACAACATACATGCTAAGTGATGCTTGAAGTGAGAACTGTTATAACATATTTAAGATGTTAATGTTAACGATGCCTCAATGATGCCTTTTCATGATAACACCTAGTATGCCTCAATGATGCATTTTCATGATAACACCAAGAATGCTAATAAAAAAATATGTCCACATGAATGCTACTAAGAATATGTTTACATGCTTCACTCTGATTATTGCCCATGAACTGTAAACTGATGCTAGGCCCCAAGTAGAAAGATCATTCCAATAAATGCTTGCTTAAATGATCACTTTAAATGTTGGTTTATGCGAGTGGGTTGGATTATACTCGCCAGTGCATAGATGATGTGCTGCCCCACGTTTTGTGGGCATGTGCTCTTGCTTGGGATATTCTACACACGAAGATTGGCATGATTGGTTCTGCGGCATCGAAGATTTGTTGGGCATACAGAAGCTCTCCTTGCACAAGATGATGTCTTCTGTTTATAAAGGGCATAATGTATGGAACATTGCAATCAGTTGTACCAGTGAGATTGTAAGCCAAGTCAGTGTATCGAGTTGTAATCCAATGTATCCAAGTATCAAATGTAAGCTGTATAGCATTGTTCAGTTGGCTTTCAATGTAAAGTGAGATGTGTTGTAAGCATTGTACTTCAATATAAGTCTTGTACTCTTCTTCAATTATCAATAAAGAGAATAAAGTTCTATATATCTCTGTGTGACTTTAAGTTATCCTTTTATCTCCGCTGCTATAAAGAAGTGATGTACTTCTATTCAATAAGAAAGATTATCCTCATTAACTTCCATTTGTCTGCTTCTGCCGCTGCGATGTGTTTCTATTTGAAGATAATAAATTTTGTACCATCTTTGCCTTGTACAAGTGCAATACCAGACTTGTACGACATCACGCCCAAGCGAGGACGATCGATTCTAAGAGATAGAATACGTCAATAAATGACTCTACGAATCGGGGCGTGACATGATCGGTGATGATGGTGGTGGCTGGCTAGGGAGGTCAGATCAAGGATGGAGGAAAGAGTGGGTTGTGTCGAGCAAGGAGTGGAGGTTGGCAAGGGTGTCGGGGACGATAGTCAAGGGGGGTATAGAAAAGGTTAAGGAAGAAGAGGCAAATAAACTTAACAATGCCATGGAGAGTATAGGTGAGCATAAGAGAGCTGAGGATTAGGTGTATTGCAGCTAGGGTTCTCGTTAGATGATGCATACTGTAGCTACTACATATAGAGGTGGGATTGGGCCTGGGCTAAATAAGGTGGATGGGCTTCTTGATGATTCATAGGACATACATGGAAAGGAGATAATAACTAAATGAAAGAATAAAGACACATATATGGGCTTGGCTTAACTTGGATTAAGTTTCAATACATAGAAATAGCATATACACACAAGCTCAAGGCCCAATAGAATTAGGTCTAAGGACTAATAAAAAATGAATATGATATATAAATTTATGCTCTTGAGGCCTAATAATAATAAACATTGCAACTGGATTTTAAGGCCCGAATAATCAAATGTTATACCAATAGACTAAGATGGCCAATCAAATATGTAAAATATATATATGGGCTTGAAAGCCCGAGCAAAGAATTTATCTAAATCATTAACCTAATACTAAGAAATTTTAAGATAGGAAAAACCTTAACAACTAAACTTTAGTTTATTAAGGAAAACATGTATAAAAAGAATAGTCATAATAGAAGCGATTCACATCTAAGTACAATAGTAATTAAGATAATAATTTAAATTATTTAGCTAAAACCATTTTTTTGGAGAGGGGGGTTTACATCCTACCCATCTTAAAAAAATTTCGTCCTCGAAATTAGAAGCAAATTTTTTTTTGGATAATATCCTTCTATGACACTACTAGGTTACAACAATATAATCAAAGGCTAGTATGATGGTTATTCAATCAAAGGTCATCGAAGATTTTTTTTTCCTTTGTAAATTGATTTCACATCCTCTAAATTCCATAATTATTCTATGCCTTTCTTGGAAACCCTATGTGGACTACACGAAAACAATAGTGGGATTTTCTCATACTTATCCATCAAGCCTATAAGGCTCAATTCCTAAAATCACCATCTCTAATTTAATTCCCCTTTCGGCCTCAAATACTTCTACCATGCTTTACTTCGTTTCCTTTACTACTAGGGAATATCCTTCTTAAGTTATGGCCTAAATTCACTAAAGGTCTATCCAGTGTTATTTCTTTCTTTAAATCCTCTTGCTATTCATCCCGTATCGAATTACACTCGAGAACCTTACATTACTTCCTTAAAATACATATATAGTTTATCAATATTATTCTTCAATCCCTTATTAAAAATTTGATTTAAAACCCCCAAATATAGGATATGTCATCAAGACATTACCCAACCATTAATCCTCAATAAACGTTGTATCACATAACTTATCACAAATGAATCATGCATTAAGTCCCTCAATAATTACTTTACCTTAGTTCTTTCTCAATTTGTCACGACCCGATCCCAAATTATTGGGTCGAACCGGATCATGCCCAGCCTGCACCATTGTGAGACGGCGGCAGTAAGCTGTTCTATATGCAGGTATTCACAACAACATCTATACATTTGTCACAACTCGAATATACGAAAATTTTAAAAAAAACTTTTATTCAATAATTGAAAGGTACAACTGGAAATGAAAGAACTAAAATAAAGTACTGAATTCAAATTAACAAAACCCAATACAATAAAACTGGATAACTAGAAGAAAAAAACAACTAGCTAGACAGTCGGCTCATCAGCCTCTGGTTCTGCGTCCTCCAAGGGGGACTCTGGCAACATCACAGGATACAATACCGGGTCATAGTAGCTATTGTACAATAACTCAGCATCCTCAATGTCACCTAAAAATGTTGGTCTCCAGTCAGGAGGGAGCAAGTACGAATATGTACCTCATATTTCAAATAATAATAAAAAGTGCAGGCTAAACAGTTGAAACAATATTTTCCAGCAATTTAACAATTCAATACTTGAAACAATGTGATTTGAATATGTAACGTCTATGACCGGCCTGGGTTGTACAATAGCATCCTAGCAACGCGATACGGCTTATCCTCGTGTGTAAGAGGGGTAAGCTCGCACAATAACAATATGCAATATGAGGGGTATTGGTCATAAACGCTACACTATTCTCCCAATATCCCTACAATCAATATCAATCAATAGTTGAACCCTAGGAGAGGGTTCCATGTAGCAATGTGGTTTAAACATGCAACTTGACAATTACTAATTAAAATATAAGGTAGCATAACCGTAACTTGCCTCTGTTTAATGACTGGAATAGGATGTCGGTACCGAGGAGGAAGTCAAGTACGTTTCAGAGATCCTACAGTTGAGAACCTTGACTTAGAACCATAATGAAACCATTCTAGGTGTGCTAGTTACAATCTCTAGAAGCAGACCCTAGTCAGGTTTTAAGTTATTTAATTAATCTAACAAAATTCGTCTAACATCGTAAACTATATTGGTTATCAATTAACAGGATAAACCGATTACTGATTTATTGGAGAAAATAGCAAATTACAATTTAATTGACAAAACTTGTATTTTTAATAAGATATATAATACTAACTTTCTTTAAATGTTAAAATCATAGATTTGTTAACTTACTAGTAATTTATCCATTTTAATTAAATATGAGAAATCCTTATTAATTTTATACAAAATAATTAATAACCAATTTTTTTATTATGCGTCTAGCTACGCCAACAACAAAACCCAGAAAATAAAGTAGAAAACCTAAGCTACACAATTACAGGGCCACAGAAAATAAAAGAAAAGTTGGCTTATGCCCTTACAACAAATTAATTAAATTAATATAAAAACAGAGGCGAGCTCTGAATGCCGTGAAGTGGTCCAGTCAGGAGGCCGAAGCCCTGCACCCAAAATACTAGAGGCCAATAACTAGTTCTAAAAATAAACATAATATAAATTAAATATAATTTTGCATAGAACGGGCGTCTCATACTTGGTCATGCAATCTCACGTTGCTAGCTTACGCCTCAACGTACAGGAACGTCCCGTAGCGCTTGCGTTTCGCTAAGGCTCATTCGACCGATATGGTCGTCGCCTAAGGATGGTTACAGAAAATCAACTAGAAGCCAATAATACCAAAATATCTTTTCCTGAAAACTTAAAGTTTATAAATAATATATATTTTTTTGAGAAGAACCAAACCATTTTGATAAACAATAATAAGGACTATATATTTATATATATATTTGGAAAATTTGGGCAGCACCTCCTTTGTAACTAGGACAACCTAGCCAAACTTGGTGATACAAAATACCCAGAAAGTAGTTATATTTGCTTCCAACCCTTCCAAAATCCAACCAATAACCATAATACACATAGCCACCAACCTGAAATTACAGGACTTTGAAAGGTCCAAAACAACACCACACCATAGTTACCAATGAAAATAGTAGCCTAAAGACACACACAGCACATGCAAACCAAGTGGAATAATGATAAATTCTAGAATCAAAACCCAAGAATCAAAGAACACAACTATACCAAGGAAACGCCACAGAATAAAAGACTAAATTCGAAACGAACTCGAAAAGTCCGAAAAACCACTATCGCAACTATTCGAAGCCGATTCCCATAGCGGGATCGGGACCGCGTCATCATCGAATCTACGGGAGGGACGAACTACTCTGACTATCAAAAAATTTACCAAGAGGCTCGATGACGGAGTCCGAAGGGTGGCCTCGGACTCGGGACGCGCGTCACGGACTCGTGAGTCTCCGGACAGCGTTACGATACGTTGCGAAAGCTACGGACAGCGTCGTGGGGTGCACAAACAGCGAAGGGAACGCACGAGAGGCGTTGGCCAGTCGCGGGAAGCACGAGGGAGGCCGCGGGTCACGAGGAAACGCACAGACAGCGGGAAATCGGTCGAGATCGACGGGAGACGGATCCATGGGCGACGAGGGGCGCTGGACCGGGGCACTGTAACTACCCCAATTTGAAATTCCCTAATTTTTGATGATCAATATTATTTCTGAATTTTTCATAAATTTATTTTAAATACCAAACTCTGATTAGTGTCTTTAATTAAAATATTTAATTCAGAAATATTTAATTAGTAATTATTATTACTTCTAATTATTCATGAAGAGTTAATATTAAATTTGTGGACAGGGCTTCCAAGCCCAATTGTATTTAAGGAATATTCGGATATCGAATTTGGACATTGGACTATTATTGGATATTGGACTTTGGATATGATCTGGACTCTTTGGGACATATTGCTTTGCGACTTATTTGGGACTTATTATGGACTATAGATTGTGATTTATTCCGTGTCGACACGATCGTGTCGCACACGTCGACTTCAGATACCCAAGGCAAGTACTTCCAGCGAACACTCTTATTTTATGTTTAGTTATTGTATTTTACGAATTAGATGTGCATGCCATGATTCTGTCACGTTGTCCACACGAGATTAGTATTTATGGATTCATGTCATCATATTCATGTTTATCCTTGTCATGACCCGTACCCGCTTTTCGGATACGAGACGTGTCCAAGCCAGCCTACGCCGCAGAGTCGGCGGTAGAACGCTGTCAAGCCCGCAAGAAATAAATGCTCAAATATCATAATTGCTGCTCATTCATATTTCTAAATTTATTACAACATTTACAACATTTATATTTAAAGGAAAAATACAAGACTTTACAATTAATGAATCTGATACAATGCTTTCTATTCTAGGTCGACCACAGCATACCCAAGTCTTTCCAGTGCTAAGAGTGATCGGCTAAACCTGAAAAATGATGGTTTCCAGTCAGGAATGGAACAAGTACACAAACCAACGATAATGCAAAACACAACAGAATTAACAAGACATGAAAATAGCATATGAGATATGAAAGCTGTAAGAAAACTGATGACATAGCACGATAGAGAAGTAAACAAGGAAAAACTAATAAAAGACATCTATCTAGGTGGTGTGAAATATCTATTTCGACATGTGAACGGCTAGGGGGTAAATCCGGTACCTGCACGTGTCGTGTACAGGTGCTATTGTTCACGAATAGACATCATGGGATAGTTCTGGGTAGTCCACATGTCTACTAAGATATTTTCTCTCCCGACTACTCCGTGTGACGAGCGTGTCAACAAGTGTAATACCCAGTTTTCCAGGAGAGGGTAATTTTGAAATTTTGTAATTATAATTATTATTTAATGGTATTTATTTTATGTTATGATTTTTAGTAATTTCTAATTATTTTTAAAACTATTTAAATTCATGACTTATGATTTGGTGTCTTGCTAGTGTTCATTTCCAGACTGAGGGGTATTTTAGTTATTTTTATAATTTTAAGAATTATTTGGGATTATTATTTATTATTTAAATTTATTAGAATTTATGGGAATTTTTAGGAATTTATTTGAAATTGTTTGATTATGTTGACTTTTGACTAGTGTCGACTTTGTAGACCTACCTAGAAGCTAACCCTAGTTAGTAGGCCATGGTTAGGTCAAGTGACTCTAGTCTAACCTAGCCTAGCACTTGGTTTAAGTCATTTTAGCAATAGGATTAGAAGTCATAAGTCATGACTTGTGGTTTTAGAACCTTGTTTAAGTTAATCTACACTAGCCTTTGTAGCTTGGCCCAAGGCCCAACCATATGACTAAACCCTAACCCCAAGCCCTAGTGGTCGGCCACACCATCAACATAGGGATTCCCACCATATAAAACCCCTCCCAAATCTAGGGTTGCCTCTTTTCTTTAGGAAGAGCCTTATTTTCCAAGGAGGTGAGTTCTTGTCTTAATAAATTCATTATAATTCCATTATAGGTCCTAAAATCCCCAAATTAGTTGCATTAGTTTCTAAATCTGTCATTCTTGCTGTTGTGAATGTTTTGGTTCAGTTTGGCATTGATTAGAAGTGATTGGGATACCAAGCAAGGAGCTAGAAAGAGGCTTGTTTCCATTGAAAGTTCACAAGGAGGTAATTTCTTCAAATCCCCATGAAATTTCATGGAGTCTTCACCAATAGGAAGCCCTAAGGGTCCCCCTAATGCTTGGATAAGGTTCGTGTCCTGTGTCGGTGGATTCGTGTCCATTCTGGACACGTATCAATCACTAGTCCTAGGTGTTTGACAAAATACCTCAATGAGCATTTTATATTTATTTCAATTTTGTTTTTGAATAGGAAATAGGGTTTTGTTCTTGCTTACTGTTTCGTGTCTTTGTATCTTGATTTCCGTGTCATCCTGTGTCAGTTTGAGGTTGTGGACACGTGCGCACACACGGTCGCGCGCTGCTACAGGGATCCCCTGCCTATCGGGCCCTGTAGCGGACACGACACGTAGACACGAAACTTGACACGAGGCTAGGGGCATGGACTGACATGCCATGTGTCAAGTCTCACATGTCCCCGAGTCGTGTCGAGAGAGATATTGATCCCACACGGGGATTGGCCTATGGCAGTGCACTGTGGGTTTTCCCCACTGACACGGGTCTCGTGTCCGACCCTGACACATCGTGGACACTGGCCAGTGGGCCCATGAGGTAGCCCTATAGGTGGGCTACCCATGTGTGTCAGCACGAGATTCATTCGTGTCCTGTGTCGTGCACACGACACAAGTGCACGTGTGTACGAGACAGTGCACTGTATGTGTATCACTCTGTGTTTTCTTGCTGTGGACACGCCGTGTCGGCCTATGGGTGACACGAGATGATGTGTGGGGTTGTGCACGAGGGGTGTTTACATTTCCAAAGCTTTAGATTCATGATTAATTGATTTTGCTATTTCTTTTCCCATTAAATCAATGTCCTGTCTGAAACTAAGTTCCTGTACATTCCAGTTTTTCTAATTTGATTTTGTCTAATGTTTAATCCTAGTATTGATGATTTAATGCTGAGTTTAGACTCTAAATTATGTTCTCCTATGTGTTATCTTGCCATGGTCATGAGTTGGTGTAGTGCCCTGTCCCGCTCAGTCAATCGGAGAAATCGAAACACCGACGGCGTTCGGACTTGGCCTTGCAACGGCCGTTTGAAGACATCGCTCAGGTGGGGTAGTTTCGGTGAACTTGCCTCATCTTGGCCTTCACATAATAAATCGTGGTTTCAACTTGCACAAGTAGGCTTGAAGATAAAAGATACGAACCCACATAGCTAAAGGGAATTATCCCGACGAGTCAAATTGAGTTAGAATATAGAAAACATCCAATGGTCGGCTTAGAGTTGGTGCACGGCATGTTTTGAAAAAGACACTCGGTCCTTCGTCCCGTGGCTTGGGAGAAGGAAGTTGGTTGAGTAGACAAGTTATAATCGCAGCCTAAGTCATAGGCGTCGCCCTTCGTTCCACGGCTTGGGAAGAAGTAAAGTTGGCCTTGACACAAAAAACTAAGAAATAGCCTAAGTCATAGGCATCGCCCGCATAAATGCTTCATAAAGCATGCACGGTCCCCTCGTCCGGGGCTTGGCATAGCCTTGGCTTGCCCAAGAGTTAAATTGCGTCGCACGACTGCTGGCGCAAGTCTATGTACCCAATGACTTGGTCGTTCAAAGTGGAACGGTGTACGGCACGTTCCCTCGGAGCAAGGCTCGACGCAGCCTTTGCTCGATAAGTGTAGGCTTGAGTAAGTTGGCAAAGTTATGCCGGTCGACCTAAGTCATTCCAAGTACTGTCCCGCTCATTCTGCGGTTGTCAACTTAAATAGTCCCACGATCCCACGGCCCGTCATATAAAGTATGACTTGGGCGATAGCGCCACGTAGAGCGGAAGTCGAGTTGAGGCACGATTGCACGATCCTAGAGTTTTTAAAGGCACGGGCCACGATTGATTAGTTGAGTTTGGAAAGTGTCTAAATAAGTTGTTGTCTTGAGTTAAAAGAAAGGAAGAAAGAAAGAAATGCTCACGACTGGGTCGTTGAGGCAAGAAAGAACAATGCTCGCGACTACGGGTCGTCGAGGCAAGATCTCAGATGTGAGAAATGGCACTAAAAGAGAGGAATGGCACTAAAAAAAAGGGTAACATCAGAAGTGAATGACTATGTGAGACGTCAGTTTGAGTCGGTCTTGCATGGTCATGGACAACTTGTCGACAAGGTAGAGTTTCCCTGAATCGGCAACCTGTGGCGCCACGGGACCGATTGCGGCCTAAGGAAACATAAAGGCTCTGGGAGCCAAATAGCTGCGCCTGGGGCAAAGTATTCGGTGGACGCGGAATAGGGCTAGCTACCCAAAGAAGGTCCATCCTATACTCAGCAAAAAGGAGTCCACTATGGCTCTGGGAGTCAGTGACCAAATCATATAGATGAGTCGGCATAGCGGCAGATCCGCGGGTATGCCTTTGGATTGAGTTGAGTTGTCGAAGGTGTATACAAGCTAGAATACAAGTGTTGGACTTAAAGAATGGCTACAACATAGGCGACGTGCTTCGGCACGAGATATGGCATTGAGTCTAGAGTTGTCAGCATATAGTTGCATAAGTTGGTTGAGTTGTTTGAGTGTAAGTCGGAAACCGCCGCAAGGCAAAGTCAGTCATGTGACACTAAACCCACAAGTCTTGATTGGGTCAGTTGGCGATCAAAGTAACAAAGGGGCCGCGAGACGGCGATATGGTTGAGTCGCACTGAGTTGCGAGGCACGGCACAAAGGAGTTATAGCACGGTCGTAAGGAAATTGGGTACTACCGCGTAGTTGCGTCTCTGATTCTGGCCGAAAGGCAAGCACGACCTGATAGGTTAACGTTGTGGCACGAGAAGTGGTCTAGAGGCAAAGTATGGGTAACGTTGACATTGCAAAGCACGGGATGGTTTTGACACACAAGTTGCGCCAAGGCGCCGGTCCTAAAACTGAACCTAAGGCAAGAGTAGAAAGACAATCGAAAAGGGATTTAAACTGCACAAAGTAAATGAACGTGTAGGTTTTGTATGGGTGGGCGAGAAGCTCACTCCACCAGTACAGTGGTACTGACACCCACACAGTGTTTCATGTGCAGGCACAGGTAGAAGCTCGTGGCGCAGAGTTCGCTTGGATGCGTCGAGGCACGGAGTTCCTTGGCGATTCGAAGCGTACGGCCGTATGGATTGAAGACTTATACATGACATAATGTATGGACATCACCTTCCGAAGCTTCCGCTGGATTCAAGTATTGTATCGAGAGAAGAGAGAGCAGAGTGAACTTGTAATGAGAGAAAGGTGAGCTTGAGAGACTTGTAACATTGGCCTTGCGCCCCATTGTAATCTTTGTTTCAATATCAATAAAGATCATCTTTTTGAGAAACTTGTGTTTGTTCTAAATTCCGCTGCTATTATTTAACGTCTCTGCTTGGGACTTCTGTGTGACGACCCCGTCGCAGCCGCTGAAATCGGCCGTTATGGAACCCGCCTTGCACGAGCGCAATCTAGGCTCGTGCGGCATCACGCCTTAGCGAGGACGATCGCTCCTATGGGAGCGGGGCGTGACATAATGGTATCAGAGCACGGCTTTACGTCCTTGGACCATCGATTGAATTCTTTAACTTCGTTGTTTCCGCAAACTCTGAATCGTTGCTTCCGCAAAGTTGGAATCGTTGGTGCGCTCTCTCTCAATTGTCCCACGGGATGTCCATACAATAAGTCTATCTATTTTGCAAAACATAGGTGAACAGTTTTTGATAAGAAAACAAAAAGATGGTTTACGTAAGCACGGTTGGCTAAGTCGGGCTGGGCATATACACCAAAGTTGCGTCGACCTTAGAAAAGTCGAGTGCGGGAATTGACTAGCGTCGAGCTAGAATGAGTTGAACTCGATTGAGCAAAGTAAGATGAGTATCGATAGGGGTGTTATCGAACGACGATATCGTCGGTACGATATAGATAAGTGTGCTTGGGTTTTGAGGAATGGTTCGAGCGGGATTCGAAGAAGTCGATTTTGAATCAAATAATAAGTTGAGGATTGGTTGAATGACTTCATTCCTGAGTGGTGTATGCGATAGGCTCAGGAATGTCGAACGATGCGAATTGAAGAAAATAAGTTGGTCGATGACTTAAGATGGACGGATAAAGAATACGTGAAATTGGTTGGAGGAAATTGATATCGTAAATGATTCGAGGGAAAAATGATCGGAATTGGTGTTATGAATGTCGAGGAGACTATCCAGTTGGACGAAAACATCATTCGCACGACTCGAAATTGGTTGCAAAGGAAGATCGTCAGGTTACGTATATCGTCGATGGTATTGAGGCGTATCAAAGATCGATATGCGATAACTCGGGGGTACTCTGACTCGGCGAAGGACGATCGTGCAAGTGTTATGGTTCGGTTGGATGCAATACTTAGGACTTTGGTTGAGATGAATGTTAGATGCAAATGAAGGTGTCTTGATGGTTACGCGAATAACCACAACGTCGACATTCTTGTCTTGCGCGAGCACAACTTTAGCCTCGCACATGCGTTGCGTCGGATTTGAGGCGATCGTTCCGCATGAGCGCTGACATGGTGATTCATGTCGCAGGAACAATCGGACTCGGAAGATCAAGACGCGACAACTTTGATTGTCTCGACTTGTCGGTTTGATGCGAAGGAAGATTCGAGGATGTTTTGACTTGTGATCGATGAATGAAATGAACTTGAGGATTGAGTAGGTCCAATCTGCGCATCGAGAATGAATTAGTCTAGACACAAAACAAGAGTTACGTCCCGATGAGAATGACTATCTCGCGGGAGCGTGCATGGTGATTCATGCCCACCGTGGTTAATCTGACTCGCGTGAGATCGGGGCGCAACACGTTGTTAAGCTAGACGACCTTGTGATCGATTTCGTGAATTGGAATAAACGACTTCGAAAATGTAAAATGTGGATTATGGTTTAGCGGTGAATTACGTGGTAGTGTGCTTGACTTGGAAGGGTTTGATAGACAGATTATGTCGAACGTGTTCGAAGAGATAGACCATACAAGATGGCTTATTGAACGGGCGATACTGATACGTCGAAGAATTTGGTTGAACATGAGTTGTAGGATGGCTTTGCTAAATGACTCAGGCCCCGTGCGGCGAATGTTGGGATGTGCGTAGGGAATCGATGCTCGATGTTTAGAAATCGGAGTGATGCGAGCTTGGGTAGAAAATCCCGTACTATCCACTTGGTTTGACCTTATGATGGGGGTCAGTGTTGATATTGTTGTTTGGGAACTATGATTCCAATACTGACGAATGACTAGCCAAAAGATATAGCCTAGCGATTAGGCAGACGTCCCGGCGAAAAGCGATAGGAATTATGGTGGCACCACTCGCGAGCTCGGTTGAGATACATGTGTATCAGGGACGCTTGAATACGTACACGATCCGACTCGAGTGGTGATGGCGGATTCTCTATCACAAGGCTTGGCTGAAATGCATGTATTTTGGGGACGCCTGGAATATGTGCACGATCCAACCAAGTGATAAGTTGAATCAAGTGAGACTTGAGGAATGGAAAGTGTTGAGGATTTCGGAATAGAGATTCGAAGAAAAGATTGAGGATAGTGCGAGCGTGGCTCGGATTGAGGAAACGCATAGGCGTAGTGTATGCGAGAGTTCCTAAACGTTAAGTGAGGTGATAAGTCAATAAGTAAGTACTCAGTAAGTCTCGAGGACGAGACTTGTTCTGAGTGGTGTATGTTGTAGTGCCCTGTCCCGCTCAGTCAATCGGAGAAATCGAAACACCGACGGCGTTCGGACTTGGCCTTGCAACGGCCGTTTGAAGACATCGCTCAGGTGGGGTAGTTTCGGTGAACTTGCCTCATCTTGGCCTTCACATAATAAATCGTGGTTTCAACTTGCACAAGTAGGCTTGAAGATAAAAGATACGAACCCACATAGCTAAAGGGAATTATCCCGACGAGTCAAATTGAGTTAGAATATAGAAAACATCCAATGGTCGGCTTAGAGTTGGTGCACGGCATGTTTTGAAAAAGACACTCGGTCCTTCGTCCCGTGGCTTGGGAGAAGGAAGTTGGTTGAGTAGACAAGTTATAATCGCAGCCTAAGTCATAGGCGTCGCCCTTCGTTCCACGGCTTGGGAAGAAGTAAAGTTGGCCTTGACACAAAAAACTAAGAAATAGCCTAAGTCATAGGCGTCGCCCGCATAAATGCTTCATAAAGCATGCACGGTCCCCTCGTCCGGGGCTTGGCATAGCCTTGGCTTTCCCAAGAGTTAAATTGCGTCGCATGACTGCTGGCGCAAGTCTATGTACCCAATGACTTGGTCGTTCAAAGTGGAACGGTGCACGGCACGTTCCCTCGGAGCAAGGCTCGACGCAGCCTTTGCTCGATAAGTGTAGGCTTGAGTAAGTTGGCAAAGTTATGCCGGTCGACCTAAGTCATTCCAAGTACTGTCCCGCTCATTCTGCGGTTGTCAACTTAAATAGTCCCACGATCCCACGGCCCGTCATATAAAGTATGACTTGGGCGATAGCGCCACGTAGAGCGGAAGTCGAGTTGAGGCACGATTGCACGATCCTAGAGTTTTTAAAGGCACGGGCCACGATTGATTAGTTGAGTTTGGAAAGTGTCTAAATAAGTTGTTGTCTTGAGTTAAAAGAAAAGAAGAAAGAAAGAAATGCTCACGACTGGGTCGTTGAGGCAAGAAAGAACAATGCTCGCGACTACGGGTCGTCGAGGCAAGATCTCAGATGTGAGAAATGGCACTAAAAGAGAGGAATGGCACTAAAAGAAAGGGTAACATCAGAAGTGAATGACTATGTGAGACGTCAGTTTGAGTCGGTCTTGCATGGTCATGGACAACTTGTCGACAAGGTAGAGTTTCCCTGAATCGGCAACCTGTGGCGCCACGGGACCGATTGCGGCCTAAGGAAACATAAAGGCTCTGGGAGCCAAATAGTTGCGCCTGGAGCAAAGTATTCGGTGGACGCGGAATAGGGCTAGCTACCCAAAGAAGGTCCATCCTATACTCAGCAAAAAGGAGTCCACTATGGCTCTGGGAGTCAGTGACCAAATCATATAGATGAGTCGGCATAGCGGCAGATCCGCGGGTATGCCTTTGGATTGAGTTGAGTTGTCGAAGGTGTATAAAAGCTAGAATACAAGTGTTGGACTTAAAGAATGGCTACAACATAGGCGACGTGCTTCGGCACGAGATGTGGCATTGAGTTTAGAGTTGTCAGCATATAGTTGCATAAGTTGGTTGAGTTGTTTGAGTGTAAGTCGGAAACCGCCGCAAGGCAAAGTCAGTCATGTGACACTAAACCCACAAGTCTTGATTGGGTCAGTTGGCGATCAAAGTAACAAAGGGGCCGCAAGGCGGCGATATGGTTGAGTCGCACTGAGTTGCGAGGCACGGCACAAAGGAGTTATAGCACGGTCGTAAGGAAATTGGGTACTACCGCGTAGTTGCGTCTCTGATTCTGGCCGAAAGGCAAGCACGACGTGATAGGTTAACGTTGTGGCACGAGAAGTGGTCTAGAGGCAAAGTATGGGTAACGTTGACATTGCAAACCACGGGATGGTTTTGACACACAAGTTGCGCCAAGGCGCCGGTCCTAAAACTGAACCTAAGGCAAGAGTAGAAAGACAATCGAAAAGGGATTTAAACTGCACAAAGTAAATGAACGTGTAGGTTTTGTATGGGTGGGCGAGAAGCTCACTCCACCAGTACAGTGGTACTGACACCCACACAGTGTTTCATGTGCAGGCACAGGTAGAAGCTCGTGGCGCAGAGTTCGCTTGGATGCGTCGAGGCACGGAGTTCCTTGGCGATTCAAAGCGTACGGCCGCATGGATTGAAGACTTATACAGAACATAATGTATGGACATCGCCTTCCGAAGCTTTCGCTGGATTCAAGTATTGTATCGAGAGAAGAGAGAGCAGAGTGAACTTGTAATGAGAGAAAGGTGAGCTTGAGAGACTTGTAACATTGGCCTTGCGCCCCATTGTAATCTTTGTTTCAATATCAATAAAGATCATCTTTTTGAGAAACTTGTGTTTGTTCTAAATTCCGCTGCTATTATTTAACGTCTCTGCTTGGGACTTCTGTGTGACGACCCCGTCGCAGCCGCTGAAATCGGCCGTTATGGAACCCGCCTTGCACGAGCGCAATCTAGGCTCGTGCGGCATCACGCCTTAGCGAGGACGATCGCTCCTATGGGAGCGGGGCGTGACAGTTGGTGTTAAATGATGTGTGTGGGCTGTTATGAGTATCGATGGGATGATAAGGGTATCATGAACTGGTTTTTACTGCTGTCATTGATTCAAATGGTTCCCTAAATTGCTAAGATGAATCTGAGAAATTCCTCTAGACTTTATAACTGAGATTTGAGACATGATTTGATTTTCTTTCCTTTTCCTTCTTCTTAACTGGAAATTAATGTGTAATCTTAATGTGAATCTGAGTTGTTCTCTGAAATCTGAGGATTATGAATAACCTGAGATTTCAGTGAGTAGCTCACTGATTTCTGACATTTTGGTTATGTAAAACCTGAGTTGGGTGAAGTTCACAATTGTTTGGAGAATACAAAACCTGAGATTGGCTTAAACTGTTTCCTTGTCTTCTTTTTTTCATTATTGATTGTCTGCACACTATCATTGCATATCACACACACTTTGCACTGTTGATTCCTGCATTTAATTCCTGCTACACACATATTATCTTACACTGTTGATTATTTCCTGTGTAGCCTGATTTCCAGGATCTTGACATTCCTGTGAACACAAGGATACACACATGTTTTCCCTTTTCTTTCACTGGTTGCACTGCCATGTCAATTCCTGCACTTAATACCCGATCACACACTGTCCAGTTTGGACTGCACCCTAGCACACACACACCATTGCACTCTAGCACCTTCACTTAACTGAGCTCCTTGTATCAACCTGAGAACAGGGCTGTTGTCACTGTCTATATTCCTGCACACACTCTTCACTATTAAATTCCTGTACACCCACACACACATAGCCCATTATATTGTCCTGATCCCACACACACACTCTTCCCTCTTCTTTCACTGTTGTTTTTCTGAACACATATTCATACACCATATGGTTCCCCTCTCTATGTATGCATAGCACATATATATACCTATGTCTAATCTAAGGTGATGTATTGTGCCTATATATATAGGTGTGAATGTATATCTATATGAATACATGTAGTATTTAGCCTAGGTATACATAGTGTTAATCCAAATATTTGTATCTATATATATAATGTTGTATATGCATAGGTGTATGGGTACTTGGAATGTTGTGTGTGTCTAGTATAGACTTGTTAGAGCCTAGCATGACTGGATAGACCTAGATAGTTGAGTTTAGACTTGATTAGACTAGATTGACCTAGTTTGACTTCTAGGGTTGACCAAAGTTGACCAAGAGTTGACTTTGGCCTAGATTGACCTAGAATCATGTAGAATGCATGGTAGGATTTCACTTTATCATTTTTGGACTCTTAGTGACTTGTATTGTTCTATAGGAGACAGACACCACTCCTCGGACAGTATATTCTCTTCAGACACTCAGGATATCAGGCGAGTACATTCTCTGACCGTTTCATACTTGTATGGATTTATATTTTTGCTCTAGATTACTGTACTTGATGCTGACACGATCATTATCACGGATTGGTACTATATGGATCTTCTTCTGAGATATTATCTCCTTGTATTCACTAAGTACATATTGTGATGTGTGTTTCACTTACATGTTGTATTTATTGAATACCCTTATCATTGTACACTCATTGTGCATATTGTACTCTCAGTATCACATTGAGCCATTGTACAAGCCATTGTACAAGCCATTGTATAAGGTAACATAACTGAATTGGATCCTTGTGTATTGATTGGGGAGGGGGAGTAGAAAATGGTTATGTGATCAATTGTATTGTATAAGAAATTGTATATGTCCATTGTACACCCACGTACAAAGGAGTCCTATTTTATTGTATAACCTAACCCGTTTATATAACCATATTGTGCTCTAAATCACATGTTCCTTACAGTCTTACTTATCATATTTAGATATTTTCTGTTATCAAATCTCTACTATTTTTCATATATCTTCTTCTCTCAGCGTTTTATGTACTTTACTCTATTGCATGCTTTATATTTCCTAACTCGTTAAAAACTGCGTGAGATGTTTTGTGCTCGCTCCCGTCCTGACTGGACCTGTTGAAAATTTTACAGAGGATGAGGAGGAGGCCTGCATAGATACCTACTATGGGGCAGCTGTGGATGCCATGTGTGACCCAGATTTCTAGCCTGATCCACTAGTTTAGAGACTGAGGCTCCCTAGTCTAGGTTTTCTATTTTCTGTCATTGAGATCTAGATTGTATATACTCTTTCTTTTCAGTACTAGAGTCTTGTTTGAGCTGGATGTTCTGATTTGTTATGTCAGTAGACACTTAGACTCTCTGGTTGTATTTATGTGGTTTTTCCTTCATTCCAGTATTTATCTCTCCATCTTCCTATCTTTCATTCTGCTTTAGATGTGATTGAGACTGTATATTGCTATGTCACCTCCATTCGGAGTGTATATACTGTACAGGTACCTTTATATTGTTAGATGATTGACCTAGGACAGCGTTCTACCGCCGACACTGCGGCGTAGGCTGGACGTTGTTACGTTCTCGTGCCCTTACTCTAGGGTGCGGGTCGTGACACATTTTTAGTGGTGGCCCATGCAGGTCGAGTTTATGTAGTGGTATTTGAACTAGAGTATCACTACAGCCTGCAATAGGATTAGGATATTTTGAAGGTACTCAATCACACTAGAAAAAACTCATATCAAATTCACACCATCTCAGTTCTTGCTGATATTGTTCTCCTTGAATATAACTGTCCTCCTTTGCTATTTCGACTCATTCTCAGCAATTGTTTGTTTGATCTGTCTTCGGAATGGTGGAGACGCGATTACAGCGTGCCATTCATGGAGATACTATAGAGGGGACTGCTACCTCTCAGCCAGTTCAGCAGGGTCGGGAGGCTACAGCTCCTGCCACCTCTGCTCATATTGGGACTTCAGCAGCAGCAGCAGCTGAGGGTATGCCTTCACCAGTTCGGAGGCAGGACCCAGTCATTCCAGAGGTACCGTTCCAGCAGCCACCTGCAGGGACAGTTGACGTCGTTCAGCTGTTAGCCTTCTTCCGGCAGTACATGGAGGGTCAGCAGACTCAGCAGCGGGGGCAGACAGCAGAGCTCGTACGAGGCATTGAGCTGGCAATGACTGCAGTAGAGAGAGTCATAGCTCAGTCAGCGGCAGCCCCGCAGTCGTACCAGCCACGGGAGAAGGGCATCCAAGATTTCCAAAAGATGCACTCGAGAGACTTCCGAGGGACAGAGGGGATCTTGTATGCCGATGAGTGGATCGAGCATATGGAGGAGATTTTCAGGTTGGCTGAGATCCCGACGAGGCTCCAGATAGAGGCAGCGGCCAGCATGATGTAGGATCTGGCCCGTACCTGGTACCAGACCGACCCGAGGGTCGGTATAGCAGGACAGACTTAGGCAGCATTCAAGAAGCTGTTCAAGGAGAAGTTCTTTCCAGACGCAGCGCTAGGAGCCCTCGAGACCCTAGTCCAGGGAACCAGTCTGTGGAGGAGTACGCAAAAGAGTTCTGCCGCCTGAGCAGATTTATGGATGACTTGTCAGAGACGACGAAGGCCCGGAGGTTCCGGAAGGGCTTAGTAAAGGAGGTCAAGTCCTACACCAAGAACGCCCGTAGCACTACCTTTAAAGAGATTCTGGTGGACGCTTTAGCTGCAGAGGATGATCTTGAGCTTAGGTTCAAGAGGGGGCGAGACCCAGTTGGGGGCACCAGCAGCGGAGGATCGGCCAAGAGGCCGCACGTTCAGCGTCAGTTTCAGCAGTAGTATCAGCAGCCGATGCCAGGCATACAATTTCAGCAGCAGTATCAGCAGCCGATGCCAGGCATATAGTTTCAGCAGCAGTACCAGCAGCCGAGGGCTCAGATACATCAGCAGCAGCAGAGGCCTGTTCAATATCAGGGTCAGGGACAGGTGCAGTATCAGCAGGACACCGTGTGCAACTTCTGCAAGAAGCCAGGCCATTGGTGGAACGATTGTAGGAAGAGACTGGATATGTGTTTACTTTGCGGGTCAGCAGCGCATCAGTGTAGAGAGTGTCCCCAGAACCTGACACCATTAGCTCAGGTAGCACCAGGAGCTAGAGCCCCGGCAGGGCAGCAGAGGGGACTACCATTGCAGACTCAGCAGCAGAGGTTTGTCCAGCATCAGCAGCAGGCCAGGGGAGGCCAGCCAGGGCGAGCTTTCGCCATGTCAGCCGAGGATGCTCAGGCCGTTGGAGATCTAGTTGCAGGTTCCGTTCTTTGATTCAATTCTGCAATTCCTATCTTGAAATTCAGTTCCATCTATTCCTATCTGCTTCTTCATTGTTGATAAGTTTGATATGGTATTTCAATATGATTTAATTTTCTTCTGAGATAAGTCGTATGGGCTAGGTCGCCACGATTATGAGATTTTAGAATCCTCTAGGGTCATGCTAGCAGGCATAGTGAGGACATATAGTCGGACTATGGACGTATTTCTCGGGTGTGGGAATTTAAGGTTTTCGCTGCCAAGCGTGCGGTAGTGCAAAAATTTTAAATACCATAGTTCTAGAGGTATGTACCATAGTTGAGGACTCTGTGATTATCGTAGCCTTGCTCACTGGCATGACAGAGATTCTGAGTATCATGGTTTTGGACAGACGCATATGATTATCTGACGGTATGTTTGAGACTCTGATTGTGGGGTGTTTGACCTAGAAGGACTACTGCCATTTTAATTTCGAGGACGAAATTTTTCTAAGGTGGGTAGGATTGTAACACCCAGTTTTCCAGGAGAGGGTAATTTTGAAATTTTGTAATTATAATTATTATTTAATGGTATTTATATCATGTTATGATTTTTAGTAATTTCTAATTATTTTTAAAACTATTTAAATTCATGACTTATGATTTGGTGTCTTGCTAGTGTTCATTTCCAGACTGAGGGGTATTTTAGTCATTTTTATAATTTTAATAATTATTTGGGATTATTATTTATTATTTAAATTTATTAGAATTTATGGGAATTTTTAGGAATTTATTTGAAATTGTTTGATTATGTTGACTTTTGACTAGTGTCGACTTTGTAGACCTACCTAGAAGCTAACCCTAGTTAGTGGGCCATGGTTAGGTCAAGTGACTCTAGTCTAACCTAGCCTAGCACTTGGTTTAAGTCATTTTAGCAATAGGATTAGAAGTCATAAGTCATGACATGTGGTTTTAGAACCTTGTTTAAGTTAATCTACACTAGCCTTTGTAGCTTGGCCCAAGGCCCAACCATATGACTAAACCCTAACCCCAAGCCCTAGTGGCCGGCCACACCATCAACATAGGGACTCCCACCATATAAAACCCCTCCCAAATCTAGGGTTGCCTCTTTTCTTTAGGAAGAGCCCTATTTTCCAAGGAGGTAAGTTCTTATCTTAATAAATTCATTATAATTCTATTATAGGTCCTAAAATCCCCAAATTAGTTGCATTAGTTTCTAAATCTGTCATTCTTGCTGTTGTGAATGTTTTGGTTCAGTTTGGCATTGATTAGAAGTGATTGGGATACCAAGCAAGGAGCTAGAAAGAGGCTTTTTTCCATTGAAAGTTCACAAGGAGGTAATTTCTTCAAATCCCCATGAAATTTCATGTAGTCTTCACCAATAGGAAGCCCTAAGGGTCCCCCTAATGCCTGGATAAGGTTCGTGTCCTGTGTCGGTGGATTCGTGTCCATTCTGGACACGTATCAATCACTAGTCCTAGGTGTTTAACAAAATGCCTCAATGAGCATTTTGTATTTATTTCGATTTTGTTTTTGAATAGGAAATAAAGTTTTGTTCTTGCTTACTGTTTTGTGTCTTTGTATCTTGATTTTCGTGTCGTCCTGTGTCAGTTTGAGGTTGTGGACACGCGCGCACACACGGTCGCGCGCTACTATAGGGATCCCCTGCCTATCGGGCCCTGTAGCGGACACGACACGTAACTTTTGGACACGAAACTCGACACGAGGCTAGGGGCATGGACTGACACGCCATGTGTCAAGTCTCACATGTCCCCGAGTCATGTCGAAAGAGATATTGATCCCACACGGGGATTGGCCTATGGCAGTGCACTGTGGGTTTCCCTCACTGACACGGGTCTCGTGTCCGACCCTGACACGTCGTGGACACTGGCCAATGGGCCCATGAGGTAGCCCTATGGGTGGGCTACCCATATGTGTCACCACGAGATTCATTCGTGTCCTGTGTCGTGCACACGACACAAGTGCACGTGTGCACGAGACAGTGCACTGTATGTGTATCACTCTGTGTTTTCTTGCTGTGGACACGCCGTGTCGGCCTATGGGTGACACGAGATGATGTGTGGGGTTGTGCACGAGGGGTGTTTACATTTCCAAAGCTTTAGATTCATGATTAATTGATTTTGCTATTTCTTTTCCCATTAAATCAATGTCCTGTCTGATACTAAGTTCCTGTACATTCCAGTTTTTCTAATTTGATTTTGTCTAATGTTTAATCCTAGTATTGATGATTTAATGCTGAGTTTAGACTCTAAATTATGTTCTCCTATGTGTTATCTTGCCATGGTCATGAGTTGGTGTTAAATGATGTGTGTGGGCTGTTATGAGTATCGATAGGATGATAAGGGTATCATGAACTGGTTTTTACTGCTGTCATTGATTCAAATGGTTCCCTAAATTGCTAAGATGAATCTAAGAAATTCCTCTAGACTTTATAACTGAGATTTGAGACATGATTTGATTTCCTTTCCTTTTCCTTCTTCTTAACTGGAAATTAATGTGTAATCTTAATGTGAATCTGAGTTGTTCTCTGTAATCTGAGAATTATGAATAACCTGAGATTTCAGTGAGTAGCTCACTGATTCCTGACATTTTGGTTATGTAAAACCTGAGTTGGGTGAAGTTCACAATTGTTTGGAGAATACAAAACCTGAGATTGGCTTAAACTGTTTCCTTGTCTTCTTTTTTTCATTATTGATTGTCTGCACACTATCATTGCATATCACACACACTTTGTACTGTTGATTCCTGCATTTAATTCCTGCTACACACACATTATCTTACGCTGTTGATTATTTCCTGTGTAGCCTGATTTCCAGGATCTTGACATTCCTGTGAACACAAGGATACACACATGTTTTCCCTTTTCTTTCACTGGTTGCACTGCCTTGTCAATTCCTGCACTTAATACCTGATCACACACTGTCCAGTTTGGACTGCACCCTAGCACACACACACACCATTGCACTCTAGCACCTTCACTTAACTGAGCTCCTTGTATCAACCTGAGAACAGGGCTGTTGTCACTGTCTATATTCCTGCACACACTCTTCACTATTAAATTCCTGTACACCCACACACACATAGCCCATTGTATTGTCCTGATCCCACACACACACTCTTTCCTCTTCTTTCACTGTTGTTTTTCTGAACATATATTCACACACCATATGGTTCCCCTCTCTATGTATGCATAGCACATATATATATACCTATGTCTAATCTAAGGTGATGTAATGTGCCTATATATATAGGTGTGAATGTATATCTATATGAATACATGTAGTATTTAGCCTAGGTATACATAGTGTTAATCCAAATATTTGTATCTATATATATAATGTTGTATATGCATAGGTGTATGGGTACTTGGAATATTGTGTGTCTAGTATAGACTTGTTAGAGCCTAGCATGACTGGATAGACCTAGATAGTTGAGTTTAGACTTGATTAGACTAGATTGACCTAGTTTGACTTCTAGGGTTGACCAAAGTTGACCAAGAGTTGACTTTGGCCTAGATTGACCTAGAATCATGTAGAATGCATGGTAGGATTTCACTTTATCATTTTTGGACTCTTAGTGACTTGTATTGTTCTATAGGAGACAGACACCACTCCTCGGACAGTATATTCTCTTCAAACACTCAGATATCAGGCGAGTACATTCTCTGACCGTTTCATACTTGTATGGATTTACATTCTTGCTCTAGATTACTGTACTTGATGCTGACACGATCATTATCACGGATTGGTACTATATGGATCTTCTTCTGAGATGTTATCTCCTTGTATTCACTAAGTACATATTGTGATGTGCATTTCACTTACATGTTGTATTTATTGAATACCCTTATCATTGTACACTCATTGTGCATATTGTACTCTCAGTATCACATTGAGCCATTGTACAAGCCATTGTACAAGCCATTGTACAAGCCATTGTATAAGTCATTGTATAAGGCAACGTAACTGAATTGGATCCTTGTGTATTGATTGGGGAGGGGGAGTAGAAAATGGTTATGTGATCAATCGTATTGTATAAGAAATTGTATATGTCCATTGTACACCCACGTACAAAGGAGTCCCATTTTATTGTATAACCTAACCCGTTTACATAACCATATTGTGCTCTAAATCACATGTTCCTTGCAGTCTTACTTATCATATTTAGATATTTTCTGTTATCAAATCTCTACTATTTTTCATATATCTTCTTCTCTCAGCGTTTCATGTACTTTACTCTATTGCATGCTTTATATTTCCTAACTCGTTATGAACTGCGTGAGATATTTTGTGCTCGCTCCCGTCCTGACTGGACCTGTTGAAAATTTTACAGATGATGAGGAGGAGGCCTGCATAGATACCTACTATGGGGCAGCTGTGGATGCCATGTGTGACCCAGATTTCCAGCCTGATCCACTAGTTTAGAGACTGAGGCTCCCTAGTCTAGGTTTTCTATTTTCTGTCATTGAGATCTAGATTGTATATACTCTTTCTTTTCAGTACTAGAGTCTTGTTTGAGCTGGATGTTCTGATTTGTTATGTCAGTAGACACTTAGACTCTCTGGTTGTATTTATGTGGTTTTTCCTTCATTCCAGTATTTATCTATCCACCTTCCTATCTTTCATTCTGCTTTAGATGTGATTGAGACTGTATATTGCTATGTCACCTCCATTCGGAGTGTATATACTGTACAGGTACCTTTATATTTGTAGATGATTGACCTAGGACAGCATTCTACCGCCGACACTGCGGCGTAGACTGGGCGTTGTTACGTTCTCGTGCCCTTACTCTAGGGTACGGGTCGTGACAACAAGCAGCAAGATATATGTATAGACATGAAATAAAAAGACTACTATGAATCGAAAAGCAATCAGAAAGTGCACTTGCATGAGGTCCTTAGCTGGAGAAACCAATAACACTACCACTCAATGAGCCACAATCAGTCAACACATGTAGAAGTCTCCGGATGCTGAAATAAACATTACCAACGTTCTCAAAATAGTCAAATTAGCTAGGATTGCCTGTCCTTAAGTCCAATTCTGGACACAGGAGCAAAACGGTAATTTCGGGCAAAAACGATGTCCGCCGTTGGACCCGCTTTGCATCGAAAAGTGTGCCAGAGTCAATGGTCTCTAAAGTCATCAAACTACATGTCTACGGATCTGGTTTTCCGATACAAACCCAACCGTATGTCCAAAGTTGGATTCCGGCGGGCCGTACACAAAATCGCCCGTTGAGTGGGACCGTGGGACCCGCAAAACGACGATTTTATCAACAGTCTCAGAATCAGACCAAACTTGGCATACAGGACCAAAAAAATGATACGGTTCTGTTGGCGCAAGTTTCGTCTCGATCCGACTAGCGTGCACAAAGTAATTGGAGAATTTGTAAAGTGCACGATACGGTAAATTTCGACGGATACGCATCAAATTCGTCGCGCACACGCGACCAATTTGAATTCCGTCAAAGCTCACACGACCACGAAGCCGTTACGCAGCTTTTGATGCTTTCGGTTCGCGACCACGTCGCCTGAAATGGCGGGACGGACGTGGTATCGGAGGATTTTTTATGTTTTCTAAAACAGAATTACATAGTTTTTCTTGATGTTTGCAGATAGATAACATTGCGTCTGTTCGATGAAAACAGGAACCACGAAATAGGTTGCGAAGTCCTATATGTTGTCAACAATTGCCTTCAAAAATATTATCTAAACTGTCGAGGAATCGGCAAATACTTGCCTTCCAAAATGGGTTTCAGAAATAGTTCTAGTACCTTGTTTTTGATGGTTTTTCTCGAAGTTTCGAGAATTTCTATAATTTATCTAAGGCAGACCAACCCATTCCAGTTGAAGGGATGGATAAGGGGTTATGTTGAGTTCACGTAGGATTTTATGGGATCTAAAACGATGTAACAGGTGAATAGAAAATCGATTGCAAACATCTATACCTGTAACTGCTGATGTGCGCTCCAGAGTTGTTTGCGCACGGCCCTCTCGGTCAGCCGCCGGCCGACGGTGGCCTGGCCGCGTCGGGGTGGCGCGCGCCGACCTGGGAGAGGTCGCCAGGGGTTGGGTTTAGGGTTTTCGGAAGACTCCTCTCCCTGTGCGTTCGACTATACAAAATGTGAGTCCTGTTATTGACAGGACTATAAGGGTCGGGATATGCTGATCTTGTGGGGTTCAGGGGATGGGCCTTTGGGCTCCATTTGTTTTATTCTTTTTTTATTCTTTTTTTTTCTATTTCTTATAAACACATAATACTTATATATATATATATATATATATATATATATATATATATATATATATATTTTTATATATATGTACACATAGGCACGTATATACACATATATATTTATATTTCTATATACACACATATACGCCTATATATATATATATATATATATATATATATATATATATATATATATATATATATATTTTTTATATATATATATATATATATATATATTAGTATATATTCACATATAAAATGTATATTCATTTATACACACACATACAAAATATTTTTATATATACATACACTTATATATTATATATACGTATATATATTCCTAAATATAATATGCACGTATATACAAAATTAGTACATATATAAAGGTGAAAATGAATTATAACTGTGTACACATATATTTATCCAAAATGTGTCCATATAATAATATAAAAGTACTTATCTAATTTCTAAAGGTAGAGTATCGATCCAGTAATAAAATATATTTATTTAATCACCATAAAATAATAAAATAATAATAAAATAATTAAATGGTGGTCTGGTGAATCCATACTATTCACCCTTATCCGAGTCCAGAAAATTGTACAAATATTGTAAAACAATATTTAATAATAATATGTCAATTTTGTACAAATGTCCAAATAATTAAAAGTGTACATTAATACCCAAAATAATTTAGGAGCTATTTGTACACACATAAATATGCCTACATGGTCGTCTTTGGTCTCATTACATACCTACAGAGGCTTGGATTCGGTTTGGGCCCAGCTCGGACTAAATCGACACAAACGGGCCTCCTACAGGTCAATAATATAATTAATAAATAATTAAAACTATCTATAGGGTTAAGTCGCAACTTGGCCTGGTTTTCTTAGTTAGGACATCATTATGGCTCGGCCCTCCCTGGCATGGCTAATACACTAGTCTAGGCATGCCACTGCACTATCAGTGCCACGATTTCTGGTCATCTTGTACTCCAAATTTAATCATGATTAGAAATCATCTACCGTAATAATTAACTAAATAATTATTTACAAAAATTCTAAAATTACTATTTAAATCAAATAAATAAAAATATTTCAAAATTCCGGGAAGGAATGCTACAAATCTACCCACCTTAAAAATAATTTCGTCCTCGAAATTCAAATTCATAACTATTTCTTAAAATTCAAAGTCTGGTATTCCCTTAATCTCCTCAAATTTAATTTCTCCAAAAATATTTATGGCCTTCTCTAGTCATTTGGTATTTACGAAATCTCGAGGACTTCTAGCCACCTTAGGTCACACTACTCTCTTGAAACACGGGTCACTAAAATCTTATAGTCTTCTAACTAGTGGCTAATAATTCTTCCAAAATGTCTAGGACATATGGTATCTATAATCTCTCATATCTACAAACAACAAATTATTCAATAAGCAAACAATATTACAATAACCTAAGAATTTCTGATGAATTCTAGACAGCACGGTTATTCGTCACCCCGAAATAGGAAGGGACGAGAATCAAGAGTTCAGGAAGGCAAGGAAGAATAATCGAGAATGATTACAAATAGTTCAGTTCTATAGTCCAAAATGGTGGTATGTCTGGATGGGTTTTACTGGATCTTAATGGGTTCTCTATTCGGGCATCTCTCACTGGTTGGATGAACCCAGGATTTCAAATCTACATTGATTGGACAAGATCCCAAGGATAAAACTATTTCTACTAGGTTAGGGTGACCTAGAATAGGATTCAACCCGAGTGGTTGAGCTGGTTGCCAGTCAAGTTGGTTACCTAGGTCCACAAGCCCAAAATGCGCCTTCAGTGACCTTTGTGTTTAAGTAGCACATGAGGCCTCAATTGGACGGTACACTAGTGGCAGGTGCGTAGTGGGCTTCGGGTAGTTCACAACCATATATTGGGTCGGAGGTTTTGAGTCAAGGTTGAGGCTCTAATGGAGGTCGAAAAGTATACCGGTACTATGGTAAGGGTTACAGCTAGTCCTTTTTAACCTGAAAGTCGTAGCACAAAAATAGAGTACAAGGTCTAGCGAAGGATGCAGGAGATGACATTACCGATGAGCCACAGGAGGATACATAGCTTAGTTTAGACTTTATTTATGTCTTTTAGACTTTTCTTTCCTGAACATTTGCTGAGTTGTAATAATTTGAGGATGACTGTACCTAACCTTTTGAGATGTACTCTGCGGATTATTTCTTTTCCTTTTCATATCTTGCTACTAGATTTTGTGATTAAGTTAGATTCTATTATCATGTGATGTCATTTCTGGATTGGATTAGTTACACTATAGATTTGACAGCCTACTACCGCCGACTCTGCGGCGTAGGCTGGCCGTGCTTCTACTCACTTGCGTCCGAACTTCCGGGCGCAGGTCGTGACACATTTTTATGGTGGCCCATACAGGTCCGTCTTCGCAAATAGTGTGATGTCATAGTGGTACTTAAGATTAGAGTATCGCTATGAGCCTGCAACAAATTGATAGGAAAATGAACACATAGGAAAAGCTCAATCACAAAATAGGAATTCTATTTTGATCTAATTCGATTATTTCGAGCAATTCTGACTAATTTCTATCTTAAATTGCTATCATTCTTGAATAATCTTATCTTTGTTGAATTTAGGATATCTCTTAACTCTATCATATCCTATTTTTTAAAATGCCTCCGAAGACCCGATCTAAGGGCTTAGTAGCAGTTGCTGCCGCAGCTTCTGAGCGATCGGGATGGTCGTCCTCTCAATCTTCCAAGAAGAGAACGGCTGAGACTCACCCTCCAGCTCCTGATTTGGCTGCTGTTCAGGAGGTAGCCTCAGTTGCATCGGAGAGTCTTCCTCCTCCATCTCAGCAAAGGACACGAGTATCTTTATCCTCTGAGAGTGTGCCTGCTGACAGTTCACAGCTTTTCGGCTTCCTCCGTGAGATGATGGAGTCCCAACATATTCAGGCTGAGTCCCAGCGGATTCAGGCTGAGGCCCAGAGGGAGCAGAATGCCGCCATGCGTGACAGTGTTGAGAAGGCGCATGAGCTAGCCCTTGCTGCTATTGAGATAGCTGCTCCTACACCTCAGCAGACTCAGCAGCAACAGTCCTCTACCCCGAAGGAGGGGGATATTATGGATTTCAAGAAGATGAATCCTCGGACCTTCAAGGGCACTGAGGGAATCTTGTACGCAGATGAGTGGCTTGAAGACATCGAGCGTATTATGAGGCTTGCTAGGATCCCCAAGGATCTGTAGATTGAGGCAGTTGGTCTTTAGCTTCATGATATTGCCCACACTTGGTTCCGGAGTGAGCCTCAGATAGTTCTAGATCTGTCTTAGAACAAGTTTAAAAGCCTTTTTAAGAGGAAGTTCTATCCAGAGATTGTAGAAGGAGGTCTAGAGGCACAGTTTCTGAGTTTAGTCCAGGGCCGACTTTCAGTAGATGAGTATGCTATAGAATTCGGCAGGCTAGGCCGATTTGTAGATTTTGTAGTCCATGACCCGAAGGTCAAGGCCTGCAGATTCCGTCAAGGCTTGTCCAAAGAGATTCGGGTTCACATCTCCTCGAGCAAGACTACTTATGCTGGGATTTTAGCAGAGGCGTGGAGGATTGAGGAGGATCTTGATCTTAGGACCAAGAGGGGCCGAGATACATTTGGGGAGAATTATAATTCTGGATCGGCAAAGCGCCCACAGTTTCAGCAGAAGACATTTCAGCAGCAGCAGACGGCCAGAGCCCTTGTGCAGCAGCAGAAGCAGAACCATACAAGACTACCATGTGGCTATTGCAAGTAGTCGGGACATATCTGGGAGCATTGTAGGAAGAGGCTGGGGATGTGTTTGTACTGCGGTTCTAGCGGACATCAGCTGAGAGATTGTCCACTAGCTCGTCCTATTCAGGGGACGGCTTCTACCCAGCCAGCTAGGCCACCTGCAGTACAACAGCAGAGAGGACCTCTTCCTACTCAGAAGCAGCGCTTTGCCCAGCACCAACAGAAGGGAGCACCTCAGAAGGGCAAGGCCTTCGCCATGACTACTGTTGAGGAGGTCGAGGCACCTGGAGATGTGATTGCAGGTTCTATTCTTTTAGATTTATATCCAGCTATTGCTTTATTTGATTCAGGAGCTACACATAGTTTTATATCTTCAGCCTTTGTGTTTAGACACAGTATTGTAGCTTTATCCTTAGATAGAAACTATAAGATCATGACTGGTGGAGGTATTCTTTTAGTGAAAGATCTCTGTGTCCAGCGTCACATAACCCTGGGTGGAAGGGAATTGCGTGTTGACCTACTCGTAATGCCACTTCCGAGTTTTGACATTATACTCGGGATGGATTGGTTGAGTAGCAATTATGCTTCTATTGATTGTCATCGAGGATGTATTGTATTCAGTCCACCGGGGAAGCCTACATTTGAATTTTTTAGAGGAGCAGTGGAGCAGCAGCATGATATTCTGTGCGGAGCTATGGTTGACGACAAGGGGTTGCCTCACCCACTTATTGCAGAATTCCTAGATGTTTTTCCAGAGGAACTGTCAGGATTGCCGCCTGTTAGAGATGTTGAATTCTCTATAGACTTAGTTTCGGGAGCTGAACCGAAAGCTAGAAATGTCCACATAGTCAACAATCATGAGTCCGTGGAGCTGAAGAAGCAGATAGATGAATTGCTTGAGAAATGATTCATCAGATCTAGTTCATTACCCTAGGAAGCTCCGATATTATTTATGTCGAAGAAGGATGGGCCAGTACGCATGTGCATTGACTACAGGGTTTTGAATAACCTCACTATCATGAATAAATATCCACTGCTGAGGATCGACGACCTATTCGATCAGTTAAGCGGCGCCAGGGTATTTTCAAAGATAGACTTGAGGTCTGGCTATCATCAGGTGAGAGTGAAGAAGGAAAGTATCCAGAAGACTGCATTCCGGATGAAGTATGGCCAGTATGAGTTTTTGGTGATGCCATTCGGGTTGACCAATGCACCTGCTGTTTTTATGAACTTGATGAATAAGGTATTCCATCAATACCTTGACCAGTTCGTTGTGGTGTTTATTAATGACATTCTGATATACTCGAAGACCCCTGAAGAGCAAGAAGAGCACTTGAGGATCGTGTTAAAGACTCTCCGCAAGGAGCAGCTTTATGGAAAACCCTCCAAATGCGAGTTTTTCCTGGACAAAGTGGAGTTTCTCGGACACGTAGTTACTGGTGAGGGTATCTCAGTAGATCCGAAGAAGATTGCTGCCGTCGAATCTTGGACCACTCCTACCTCAGTAGCAGAGATTCGGAGCTTCTTGGGATTAGCGGGCTACTACAGGAAGTTTGTGCAGGATTTCTCCCGTATCGCAGAGCCGATGACTAGGCTTACGCGGAAAGACGTGGAGTTTGTTTGGTCTGATGAGTGCCAGGCAGCCTTTGATGAACTGAAGAAGAGACTGACCACAGCACCCATTCTTGCTTTGCCATCAGGGACTGGAGGTTTTACTATATACAGTGATGCCTCAGGTAAAGGTTTAGGTTGTGTACTGGAGCAGAACAAGAGAGTGATTGCTTATGCTTTAAGACAGCTATGATCCCATGAGCAGAATTATCCCACTCACGACTTAGAGCTTGCAGCAGTGATCTTTGCTCTGAAGTTGTGGAAGCACTACCTCTATGGTAAACGGGTTGAAATATTTACAGACCACAAAAGTCTGAAGTATGTATTCACCCAGAAGGAATTGAATATGAGGCAACGTAGATGGCTAGAGCTGATGAAAGACTTTGATATCTCATTACAGTACCATCCTGGGAAAGCTAATGTGGTAGCAGATGCACTTAGCCGTTATCCAGTAGCTATGTATCTGACGATGGATCGGCATCTGTTAGAAGATCTGGAGAGTCTGGGTATTGAGATTGTGATTCCTGGAGTTGACATACAGATGATGGGCATACAAATTCAGTCTGGGATGATGGACAGAATCAGAGAAGCTCAGTACCATGATGATAGCTTGAGGAGTCTACGAGTTCATGTCACGACCCGCTCCCGAATAATCGGATACGAGTTGGACACGCCCAGCCTTCGTCGTTAGATACGACGAAGTAAGCTATACCAAACTAGGGAAAACTAACCAGATAATCAAGACAAGTAAAAATTACAGCATCTATAACGTATCCCAGAAAGATCACCATAATCCACAAATCCAGATATCATAATGCACCAGAATCAACAGGAATGAAAAGTGCTATGAACTCTAAAGTCAATATCTCAAAGTAAAGCTAAGTAATCTAAACCTGAAGCCTCAAGCTAAGCCTCATCCTGCTCAGCTAAATCCTGGGCTCTGGCCCATAGAGTAGAACAATGTCCTGCAAGCATACCTGCAACATATCATATTCAGGAGCGAAGCAAAGTACAGTTCTAGGTAATGAAACATGAACATGATATGAACAGAGTACAGGAGTACAGGAAATGAAATACAGGAATGAACAAGAAAGTACAGGAAAGTAGTACATGAAATAAGTATAGGAACTATAGTACATGAATGTAAAGTACATGAACATATAAAGTACAGGAATGAAACTATAATCCAGAAGAACCAGACATGACAAGTGCACAATATCGAAATACATCTAGTCCATATGACCGACTGGGTGAGTACATGTACAGGAGTACATGAATATGGTACGACTTAAGACCTGCGTGCACAGTGCGAGTCCTAAGCTAGGTACAGGATATAGTAACCGTGATTGGTCACATGGCTAGTGTATTTCCCCACCCAACACTAATAAGTACAAGAACAAGGGTACAGGAATACAGGGGTACATGAATATCGTGCTAGGACGTGTCACAAGGAAGGGTACAAGAATGTAAATGCACAAAACCGTAGAAAAGTACTTGCCTTTGCTCCGGGAAGTACGGGTAGGCAATAGAGCTGTAAGTCCTCCTGTAATTTAATAATGGGTACACGTTGATTAACATCTATACAAGTTTTAGTTTTAGGATTTCCAACTTCTAATATACCTTGCTATAGAGTTAAAAAATCTATAATCTAAGTAAGAAATCTAGTTTGCAAAATCTATACATATATATTGGTATAAACCATAAGTTCAACTTTACTACATATTCTACCTATAGACAAATTACAAAATATAGTTGATAAAATATGTACTGAATTAAACCGTTCATACTATCCTTATAGCAGCTCAGCTTATTTAAACAAAGTAGTTTTAAAGAGTGGTTATAAAAGAAGTTTTTGAATTAAAAACCAATCTGGACTTGTAGTTCTGAAAAAAGGGTGTACCAAGTCACTTGCTCAACACCTCAACCAAAACACAGGAATACTAAATGCAGCTAAGCTCGATATAGACTCATTAACTTGCAATTACACAAATCCTCAAGTTTAGTTGAACTGAACTGAGATCATCATCCTAATCCCACCTTATCACAGGTCCGGCCCATTGCCAATAATTTAGCCATCAAACACATACTCCACTAACCTCCCATGTTACTGACTTTCTCCAAGTTTATATCTCCGGATTAGGAGCACAGCAATTAGGAGAAGGGATCACAACATATCCAAGAATTGCATATTTAAACTATAACTAAAAAATTACAATAAACTGAGAAGAAATCGAAGAACAATTATACAACAAATTGAGAATCAAATAAGGAAAATATTCACTGCTTCCATCCAGAGTGTATTATACAAAATAAATAAAAGAAAAGAGGTAGGCAATCCTCAGTAAAATATTCAACAGAGATCACAACAGTTCAAATGAAAGCAGCCATCAGTTCAAATGGTCGAGGAATGGCTACTGCCATTGAATGCAACCCGACCCCGTCTTCCTGCAGTTGCAACTCCCACGACCCCATCGTCGATCACAACAATGAACACAATCCCTCTAGACACGCATAGATGATGCCTTCCCGGACATGACCGACAGGACACGAATATATGCTACCGATCAACACTACACATACAAGTTACCAGAGAACTAAAAATATAATCACGACAACTAGAAGAAATGATTGATGTACCTGAGTTGGGATGGTGTCCAGAAATGAAATCACAGAAAATAGGAACTGGACACGGCCTCCTCGTGTCCGCGGGTGGATCAAAGTTCTGCCCGAGCATTCAAACAAGTTTCGATCAGTGAAACGAACAGAGCAATACAGCAAGTTGGAAATTCTTTCCGAGAAAACTTAGAGGGATCTAAACTCCAACACTAAAAACTCATACCAATCGAATATCAACAGATCGATCATCAACAAATCGATTTAAACCATCACAATCGAATTTGTCCGATCCAAAAACAACCAGAAGGAAGAAAAAAATCACAGTATGAATAATCATCCAACACATGACAAAATTAGATCCGAGCCAAGTCCAGGGAAATTTATAGAAGAATTTTATCAATACCAAAGAATCAAATCTGAGCTAGCAACTCACCAGTAGAATGGATCGGGAAAGGAACGGATCTCCAGTGCTCGAAATTCCAGGGTCGATCCTTCTCGAAACTCGACGATCGCCGGAGAATGGATCGGCTCGATCGTTGATTCCTACTGGATCCATTCAAAACGAGGGGAAAGGATAAGTTTAGCCAGATCCGAACTAACCCTAGATCTGAATAAAAGGAGTGTTCGAAATACTCACCGGGGGATGAAACCTAGGTCGGAGAATGGATCGAACTTCTGGGAGAGCTACGCCGCTGTCGTCGCTTCGCAGTCGTCGTCAATGGAGGGAAGAGCAAGTCACGCCATCGTCGAGAAGGTGGGGCTCGCCGTCGCCATCGAAGTTGTCGTCGCCGACGGAGTCGCTCGGAAGGGGAGATGAGAGCAGAGAACTCTCAGAGCTGAAAAATAAATATGATGGAGAGAATGAAGTTTCTCTCTCCATCGGCTGATTTTAAAAAAAAGAATTGCACTATTTGCAGGAAACCCCCTCCGTTCAACTAGACTTTTTCTTAGGTACCTCCGCTCAGGAATTTCACAGAAAACCCCTCCCCCTTTTAGAATATTATACTGACAGTTAAAAAACAGTTAGAACTTATATAATTATTATTATTTAAAACAAGGATGAGGGGACCACAAAATTGGTTGTAACAACTTTTTAAATTTTGAAAATTGTTCCCAATTTATTTTCCCCTAAAATATCCATCATCATATTAATAATTAAATTAAAATTAACTCTTTATTTGAAACCCATTTAAATCAATTGCTATTAAAAAAATTAAAAATTGGGAAGTGGAGTTACAAATCTCCCCTCCTTCAAATAATTTCGTCCTCGAAATTCGAAGACCCGCAAAATAAATCTCAATAAATCACAAAAGATCCAAACACCCGTCATTTATTGAAAATAGAATTTTCAAAAGAAATAGAGTACAATCAAATCAATCAAACATATTGGGATAGCGCTCCCGCATCTCGTTCTCGTGTTCCCATGTGGACTCTCTTGGAGAGTGGTGTCTCCACATGACGCAGACAAGTGGAATAGTTTGGTTCCGCAGGCGCTTCTCCCTCCGATCAAGGATCTCCACTGGCTGCTCCTCGTAAGTCAATCTCGGACCCACCTCTAGCTCTGAATAATCCACCACATGACTCAGATCTAGAATGTAGCGTCGAAGTTGGGACACGTGGAAAATGTCGTGCACTCCCTCCAAGCTAGCTGGAAGCGCTAGTCAATATGCCACATCGCTAATACGCGTCATCACGTCGAAAGGCCCACTGAATCTCGGACTGAACCTTCCGCCTCTGCCAAAATGAATGGTGCCTCTGGTCGGCGAGATTCTTCAGGAACACTCTGCTTCTAACTGCTAACTCTGGTGACCATCTGCTATTGTCCGCCTAGTGCTTTTGTCGATCCATGACGCTCTAAGCCTTGAGTCCAAGTATACACAAGAAGTTTGGGATATCATGCTTTGACAAAGATCGAGGATCAAATAGTCACGAAGTGGAAGGAATTTCAATTACAACTCAGAGGAGCAAAATCATGAAGACACAACTATTAAGTACGATCAAAAATTGATAGTTTTAACACAAGTGGGCTAGGACAAGATAGGAAAATCATGGTCAGACAGACATGATTTAAGATCAAAATTTAGACAAGACACAACGAAGTATGGAATCAAAATCTGGCAATATATAATTTGAGGAAATCAATGATCTAACGATACAATATTAGAAGGTAATTAGCAAGGGTTGATTTGAGGAACGTACGAAATACTAAGGAGATATAAGTATCAAATTAGGGTGAACATGCAAGGATTTGTGATTCTCGAAAACCAATAATCATATGAAAAGTAAATATAGTCTCCAGAATATCCAAGAACATGTTGGTATCTGAAATTACTTTGCTTAGAATCCCTACCCCGCAAGTATGTATCTGACTGTAGTAGAATTTTGGCTCCGTGACTCAAATAACAATATGTCTCCGAATACTCTATCAACCTTATCCATTTTCCAACAGTTATTGACGAAACAACCCATGAGATCAAGGTATGAAAAATATGACAAGTCTCGACAGTACTCGAAAACCTATGATTGTCTGAAATCACTTCAACTGAAAGTTCCTGCCTCGCCAGTGCGCTACTGGCTGCAGTGAACCCTCAGTCTCCATAATCCAGCTAATGGCTGCAGCGCGCAACTGTCATGCCATAGTAAGTCATCGAATAGCCTCTCGACTTTATCCCTAGGAATTTCAAAAGAGTTCCAAGGAATTCAAAATGAGTTTCAATAGTCCAAGTCACGGAAATGGTGAAGTTACCTGACTGTTAGAATACAAGGATTTATTAGGTACTAAGAGACAGGAATCCAATCAGTGAATACAAAAAGGGCAACCAGGGAGATTTAAAATTTCAGACAGGAAGCGAAGTTTCAAATTATAACGGAATTCCAACTGATATCTGGAATGGTAACAAGATTCCATATATGAGACATTATCCCGAAGGGATAACAGAGTCTCGAAAGATGAACTGAGGCAAGGTATTAGATAGGAGACAAGTTTCAAAATAAATAAAATTCTGTACAAGTTTCAATAAAATCTCGAATATCAATGAAACCTCGAGCAAAACTTGAATTGAAAATGAATTCTCCAATAAGGTACACAGTGAAAGAAAAATAGAAAAACAAGTATCAACAAAGTCGTGAATAAGGAAATAAAATCTCGAATAGAAAATCTTGACAAGGAAACAAGGTATCAAATAGGGAACAAGGGCTCATCGAGTCACGAGTAGGAACTGAAGTTTCAAAGTCTGAAAAATCTTGGATATATAAGACAAAATCACGAACAAAACAAAGTCTCAAAAATAGGAAACATGATCTTAAAATCTCGAATGGAATCAAGTTACGAATAGGAAAAGAGAATCAATGGGTGAATAGAAAACAATATCCATGAAACAAGCGATACCCCAAATAGGAAACAAGATCGAAACAAAGTCATGAAAAAATGAATAAGAAAACATGGTATTAAATAGCGGATATAAAACAAGTAAAATCTCAAAATACGAGGCAAGATCAAACAAGATCGTGAATAGAACGAAAAACAATTCACGAATGAGAAATAAAATCTCATAGGGAACGAGTCAAAATTTTAAGATATAAAACAAAATCTGCAAATGAAATCTCGAATAAAAGCAAGATTCAAACAAGGTTTTGAATGGCATAAGTTTGAATAGGAATATAATCCGAAGTAAAGTCTTAAATATCAACAGGGTCTGAATAGGGAACAAAATTCAAGTAGAACCAAATCTTGAATTAGGAAACGATGCCATAGGAAACAAGTTATCGAGCAGGAAGAAGATCTCGAATAAGAGCAGAGTTACGAACAAGAATGGGAACAACTTTTCAAAATATATCTCGAATAGTGACCAAGGTTCCAGAATAGGAAATAAAATCTAATAATCTTTAAATAGGAACAAGGAAGTTTCTAAGAAACAATCAAGGTGCAAGAAGAATCTAAGGAAAAACTGGATTATGAATCATGATCCATGGTTTTCTCCAACCATGTAAAAAAATCTTCTGTCTTCAGTCTGTCTTCAGTATTCTTCCGGGACTGGAATCTCTTCAACCTTCTTCAAATGTTCTGTCGTAGGCTGGTCCATGCGGTAATGCTCCACGTGGTTGTTGAATCTGAAGAGGTTGGTCCCCTTGCTGTAGCCCTGGTGCTCCTCGTACTCGTCCTTGGGCAGTGTGATCAACGGTCTCTGGGCAATCCTTGACTTGGTGGGCAGGCGATTAGCAGTACAAGCATAGCTTTCGTCTTTTGCGGCACTCTTCGAAGTGATGTCCTGGATGGCGGTAGAAAGCACAATTGGTCATTGTCTGAACCCGATGATACGATTGAACAAATACTGTCCGAGTCTGATGACGCTTTACGGATCCATAGTAGTTGTTGTCTTCGTCATAAGTCTTCATGTCTCTCCTGGGCTTTAGTTTCCGTCTCGTTCCATTGTCTGCGCTACATTCTTGATCTCCTGACTGGTGACTCCAATCTTCAGAGAAGTTGGGTCCTCGGGAACTTGGGTGGTCTTCAGTGGCGGCTCCAGGTTCTCGATCTACATCTCGGTGCAAATTGTATACGCTCGGTGTCGGGGAAATCCAAGGTCTGAGAGTCTAGAAGTCCTCTCTAGCTCGAAAAATGCATTTGCAAGTCTGGATTGAAAAAAGGACGGCCTGCTGGTGTCAAAGAACTCTTAAAACGTCTTCGTCAACTTCGTACTACCCATGGGGATAGTAGAATGATAGAAGATAGTGGGAGCTTGTAACCTTCAAATGTAGGTGGATCAACAGTTCTGGTGTCGCATGCTTTTGATCTATCTGAAAAACAGAAAACTGTTAAAATAACCTAGACCTAAATACAACAAGTGTTTATAGAATATCAATATACCTGATATACCTGATATAACTGATATACCCTTATTTCTCGATTTTTCTATGCTGTGATCAAGTTTTCCTAGTGTAATTAAGTCGTCCAATAGTACGCTAAGACCTAGGTACCATTAGGATAAACCTACATGGGCCACCACTAAAAATATGTCACGACCTGCTCCCGAATAATCGGACACGAGTCGGACACGCCTAGCCTTCGTCGTTAGACACGACGAAGTAAGCTGTACTAAACTAGGGAAATCTAACCAGATAATCAAGACAAGTAAAAATTACAGCATCTATAACGTATCCCAGAAAGATCACCATAATCCACAAATCCAGATATCATAATGCACCAGAATCAACAGGAATGAAAAGTGCTATGAACTCTAAAGTCAATATCTCAAAGTAAAGCTAAGTAATCTAAACCTGAAGCCTCAAGCTAAGCCTCATCCTGCTCAGCTAAATCCTGGGCTCTGGCCCATAGAATAGAACAATGTCCTGCAAGCATACCTGCAACATATCCTATTCAGGAGCGGAGCAAAGTACAGTTCTAGGTAATAAAACATGAACATGATATGAACAGAGTACAGGAGTATAGGAAATGAAATACAGGAATGAACAAGAAAGTACAGGAAAGTAGTACATAAAATAAGTATAGGAACTATAGTACATGAATGTAAAGTACAGGAACATATAAAGTACAGGAATAAAACTATAATCCAGAAGAACCAGACATGACAAGTGCACAATATCGAAATACATCTAGTCCATATGACCGACTGGGTGAGTACATGTACAGGAGTACATGAATATGGTACGACTTAAGACCCGCGTGCACAGTACGAGGCCTAAGCTAGGTACAGGATATAGTAACCGTGATTGGTCACATGGCTAGTGTATTTCCCCACCCAATACTAATAAGTACAAGAACAAGGGTACAGGAATACAGGGGTACATGAATATCGTGCTAGGACGTGTCACAAGGAAGGGTACAAGAATGTAAATGCACAAAACCGTAGAAAAGTACTTGCCTTTGCTCCGGGAAGTACGGGTAGGCAATAGAGCTGTAAGTCCTCCTGTAATTTAATAATGGGTACACGTTGATTAACATCTATACAAGTTTTAGTTTTAGGATTTCCAACTTCTAATATACCTTGCTATAGAGTTAAAAAATCTATAATCTAAGTAAGAAATCTAGTTTGCAAAATCTATACAAATATATTGGTATAAACCATAAGTTCAACTTTACTATATATTCTACCTATAGACAGATTATAAAATATAGTTGATAAAATATGTACTGAATTAAACCGTTCATACTATCCTTATAGCAGCTCAGCTTATTTAAACAAAGTAGCTTTAAAGAGTGGTTATAAAAGAAGTTTTTAAATTAAAAACCAATCTGGACTTGTAGTTCAGAAAAACAGGGTGTATCAAGTCACTTGCTCAACACCTCAACCAAAACACAGGAATACTAAATGCAGCTAAGCTCGATATAAACTCATTAACTTGCAATTACACAAATCCTCAAGTTTAGTTGAACTGAACTGAGATCATCATCCTAATCCCACCTTATCACAGGTCTGGCCCATTGCCAATAATTTAGCCATCAAACACATACTCCACTAACCTCCCATGTTACTGACTTTCTCCAAGTTTATATCTCCGGATTAGGAGCACAGCAATTAAGAGAAGGGATCACAACATATCCAAGAATTGCATATTTAAACTATAACTAAAAAATTACAATAACCTGAGAAGAAATCGAAGAACAATTATACAACAAATTGAGAATCAAATAAGGAAAATATTCACTACTTCCATCCAGAGTGTATTATACAAAATAAATAAAAGAAAAGAGGTAAGCAATCCTCAGTAAAATATTCAACAGAGATCATAACAGTTCAAATGAAAGCAGCCATCAGTTCAAATGGTCGAGGAATGGCTACTGCCATTGAATGCAACCCGACCCCGTCTCCCTGCAGTTGCAACTCCCACGACCCCATCGTCGATCACAACAGCGAACGCAATCCCTCTAGACACGCATAGATGATGCCTTCCCGGACACGACCGACAGACACGAATACACGCCACCAATCAACACTACACATACAAGTTACCAAGAACTAAAAATGTAATCACGACAACTAGAAGAAATGATTGATGTACCTGAGTTGGGATGGTGTCCAGAAACGAAATCACAGAAAATAGGAACTGGACACGGCCTCCTCATGTCCGCGGGTGGATCAAAGTTCTGCCCGAGCATTCAAACAAGTTTCGATCAGTGAAACGAACAGAGCAATACAGTAAGTTGAAAATTCTTTTCGAGAAAACTTAGAGGGATCTAAACTCCAACATTAAAAACTCATACCAATCGAATATCAACAGATCGATCATCAACAAATCGATTTAAACCATCATAATCGAATTTGTCCGATCCAAAAACAACCAGAAGGAAGAAAAAACTCACAGTATGAATAATTATCCAACACATGACAAAATTAGATCCGAGCCAAGTCCAGGGAAATTTATAGAAGAATTTTATCAATATCAAAGAATCAAAACCGAGCTAGCAACTCACCAGTAGAATGGATCGGGAAGGAACGGATCTCCAGTGCTCGAAATTCCTGGGTCGATCCTTCTCGAAACTCGACGATCGCCGGAGAATGGATCGGCTCGATCGTTGATTCCTACTGGATCCGATCAAAACGAAGAGAAAGGATGAGTTTAGCCAGATCCGAACTAACCCTAGATTTGAATAAAAGGAGTGTTCGAAATACTCATCGAGGGACGAAACCTAGGTCGGAGAATGGATCGAACTTATGGGAGAGCTACGCCGCTGTCATCGCTTCGCATTCGTCGTCAATGGAGGGAAGAGCAAGTCACGCCATTGTCGAGAAGGTGGGGCTTGCCGTCGCCATCGAAGTCGTCGCCGCCGACGGAGTTGCTCGGAAGGAGAGATGAGATCAGAGAACTCTCAGAGCCGAAAAATAAATGTGATGGAGAGAATGAAGTTTCTCTCTCCATCAGCTGATTTTAAAGAAAAGAATTGCACTATTTGCAGGAAACCCCCTCCGTTCAACTAGACTTTTTCTTAGGTCCCTCCGCTCAAAAATTTCACAGGAAACCCTCCCCTTTTAGAATATTATATTGACAGTTAAAAAAATAGTTAGAACTTATATAATTATTATTATTTAAAACAAGGATGAGGGGACCACAAAATTGGTTGTAATAACTTTTTAAATTTTGAAAATTGTTCCTAATTTATTTTCCCCTAAAATATCCATCATCATATTAATAATTAAATTAAAATTAACTTTTTATTTGAAACCCAATAAATCAATTGCTATTAAAAAAATTTCTTTTAGAAAATCGGGAAGTGGAGTTACAGTTCAGGTGCATGATGGATTGACTGATGACTTCTCTAGTGTAGAAGATGGTTCTTTGAGGCATGGGACTAGACTTTGTGTGCCTAGTGGTGATATGCGAGAAGAAGTATTGCAGGAAGCTCATCGCTCTCAGTATTCTATACATCCTGGAGCCACCAAGATGTACAAGGATTTGAGAGATCATGTTTGGTGGTATGGAATGAAGCGTGATGTGGCACACTTCTGTTCCAGATGCTTAGTGTGCCAGAAGGTCAAGGCCGAAAGGCGGAGACCAGGTGGATTGCTTCAACCATTGCCTATTTCGGAGTGGAAATGGGAACATATCACTATGGATTTTGTTTTCGGACTTCCGCGTACTCCTGGTGGAAAGGATGCGATTTGGGTCATTGTTGATAGACTGACCAAATCGGCCCACTTCTTACCATTCAAAGTGGGACTGTCTACAGAGAGGCTTGCAGAGCTGTATGTGAGACAAATTGTTCGATTGCATGGTGTACCTGTGAGCATTATATCTGACCGGGATAGTAGATTTACATCTCACTTCTGGAGGAGCTTACAGGCTAGTTTAGGCACTCATCTCAAATTCAGTACCGCTTATCATCCTCAGACTGATGGACAGTCGGAAAGGACCATCCAGACTCTGGAGGACATGCTTCGGACTTGTGTGCTAGATTTAGGAGGCTCTTGGAAGGATTATCTATACTTGGTGGAGTTTTCATACAACAATAGCTACCAAGCCAGTATCGAGATGACTCCTTTTGAAGCCTTATATGGACGAAGGTGTCGCACTCCATTGTCTTGGGATGATATGGGAGAGAGAGCCTTATTGGGGCCCGAGATGATTACTGATGCTACCGAAAAAGTGAAGCAGATCAGGAAGAGACTTCGTGTGGTTCAGGACAGGCAGAGACACTGGGCGGTTAGCCACCGAAGACCGTTGGAGTTTGAGGTAATGAGTTTAGATTTTAATTTTCCTCTAGTTATTAATTAAGGATTATATTCTAATTTTGGTTTTATTTCTAGGTGGAAGATATGGTTTTCTTGAGAATTTCCCCGACACGTGGCACTATTCGTTTTGGTCGAGGAGGGAAGCTTAGCCCCATATTCATTGGACCTTTCAGCATTCTTGAGAGGATCGGGGCTGTCGCCTACCGATTTAACCTACCAACTACTTTGGAGGGTGTACATGATGTATTTCACATGTCGCAGCTGAGGTGTTATATTTCTGATCCAACTCATGTGATTGACCATTCAGAGGTCAGAGTGGGTCCTACTCTCAGATATCAGGAGGAGCCCGTTGAGATTTTAGACCGTCAGGAGAAGGTGCTACGCAACCAGACGATTCCTCTCGTTCGAGTGGCGTGGAGTCATCACTCTCCAGGCGAGTCGACTTGGGAGCATGAAGATGATATGAGAGAGCATTTTCCTAGTCTTTTTGTTGTGTGATTGTATGTTGCCACGATTGAACTATATTTGAATGAATGTTTTGAATTTCGAGGACGAAATTTTTTTAAGGTGTGTAGACTTGTAACTACCCCAATTTAAAATTCTCTAATTTTTGATGATCAATATTATTTCTGAATTTTTCACAAAATTATTTTAAATGCCAAATTCTGATTAGTGTCTTTAATTAAAATATTTAATTCAGAAATATTTAATTAGTAATTATTATTATTACTTCTAATTATTCATGAAGAGTTAATATTAAATTTATGGACATGGCTTCCAAGCCCAATTGTATTTGAATACTCAGGCTTGGGCTGCCAGCCCAAGTTAGCTATTACTATGGGCCTATTTGGGTTAGGAAAAGTTTAATTGTTAGTTTAGCCTAAATAGCTGTTAATTATTTTTAAACTATGTTAGTAGCTAGATCCAAAATCTGTTAGGATTAGTTGGGGCTGCCTATCAATTAACCCTAGATCTACTAGATATTATAATCTTGCCACTAGCCTTGGAGAGCACTCAACTTTATTCTTTAAATATTTAGATTATTTTATTACAGCCATCACATCAATTCTCTCTCTACAGTCTCTCTCCTCATACTCTCTCTCTCCCGAGCAGTCCGCCACCATCCGCCGTCGGAGCACTCCAGCCATGCTTCGGTGAACAACCACCATTCCCCATTTCTGCTAGCCATTACCACCACATTGTTCACCATTCTCATCCATCCACCTCGCCGACGACGTCGTGCCAGATCCACAGCTGTGAGCCGTCCGCCTTGAGCGCCTCCACTCCGGTGACGTCGAAGCTGCGCCTCGTGTGTCGTTTCTCTGCAACGCACCACCTCGAAGTCTAGCTCGTCTCCGCCCGGATCCAACTCGTCGCCACTCGAGCGCCCCGCCGTGGTCGTTCTCACCCGACCGACCCCAACCTAGGTGAGCCTCCGCCATTTCCCACTCGACCCCTTCTTCTTCTTGGTCTTCGGTCTCTCCGGCTTGGGGAGACTGTTGTTTCCTTCTCTTCAAAATGAAGAGAATGGTTCTTTTGAGCCTCTCTCTCTCCCTTACATCAATATTTCTAGGTGTCTCCTCAAATGGAAGAGGCTGACTGACATTTCAGGAAGCAAGGGTCACTTGACCCATGGGTTTTCGAGCCACCCACGTGGCTATGTGTTTTTGCAGGGTCTCTTGACCTTTGTATTATTGAAAGGTTACTCACGTGACCGTGAGTAATTTGCAAGGCCTCTTCACCACACAATTGGGCTAGCCTCTGCTTGGCAGAGTAAAAGTTTGGTTGTAACCTTTCATTATGCAAAGAGTCATTTAACCCCTTCAATTAATAGGGGCTCACTCATGAGTGCTTGGCCATTTGTTTTGGAAGGAGCCATGTGACCTTCATTATGTGAAGAGTCACCAATGACTCATCGATTTCCGAAAGGCCAATTAATGGCTGGAAGGAATTCGATTGTACTAGCTTATGAAGATTTTTATTTATGCTTTGTTATACTATACTCTATGGTTTAGAGGGTTGTTTTCTTCATGCTAATTTATTTTCTCCCCTTCTGTCAAATAATATTAAGTTGTTTTGGCTGATGTGTTTCCAAGGGTCTCTTGACCTTTCGTTTGGTGTAGGACCACCATTTAATTCTAACTGGGTAGTGTATATTTTTGGTTAACTATGCATAGGAATATTATGTACTGAATATACTTATACGTATTAAATATTCTGTGAGTATATGGGTATATTTTATAATACTTTGAATAAATAATATCATTATAGAACTTTTTTTATCCATGTATAGTGGATAGATAGGTATATTATTGGTGTATTAGTTTTCAGTACATTTGTAGTAATGATTGTTGTTTTATTTAAATCTATATAGAAATAGTATATAAATTCTGTAATGGTATTATGTAATTTTTATCTAATATTTTAGTAGCTACTACTACATAATATTATTAGTATTCTCAATATTATTTCTAAATATTTATAACTAAGAAAGAACCTAATTTCCAAATTTATAAATATTCATATATGTAGATTATAGATTTAAGGTAGTGTCCCTTCCTTTTACTATTAGCTTTAAATCACAAACTAATCGTGCTTCCACATGTTGTGACTTGTGCTTAATCTCTCGTCGGATTATTGGACTTATCGGAATATTCGGATATAGGATTTGGATATTGGACTATTATTGGATATTGGAACTTTGGATATGATCTGGACTCTATGGGACATATTACTTTGCGACTTATTTGGGACTTATTATGAACTATAGATTGTGATTTATTCCGTGTCGATACGATCGTGTCGCACACGTCGACTTCAGATACCCAAGGCAAGTACTTCCAGCGAACACTCTCATTTCATGTTTAGTTATTGTATTTCACGAATTAGATGTGCATGCCATGATTCTGTCACGTTGTCCACACGAGATTAGTATTTATGGATTCATGTCATCATATTCATGTTTACCCTGTTCACCATGTTCCCTACTTATTTATTTTCCGTTTTCTATACCATGATTAGAATCCATGTATGCTAGTTAGTTGTGAAGTACTTTAGTATATATGTGATCAAAACCTTGTATAATCCGTGATTCTGTGCCTGCTAGCTAATCATACACTACACGTATGATTGAGCCTGACCAAGTAGAACTCCAAGCCGATCACATATAGAACACATTACTTCAACCCCACGTAGTGTAGCTATAACTCTTGCATTTCATATTGCAATGTCTCTCACCATGATTTCCTGTTTATTTTATCTACTCTCACCATGTTACAAACTCATAACAATATTATCTCTTCTATTTTCTGTCTTATAATAATTAACATGTTATGGGTAGTAGTTCCCGTGTTGTACTTGCTCCAATCCTGACTGGGATAACCACATTTTTAGGAGAGGACTTAGAAAACTGGTGCACCACTTATTATGACGCACCTGAGACGGATCATGGTCTAGCGGAGGATGCAGGAGATGACATTACCGATGAGCCATAAGAGGATGTATAGCTTAGTTTAGACTTTATTTCTGTCTTTTAGACTTTTCTTTCCTGAACATTTGCTGAGTTGTAATAATTTGAGGATGACTGTACCTAACCTTTTAAGATGTACTCTGCGGATTATTTCCTTTCCTTTTCATATCTTGCTACTAGCTTTTGTGATTGAGTTAGATTCTATTATCATGTGATGTCATTTCTGGATGGGATTAGTTACACTATATATTTCACAGCTTACTACCACCGACTCTGTGGCGTAGGCTGGACATGCTTCTACGCACTTGCGTCCGAACTTTCGGGCGCGGGTCGTGACTGTAGCGCCCCGCTTTCGATAGGCGACGGAACTTCATAATATGCTAGCGCCGAGTCAGATCGGCCGGGAACTTAGATGGCCATCTGACTCGATCGCTAAGCTTGGTAAACGTTAACGCCTTGCGGCATCGATTCAATTCGATTTGGACGGAAGATACGAGAATCGATCCAACTAATGGAACGACTTCTGTTGGAACAAGTCCTAGATGCAGCGGGCTGCGTCTCGGCGCGCGAGCTCTCTATAAGAGTCCCTTCGACGGGACCGGACCGCTGTATGGTTTTCTTGGAGCTTTGCCGCTTGGCTTGATTGAAGTGCTTTCGCGTCGTTTTCAAGGATGCAATTACAAATTTCGATGCAAGGGGAAAAGAAAGAAATCTAACAAAGTGTTGATGCATTGCAGGAGCTCGCGTAACTAAGGATTGACGTTGCGTAGCGCTTCGACGACCTGCACGAAGCCAAGTAATCGGTGGGTGATTCGGCCTTCTTTTCTATTCTGTCCCGCAAACTTAATCCTTGCTTCGAATCCATTCAAATCGAACGATGCCAAGTTAATTGCATGCCAATCCACTAAGTCAAGAACTCGGGAAAAACGTATCGATTTACAAATACAAGTTTTTCACATAAACCGAAAAGTTTAAGGTTTACAGAAAAAGATAGACTATTTCAAGTGCTGCAAAATATTATGAAACGGCGATTGTGGGTTATGATGCCTCGGACAATTTGGTGCCTGCGGGACGCTAAATCGCGAGTACGACTTGGGGAAAAATGAATCGTTGCATAAGTTGGGGGAAATGATAATGCCGTTCAATACTGTCCGCGCTATACAAAACTGTTGCATATGTTAAACTGTTCACGCATTGGCATGGTCATGGACAGCTTGTGCACAAGTTGATATTTTTCCTCGAATCGATATCCGGGGCATCGGAATCGAATCGGCCTAGGGGGAATGAATAATCGTGCTTCGGCACCGATGCATTGCGGGACCGTCAGTCAGGCTTGCAACCTAGACTGAGCGGGCCGAAATGCCGTTGAGATAGTCCCACGTGATGTGTAACATCAATGACCGCATATAAGATAGTAGCATGCTCACCTATTGTCTTATGCAGGGTAAATATTATCTCTGTTTTCATGCAGGGACGAGCACGGCCGTGGTAAGAAATATGATAAACTGCTATGTTTCACTGTATGCTTTATTACGCAAAGATGGCTATCGAATATGAACTGAATTCATTTAGTTCTAATAGAAAGACAACTCTAACGCATGCCTACCCTAACAATCAGAGTCGGTTTAGACGAGTGGGTTCGTCTCGTCCACTTAGCAAGTGTGCTAATCCCATTCTCCCAATTTCCCCAGGTGCGACGGGCGCGCCCAACTAAACTGGAGCTGAAGTGCGGAGAGGCGTTTTGAAGCTCTTCCTATACTGAAGTATTTTGAAGCCAATTCAAGTCGACGGCTTATGTATAAAGGGGCGAATGTATGGGACGGCAAGCGTTAGTTCAGGCAACTTGTCGAATGTATCTTCTTTCTGTTTTCAATCAATGTAGCCGCAACGGCACCCAATGTAAATTACGACTTGCACTTCGTTGCAAGCTATAAATGAAAAGCATTTCTATCTTCCTATACTGCGTCTTATATTCTGATGTGAATTGTGAAGTTTCGACTTGGCGTATTAATATCAAAATTTAACGATAACCATTTGAGAACTTGTCATCTTGCCTTGCACGAGCGCAACTCCAGGCTCGTGCGGCATCACGCCTTAGCGAGGACGATCGAATCGGCAAAGTAACACCGGGGACGAACGGTTTGTCGACTCGGGGCGTGACAAATTGGTATCAGAGCACAGTTATGTTTCCTCGGATTTTCGAAAGATGTTTCATTATTGGAATGTCCGTTGCGATGGCTCGATTGAATGCTTGTCGGCATGTTGCGTGAAATAAAAGTTCCATACAGGTAAGCCCGTAGATATTTTTGAAAAATACTAACGGGTTTACTCTGTTTTGTAGGAATGACTAAGAAAAGGAACAATCCCGCCCCAACCCAAACTGTAGATAGTACGTCGAGCACAAAAAGCACCGAGCCTAGCGAGACGGCTATGCAAAAGATGCTACAGTTGATGGAGCTGCAGCAGCAGCAGCTTCAGACACAATTCAAAGCCCAATTCGAAGCGCAACAAAAACAGATGAATGCCCTGACTCAAATAGTCAGCAGAATGGCGGGCAACACGAAGACGACGGACGAAGGGCCCGAGGGAAACCAAGGCAACCAAGAAGAAAACGAGGAAGAAGAGACTCAACCGCAATTGATAGATTCTTCTTCCTTGTTCAAGGCAAAGGAGTTCCGCAAGATGAATCCACCGAAGTTCAACGGCCGAGCGGAGCCTGATGTGATCGTGGGATGGCTCGCGAAGATGGAGGACCTGTTTAATCTGCTTAGCATCGAAGGGTCCCAGCGGGTAACTTGTGCGGCGTTACAGTTACAACTGAGGGCGTATGACTGGTGGGCCGCTAAAAAGCAGGAAATCTATGAAGCAGATACAGACGCCACGATTTCCTGGAAAATGTTCAAGGGAGCCTTCCTCGAACAGTACGTTCCTCGCGCCGTCCGTCAACAAAAAGAAGACGAGTTCATGATGCTGCGACAGGGAAATATGTCTGTCGACGATTATGATTCGAGCTTCTCAAAGCTGGCAAAGTTTGCCGGCGCCTTTCTGCCCAACAAGGAAGCCTGGTGTGAATGCTTCCAACAGGGCCTAAATGACGAACTGCGAAGGGACGTCGTGAATCAAAGGTGCCGAACCTACCGTGAATCCTATAATGCCGCTCTTAATAGTGAACGCATCTTTGGCCATATGTCGAGTAGAGGCATCCGTAACCACTTCAACAAGCGTCCTAACGACGCCGGCGCCGGGGGATCGGGAATAACAAAGCGTCCGAACAGGTTCGATGACCGAGGCCATGGCAGTCAACATTGCACTAGGTGCGGTAGGCGTGGGCACCGAACCGTCGACTGCGTCACGAGATCTTGCTATAAGTGTGGCGAGGTAGGCCATATAGTTACATATTGCCCGCACAAAGTTCAGAATCAACATAACCCGCCGAGGAACGTCCCGAATCCTCATAAAGCGCCGATACTGCAAGGCGCGAATGCGGTGCCCGTCAACCAACAAAACCAACGCCACGGAGCTCAAGGCCGAGTTTATGCCTTAACTCGGGACGAGGCGTTTGCGTCCGATACTGTTGTAACAGGTATATTACTCTACAAAAGTATACCTGCTCGAGTATTATTCGATTCGGGTGCGACGCATAGCTTTATATCTGCTGATTTTGCGAAAGAAAATAAAATCACCATGCAATCACTAGATATAAATATTAGCGTTAGCACTCCGTCGGGAGTCGATATGCCTGCGAATTTTATTTGTAGGGATGGCCACATTTGCATCGGAGGAAGATATCTATCCTTGGACGCCGTCGTACTAGACATAAAAGATTACGACATAATCCTGGGCATGGATTGGTTGGGCGCTTGTCGTGCAACGATTGAGTGCGCGGAGAAGAGAGTGGTGTTTCGCCTTCCTGGCGAGACAGAGTTCTCATATTCGTGCGGTACGGCCTCGAAGACGGCGATGATGGTGTCGGCAATCTCGGCAAGGCGTATGCTGCGTTCCGGCTGTGCGGGATACTTGGCATCAGTTCGAGACACGCGGACGGATAATACAAACACAATGCAGACTGATGTTGTGGCAGATTTTCCTGACGTCTTTCCTGACGAGATGCCCGGGATGCCGCCGGACCGAGAAATAGAATTCAGCATCGACACCTTTCCGGATACGCGGCCGATATCAAAGGCGCCTTACCGAATGGCTCCAGCAGAACTGAAGGAGCTGAAGGTGCAATTACAAGAGTTGCTAGACCGCGGATTTATTCGCCCTAGCGTCTCTCCGTGGGGAGCTTCCGTACTGTTCGTAAAGAAGAAAGATGGGTCGTTGCGGCTATGCATCGACTATCGGGAACTCAACAAGGCGACCGTGCGGAACAAGTATCCTTTGCCGCGAATCGACGACTTGTTTGACCAACTGCAAGGCGCGGCGATATTTTCAAAAATCGATCTTCGTTCAGGCTATCATCAGTTGAAGATCAAGTCCGACGACATATCGAAGTCTGCCTTCCGCACTCGATATGGTCATTACGAATTCCTCGTCATGCCGTTCGGTTTGACGAATGCCCCTGCCGCTTTCATGGATCTGATGAACCGAGTCTTCCGACCTCAAATAGATAAATTTGTAGTCGTATTCATCGACGATATCCTTGTCTACTCAAAGAATCGGGAAGAGCACGCGGAACATTTGAAGACGGTACTGCAGATTCTGCGTGAAAACAAATTGTACGCCAAGCAGAGTAAGTGCGAGTTCTGGATGAGTAGCGTGACATTCCTTGGGCACGTAATCTCTGCCGAAGGTGTCGCGGTGGACCCAAAGAAGATTGATGCGGTGGTGGATTGGAAACGACCTGCCTCGGCTAGCGACATTCGGAGCTTCCTGGGCTTAGCGGGCTACTATCGTAGATTCGTGCGAAGCTTCTCAAAACTAGCGTCGCCTCTGACTCGCCTCACCCAGAAGGGAGTAGTATTCGAATGGAGCGACGACTGTGAATCCAGCTTTCAAGAGTTGAAGCAACGGCTCGTCTCAGCTCCAATCCTTGCACTTCCAGACGGTCCCGAAGGCTTTCAGATATTCAGCGACGCGTCAGGAACTGGCCTCGGGTGCGTACTCATGCAGAGAGACAAAGTCATCTCCTACGCTTCACGGCAGTTGAAGCAGCACGAGAAAAATTACCCGACGCACGACTTAGAATTGGCGGCGATCGTCTTTGCATTGAAGTTATGGCGGCACTATCTCTACGGTGTAGCATGCAGAATCTACACAGATCATAAAAGCCTGAAGTACTTGTTCACGCAACGGGAACTCAACCTACGACAGCGACGATGGCTCGAACTCATAAAAGATTACGAGCTAACGATCGAGTACACGCCGGGCAAGGGAAACGTGGTGGCCGACGCACTCAGCAGAATGTTTATGGGAACACTGGCCATAAACAAGGAGATAAAGCGAGACCTTGAAGCGATGGGTATCGAACTCGGAATTGAGTATCGACACCTGCACCTAGCACAGCTGAAGTTAGGATCGAGCCTGCTGAGCAAGATAAAGACCGCACAGGAGGACGACTCATTCCTGAAGAAAATGCGCGAGCTAATTTCAACAGGAAGGGCGACTGACTTTGCGGAAGGCGGAGACGGGACGATGCGACTAAAGGGAAGGCTCTGCATTCCTGAAACTGCCGAACTCAGAAAAGAAATTCTGACGGAGGCACATTATGCGAAGTACTCGTTACATCCTGGAAGCACCAAGATGTACAAGGACCTGCGCACAAACTTTTGGTGGCACGGCATGAAGAAGGACGTGGCTACGTTCGTGTCGCAATGCATGGCGTGTCAGCAGGTGAAGGCGGAACACCAGAGGCCCGGCGGCGAGCTGCAGAACATCGCCATTCCTGAGTGGAAGTGGGACAACATCTCCAAGCGGCGATGGGAACCAAACTGAACTTTAGTTCGGCGTACCATCCCCAAACAGACGGACAGACGGAGAGGGTGAATCAAATCCTAGAAGACATGCTGCGTCTGTGTGCGATCGACCTAAAGACTAGTTGGGATACGCATTTGCCGCTTGCGGAGTTTGCGTATAACAACAGTTATCAGTCGAGTATTCAGATGGCTCCATACGAAGCGCTCTATGGGAGGAAGTGCCGTTCGCCGATATGCTGGGATGACGTCGGAGAGCGACAAGTGCTGGGACCGGAACTGGTGGAGCAGGCCGTCGAAAAGGTCCGCTTGATTCGAGATAGACTCCGCATTGCACAAAGTCGACAAAAGAGCTACGCAGATCTTCGTCGACGACCGCTAGAGTTCTTGGCCGGGGACCATGTGTTTCTGAAAGTAACGCCCATGCGCGGAGTGATGCGGTTCGGCGTTAAAGGCAAATTGAGCCCGAGATTTGTAGGCCCCTTCGAGATCATTGAGCGAGTTGCGACGGTTGCTTATCGGATCGCGCTACCTCCTGCCTTAGCCGATGTGCACGATGTTTTCCACGTTTCACAACTTCGAAAATACGTGCACGATCCAAGTCATGTGGTTAGCTTCGATCAGTTGGAGCTGCGTACTGACTTGTCTTACGCGGAGGAGCCTATTCAAATTTTGGACCGCAAGGAAAAGGTGCTGCGAAATCGGTCGATGTCCTTGGTCCGCGTGCTTTGGCGGAACCATACAGTCGAGGAGTCGACATGGGAGATGGAGGCGGAGATGAAGGAGAAGTACCCTGCGTTGTTCGTCTAAATTAAGGTCCGACCCTTGTTCTTAAGTTTCGGGACGAAACTTTTTCTTGGTGGTATATTATGTAGCGCCCCGCTTTCGATAGGCGACGGAACTTCATAATATGCTAGCGCCGAGTCAGATCGGCCGGGAACTTAGATGGCCATCTGACTCGATCGCTAAGCTTGGTAAACGTTAACGCCTTGCGGCATCGATTCAATTCGATTTGGACGGAAGATACGAGAATCGATCCAACTAATGGAACGACTTCTGTTGGAACAAGTCCTAGATGCAGCGGGCTGCGTCTCGGCGCGCGAGCTCTCTATAAGAGTCCCTTCGACGGGACCGGACCGCTGTATGGTTTTCTTGGAGCTTTGCCGCTTGGCTTGATTGAAGTGCTTTCGCGTCGTTTTCAAGGATGCAATTACAAATTTCGATGCAAGGGGAAAAGAAAGAAATCTAACAAAGTGTTGATGCATTGCAGGAGCTCGCGTAACTAAGGATTGACGTTGCGTAGCGCTTCGACGACCTGCACGAAGCCAAGTAATCGGTGGGTGATTCGGCCTTCTTTTCTATTCTGTCCCGCAAACTTAATCCTTGCTTCGAATCCATTCAAATCGAACGATGCCAAGTTAATTGCATGCCAATCCACTAAGTCAAGAACTCGGGAAAAACGTATCGATTTACAAATACAAGTTTTTCACATAAACCGAAAAGTTTAAGGTTTACAGAAAAAGATAGACTATTTCAAGTGCTGCAAAATATTATGAAACGGCGATTGTGGGTTATGATGCCTCGGACAATTTGGTGCCTGCGGGACGCTAAATCGCGAGTACGACTTGGGGAAAAATGAATCGTTGCATAAGTTGGGGGAAATGATAATGCCGTTCAATACTGTCCGCGCTATACAAAACTGTTGCATATGTTAAACTGTTCACGCATTGGCATGGTCATGGACAGCTTGTGCACAAGTTGATATTTTTCCTCGAATCGATATCTGGGGCATCGGAATCGAATCGGCCTAGGGGGAATGAATAATCGTGCTTCGGCACCGATGCATTGCGGGACCGTCAGTCAGGCTTGCAACCTAGACTGAGCGGGCCGAAATGCCGTTGAGATAGTCCCACGTGATGTGTAACATCAATGACCGCATATAAGATAGTAGCATGCTCACCTATTGTCTTATGCAGGGTAAATATTATCTCTGTTTTCATGCAGGGACGAGCACGGCCGTGGTAAGAAATATGATAAACTGCTATGTTTCACTGTATGCTTTATTACGCAAAGATGGCTATCGAATATGAACTGAATTCATTTAGTTCTAATAGAAAGACAACTCTAACGCATGCCTACCCTAACAATCAGAGTCGGTTTAGACGAGTGGGTTCGTCTCGTCCACTTAGCAAGTGTGCTAATCCCATTCCTCCAATTTCCCCAGGTGCGACGGGCGCGCCCAACTAAACTGGAGCTGAAGTGCGGAGAGGCGTTTTGAAGCTCTTCCTATACTGAAGTATTTTGAAGCCAATTCAAGTCGACGGCTTATGTATAAAGGGGCGAATGTATGGGACGGCAAGCGTTAGTTCAGGCAACTTGTCGAATGTATCTTCTTTCTGTTTTCAATCAATGTAGCCGCAACGGCACCCAATGTAAATTACGACTTGCACTTCGTTGCAAGCTATAAATGAAAAGCATTTCTATCTTCCTATACTGCGTCTTATATTCTGATGTGAATTGTGAAGTTTCGACTTGGCGTATTAATATCAAAATTTAACGATAACCATTTGAGAACTTGTCATCTTGCCTTGCACGAGCGCAACTCCAGGCTCGTGCGGCATCACGCCTTAGCGAGGACGATCGAATCGGCAAAGTAACACCGGGGACGAACGGTTTGTCGACTCGGGGCGTGACAGTGACAGGCACGACGGCCACGGGGCCGGAGGCGGAGGGTCGGAAGCAGGGCGGTCGGGCCAACGCGGCGGATCCACGAAGGACGGCACGGACAGCGAGGAGGGCCGTGAGACAGCAGGATCGGGTCTCCGGGGGAGCGTGCGGACAACGGGTCGGCCGGATCTGGGCCGCGTGGGTCCAGGGAGACGGAGTTGCAGGGGTCCTCCGGAAAGGGTTCCGATCGGTAGGGCCGCACGGGGGCCGAGCGGGCTCAGGTCCGACGAGGAAGGCGGTGCTGCCGCGGGGTCGGGGCTCGAGCGACGACGGAGGCCACTGGAAGGTCGCGGACAGGCGCTGGCAACTGGGGGTCGGGACCTGTCACGCCCCAGAACCAGAATACTGGAGAGCGGGGGCAGACATAGCCAGCTACGTATATTGAAATGGAAACCACCTCGATATACGGTCACGGCTGTCTAGGTATGTGAGGGTTTTCTACAAGCCAACAGTCTCTTATGGTCATGAACAAGCCTAGTGTCTCAATCACCACAAGTAAGTAAAGTCGCAAGATGTATGATCATTAAATATACAATAATAAGGCGTCCCAAATATTACATATTCAGCTGATCATGAAGCTAGTCGTTACAAAATGTTAGGACTAGCAAGAGTTTAGTCATACATGATCAACCCTAGGATTTGTCAATCATGTTTACAGCCCGTAGGCAGACAGTAATTAAAAGTGCATCGAGCTAACAGGTGCTCGTCGGCTAAATGCCTCAAAAGAATAACTTTACAATAGAGTGAGCAAAACAAAATAGAAAACCCACTCATAGCCCGGGTTCCTTCTAGTCGCCACCATCGGGCTGGAAGCTTGGTAGATCCTCGGGAGCTGCTCCGAAATCTGGCCACACAAAACCAGCTGGGTCAACCCCAGAAAGAGCAAGTGCCACAAGGGGGCCACGAAATAAGAACAAAAGCCAGCAATCAGCACAGAAAATCTAATATTAAAACTAAAATTACGAAAACATGTCAGGATGATATACGACGAGATAACCATGGAACTATTCTGATAGCCAGGTTACAACCCGTAAACCAAACAAGGATCGGGGTTGTAACCCTTCATCTGAACAGAGCTTGGTTTCCTACCATTTATCGGCAAGATAAGTAATGTAAGAAATCAAGACAGGAAACAATCTTGTACTGGATCAAGACATGGCTAAACTGGTTATACTTCATTCAATCAATCACGGCCAAGCAGATACTACGGCTTACTACTTTAACTAACTAGGGTTATCACAGACCTAATTACTAACAAGATGCAGTGAGATTGTTCCACGGCCACAAGCCCTGCAGACCATCCAGGTTACCCAGGACGAAAGATTAGGGTTGAATTCAGGTGGGTACATTGTCCAGGAGACACATGTACCCTTAGGTGACTTAGAGGGTGCAACACTCGACGGTGCGCTGGAAATGTGCCCTACTCGACGGCAGGCTACAGATCCCAAGAGCGCCCAGGTAACGGGATTGCCTGTAGCTGTGTCATCTCTTCATGACTACTGTGTTATTCTAGTTATTAACCTTAATCCATTTTAGTAGGTACTCCTGACCGTGGTACTCAGGAGTCCCATCCTAGACATGATGCGAGACTGGACAAGTGTATTAACAAACAAGCAAGAAAGAACCACCCACGGTGTCAAGGCAGGTCAAGTTAAGTTATCAGGTCATGTCGAGTCAGGAGTGCACCGCCACGGGCCACTATCAAGTTATCAAGATAAATCATGTCAGATTGGTCATGTCGGGAGTGCACCACTACGGGTCACTGTCGTGTTATGCTAGTTCCTGTCATACCGTGCCATGTACAATAGTCATTCCAAACATATTAAGTAAAATCAAGTTCATGACAAAAGGCGCAAGGATATAAAATGGACGTAAAATATCTAATAAAATATCAATATACAGGACAATAGAAAAGCCAAGCTTAAAGAAATAAGACCAAAACTCCAAGAGCTAATGGGTTAAGCAAGGGGGGTCAGGGAAGCAGCGTACGAAAAGTCACGCACGCTGAGAGGGCAGCATAGGTAAAAGTCACGCACGCTACAGGAGCAGTGTACGTGAAAGTCACGCATGCTACAGGGAGCAGCTGCGTGAAAGTCACGCACGCTAAGGAGACAGCATACGAAAAAGTCACGCACGCTACAGGGAGCGCTGCATGAAAAGTCACGCACGCTACAGGGAGCACTGCATGAAAAGTCATGCACGCTCAAGGGAGGCAGTGTACGTGAAAGTCACGCACGCTCAAGGGAGGCAGCATACGTGAAAGTCACGCACGCTCAAGGGAGCAGCATACGTGAAAGTCACGCACGCTCAAGGAAGCAGCATACGTGAAAGTCACGCACGCTCAAGGAAGCAGCATACGTGAAAGTCACACACGCTACAGGGAGCGCTGCATGAAAAGTCACGCACGCTCAAGGGAGACACGCTTCCAACAGGAAGCGTACTCAAGTCTGCGTACGCAGCGCTAAAGAGTGTGCATAGCTCAGTGTGTGTGAGCTAAATAGCTCTGCACACTGCTCACTGTCTTCTCCAAACAGCAAGAACACATGGCTGAACCCAAAACTTCAAAAGTTCATAACTTGGCCATCCGAACTCCAAATCCGGATTTCCAAGGCTCCAACTGGAGTGAAACTGAATGCTCTTCCACATGAAAACATCAGAACTCAAAGAAAACCAACCAAAATGGATCAAAACATGTAAAATTCGAAAATAGCAATAACTTAGATCTACATCAACAGAGACTCCAAATCATAAAAACCCAAGAACTAATGTTGATCTCCATGTCCTAAGCTAGCAAATGGACAAAGAAAAGAGGGTCCCCATGTAGTGGCAAGATGCACTTGCCTAGGGTTAGGAGAGTTGTGGAGGAAGGAGAAGAAGAAGAAGAAGGAAATAAATGGTGGTTATGAGGAGAGAGAGTGGTAGGTGGGGATATAAAGAGGGGGAGTTGTGGTAGGGATGAGGGGTAGCATAGGGCTAGGGTGTTCCAACACATAAAATCGAACCAAACCGAACCATCCCTAATAAAACCAAGCCAAGCTAAAACCCAAAATACGAGAAATACCAAAATTCCACAAGCTAAGAAAAATAAAAATACATGCCAAAAATCTAGATACGAGTATAAATACGAATTACGGGAAATACGGGAAATGAGGGTGACAACTCTACCCACCTTAAAAGAATTCTGTCCTCGGAATTTAATCAAGGAGCTAGAAATTATCACGACAAGCTACATTAAGCACAGGCAAGTTACACTAAGCAGTTCAGTCATGCAATCATACAATGCAAGCAAGGAAGGGAAAATGTAAGGCATAAGAAAGACATTATACCTCACGAGTCAAACAGGTAGGGATATCGCGATCGGATGTCGTCCTCACGCTCCCACATTGACTCATCCAGAGAGTGATGACCCCAAGCAACACGGACTAATTTAATAGTCTTGTTCTTGAGTATCTTTTCCCTCCGGTCCAAAATAGATACGGGCCTCTCCTCATACGAAAGGTTGGTACCAACAACCAATTTCGAATGGTCTAGGATGTGGCTCGGGTCCGGAATATACCGTTGTAATTGGGACATATGGAATACATCATGTACCTCACTTAGCGACGGCGGAAGAGCGAGACGATAGGATACATCTCCTACTCGCTCCAGAATATCGAACGGCCCTATATACCTAGGACTAAGCTTTCCCCGCACGTCGAAGCGAATGACGCCGCGGTTAGGCGAGATCCTAAGGAATACATGGTCGCCGACAGCAAATTCTAAGGGACGCCGATGAGCATCGGCCCAATGGCGCTGGCGGTCCTGGGCAACTCGGAGGTGATCTCTGACCTTCCTGACCACTTCAATCGTCTGGGAAATCAACTCGGGTCCGAGCATCTGCCTCTCCCCGACATCGTCCCATGCTAGCGGGGATCTGCACTTCCTGCCATAAAGAGCCTCGAAGGGTGCCATCTGGATACTGGCCTGATAACTGTTATTGTACGAGAATTCCACCAGGTGCAGATGATTCTCCTATGAACCACCGAAGTCAAGGGTACAGGACCTCAACATATCTTCAAGGGTCTGGATTGTGCGTTCTGACTGACCATCCGTCTGCGGGTGATAAGCTGAGCTGAACTGGAGACGAGTCTCCAAACTCTTCTGCAAGCTGCGCCAAAAGTGTGATATGAATCTTGAATCCCTGTCCGAGGTGATGCTGACTGGCACACCGTGAAGCCTGACGATCTGCCTGAGATACATCTCTGCTAACTGCGCCGTCGACTGTCCAACTCTGAATGGGAGAAAGTGTGCCACCTTGGTAAGCCTGTCCACAATTACCCAAATAGTATCTCTGTCGGCCGGAGATCTGGGCAATCCGGTCACAAAATCCATGGTTATATGTTCCCATTTCCATTCTGGGATCGGTAAGGGTTGAAGAAGTCCAGCGGGCGTCTGATGTTCAGCCTTAACCTGTTGGCAAACCAAACATCGAGAGACAAATCGGGCTATCTCCCTCTTCATGCCATTCCACCAAAAATGCTGACGAATATCACGATACATCTTTATACCACCCGGATGAATAGAATACTGTGAACTGTGGGCTTCTGCCATGACTTCATGTCTGATATCTCCACTGGATACACAAAGACGAGTGCCGTGCCGAAGGGTACCATCTTCATGGATATATAACTCTGGCCTTCTTCCTGTTTCACACTCTGTTCTGAGTCGCTGGATCTTGGAATCTGCTGACTGTGCCATCCGGATCCTCTCAACTATGCTGGACTGAACCTGTAGACTGGCCATCAATGCCACACTGGTTGGAAGAACCACTTCAATTCCCATCTTCTGAAGATCTGTCAATAATTCTGGTTGCGCCGTCAGGAGATAAACTCCGGCTCTCCTGCTCAATACATCTGCTACAACGTTGGCCTTTCCGGGATGATACTGCAAATCCACATCATAATCCACTAGTAGCTCGAGCCATCTTCTCTGCCGCATATTAAGGTCCTTCTGGGTGAAAACATACTTCAGACTCTTATGATCAGTAAAGATCTCCACTCTATCTCCGTACAAGTAGTGTCTCCACAACTTCAAAGCAAATACTACCGCCGCCAATTCCAAGTCGTGGGTCGGGTAATTCTTCTCATGATCACGAAGTTGACGTGACGCATAAGATATTACCTTCCCATGCTGCATCAAGACACACCCCAATCCTCTGCCTGAAGCGTCGCAATAAACTGTGAATCCTCCGGTCCCATCTGGAAGGTGAGAATGGGAGTCGTTATCAAACCTCGCTTCAACTTCTCAAATGATTCCTGACACTCTGCTGTCCAAACAAACGGCACATCCTTGCGGGTCAACTGGGTCATCGGCGCTGAAATCCTTGCAAAATCTGAAACGAACCGCCGGTAGTATCCGGCCAATCCAAGAAAGCTACATACCTCTGCCACTGAGCTGGGTACCGGCCATGACTCGATAGCCACAATCTTCTGGGGATCCACTTCCACTCCTCCTCGGGTAATGATGTGACCCAAGTACGAAATACGATCGAGCCAGAACTCGCATTTACTGAACTTGGCGTACAACTGATGCTCCCGAAGCGTCTGAAGGATGACTCTGAGATGCTGCTCATGCTCTGCTTCACTCTTGCTGTAGACCAGGATGTCATCTAGGAACACGATCACGAACTGATCCAAATAAGGCATGAAAATGCGATTCATGAGGTCCATGAATACGGCCGGCGCATTGGTCGCTCCAAAGGGCATAACAAGGAACTCCCAATGTCCATACCTCGATCTGAATGCTGCCTTCGGAATGTCCTGCTCTCTGACTCTGATCTGGTGGTATCCCGACCGCAAATCGATCTTCGAGAACACTGAAGCCCCTCTGAGCTGATCAAACAAGTCATCTATCCTCGGAAGAGGGTATCTGTTCTTGATTGTCACCGAATTCAAGGTACGATAATCAACACATAGCCTGGACGTACCATCCTTCTTTTTCACAAGAAGCATCGGGGCTCCCCAAGGCGATCTACTTGCACGGATGAATCCCTTGGTCCTCAGTTCTTCAATCATCTTGTACAAAATCTTCAACTCTGAAGGCGCCATCCTGTAGACTCGCTCTGACACTGGTGCTGTCCCGGGAATCAAGTCTATAGTGAACTCAATCTCCCGTTCCGGCGGCATCCCTGGAAGATCCTCTGGGAAGACATCTGGAAACTCTTCAACTATCCGGGGTAACTGCACTACTGCTACTGTCATCCGCAATACTGGGGAAGACGGCTCCACTGCGCCTCTGGAAAACGAAAACTCTGGCTCGCCGGGGATACTGAAGACAACTCTGCCAATATGGCAGTCTATCCTAGCGTACTGGTTCCTCAACCAATCCATGCCTAGGACTACATCATAGTCTGCCATAGGAAACTCTATGAATCTAGCGGGGAACTCTCTACCGCTAACTACGATCCGACACGAGGAAAACACTCGATCTACTCCCACAAGACCATTACCAGTAAGTATATTGAGCCTTACTGATAATGACTCGGGCTCCAATCCTGTCCGTGTCGTGAATCGTACAGACATGAATGAATGCGATGCACCAGAATCAAACAATACCGAAGCTGGAAAGGAGTTGACGAGTATAGTACCTGCCACTACCTCACCTGGTACAACTTCTTCTTCCATAGCCATCATCATGGCCTGACCTTGTCCTCTGGCTGCTGGTCCCCTCTGCTGGAAACCTCTCTGCCTATTCTGGGTCTGAGCTTGGGCTTGTGCATACTGCTGGGGGTGTTGTTGCTGGAATGCCTGAGACTGAGGCGGCAAGGGCCTCGAAGACTGATACTGCTGCTGTTGAACTGGTGCTGGGGCCGGTCCTCTCACCGAAGAGCTAGAAGGGTTGGATGCTGATGAACCACCCCTATTCGGGCAAGCCCCAACCCTATAATCTGCTGCTCCACAAGCCAGGCATAATCCCTGCGCCCTACGACAATCTGCCACCATATGCCCTGGCTTCCCGCAATGAGAACATCCCATCGCAGAAGTATGCGTCTGCTTCTGCTGCTGCGGGTACGTCGGGGTCGAATGCTGAACCGACGTTACGGAGGTCGCCCGCCTCGGAGTCCCAATGGTCAATCCCCTAGCTGTCGGGGCTGGAGCTGATGATTGGTACATCTGACTATGGGACCGCTTCCTACCTCCGGTCCTATCCACGATCCTCTGGGAGGTGTACTCATGCCTCCTAGCTGCTCTCAAGACTGCATCGAACGTCTGGTGCTCGAACTGCTCCACCGCCAACAAGATCTCCAAATGCAGTCCCTGCTGGAACCGCTGGGCCCTATCAAACTCGGTCGCCACCAAGGTAGGGGTAAACCTACTGAGTCTAGAAAACTCCGATGCATAACTGTCGACTGATCTGCCTCCTTGCTTCAAGTTGGTAAATCTGGTTTGCAGGTCGTACCGAGCCACAACATCAAAGTACTTCGTCTGGAATCTCTCTCTAAACACTGCCCAAGCAATGGGTGCCACTAATCCCATGGCTTGCGCCGTCCACCAATTGCGAGCCAAGTCCAACAACTGCAGGCGTACCACCGCCACCTTCTCATTCTCGAGTGTCCTGGCTGCTTCTAGAACCACCTCGGTATCCTGAAGCCATGCATCCGCGGCAATCGCATCCTCGGTGCCGTCGAAGAAAGGAGGGTTCAATCGCTTGAAGCTGTTCGCCGCCTGGTTCCCTGGATGTCTGCCTCGGGTCAAAGCATCTTGAACTATCTGGTGCAGGGCGTCGCTTCGACGATCCTGAGAAGCTATCAAGGTTCTGATGAGGCCTACTAAGGTACCATCATCTGGCTCTGCGGGCTGGACGGGGCGAACTGGTGACTCTCCTCCAGTAGGCACAACTCTGGAGGCTACCCCGGAATGCTGGGCTTGATCTCCGGGTTGCTGCTGATCCACGGGACATGCTCTATCTCGTCGATCGGTAGGACCAGGTACAGTGCCGCTGAAGAAGACGACACAGGGAACAATAAGGAAAGGACCAGGACAGATCAATGATATAAGCACATGATCAGGGCAAGAATCCAGGGATTCAGAAGATACGAACAGAGATCAAGGACGAGTACTGATTGAGACATCTATCTGGTAAACCCCCACACATCTTGATTTACAAGACCTGCATGGGCCACCACTTAAACCATGTCACGCTCCAGAACCAGAATACTGGAGAGCGGGAGGCAGACATAGCCAGCTACGTATATTAAAATGAAAACCACCTCGATATACGGTCACGGCTGTCTAGGTATGTGAGGGTTTTCTACAAGCCAACAGTCTCTTATGGTCATGAACAAGCCTAGTGTCTCAATCACCACAAGTAAGTAAAGTCGCAAGATGTATGATCATTAAATATACAATAATAAGGCGTCCCAAATATTACATATTCAGCTGATCATGAAGCTAGTCGTTACAAAATGTTAGGACTAGCAAGAGTTTAGTCATATATGATCAACCCTAGGATTTGTCAATCATGTTTACAGTCCATAGGCAGACAGTAATTAAAAGTGCATCGAGCTAACAGGTGCTCGTCGGCTAAACGCCTCAAAAGAATAACTTTACAATAGAGTGAGCGAAACAAAATAGAAAACCCACTCGTAGCCCGGGTTCCTTCTAGTCGCCACCATCGGACTGGAAGCTTGGTAGATCCTCGGGAGCTGCTCCGAAATCTGGCCACACAAAACCAGCTGGGTCAACCCCAGAAAGAGCAAGTGCCACAAGGGGGCCACGAAATAAGAACAAAAGCCAGCAATCAGCACAGAAAATCTAATATTAAAACTAAAATTATGAAAACATGTCAGGATGATATACGACGAGATAACCATGGAACTATTCCGATAGCCAGGTTACAACCCGTAAACCAAACAAGGATCGGGGTTGTAACCCTTCATCTGAACAGAGCTTGGTTTCCCACCATTTATCGGCAAGATAAGTAATGTAAGAAATCAAGACAGGAAACAATCTTGTACTGGATCAAGACATGGCTAAACTGGTTATACTTCATTCAATCAATCACGGCCAAGCAGATACTACGGCTTACTACTTTAACTAACTAGAGTTATCACAGACCTAATTACTAACAAGATGCAGTGAGATTGTTCCACAGCCACAAGCCCTGCAGACCATCCAGGTTACCCAGGACGAAAGATTAGGGTTGAATTCAGGTGGGTACATTGTCCAGGAGACACATGTACCCTTAGGTGACTTAGAGGGTGCAACACTCGACGGTGCGCTGGAAATGTGCCCTACTCGACGGCAGGCTACAGATCCCAAGAGCGCCCAGGTAACGGGATTGCCTGTAGCTGTGTCATCTCTTCATGACTACTGTGTTATTCTAGTTATTAACCTTAATCCATTTTAGTAGGTACTCCTGACCGTGGTACTTAGGAGTCCCATCCTAGACATGATGCGAGACTGGACAAGTGGATTAACAAACAAGCAAGAAAGAACCACCCACGGTGTCAAGGCAGGTCAAGTTAAGTTATCAGGTCATGTCGAGTCAGGAGTGCGCCACCACGGGCCACTATCAAGTTATCAAGATAAATCATGTCAGGTTGGTCATATCGGGAGTGCACCACTACGGGTCACTGTCGTGTTATGCTAGTTCCTGTCATACCGTGCCATGTACAATAGTCATTCCAAACATATTAAGTAAAATCAAGTTCATGACAAAAGGCGCACGGATATAAAATGGACGTAAAATATCTAATAAAATATTAATATACAGGACAATAGAAAAGCTAAGCTTAAACAAATAAGACCAAAACTCCAAGAGCTAATGGGTTAAGCAAGGGGGGTCAGGGAAGCAGCGTACGAAAAGTCACGCACGCTGAGAGGGCAGCATAGGTGAAAGTCACGCACGCTACAGGAGCAGTGTACGTGAAAGTCACGCATGCTACAGGGAGCAGCTGCGTGAAAGTCACGCACGCTAAGGAGACAGCATACGAAAAAGTCATGCACGCTACAGGAAGCGCTGCATGAAAAGTCACGCACGCTCAAGGGAGACACGCTTCCAACAGGAAGCGTACTCAAGTCTGCGTATGCAGCGCTAAAGAGCACGCGTAGCTCAGTGTGTGTGAGCTAAATAGCTCTGCACACTGCTCACTGTCTTCTCCAAACAGCAAGAACACATGGCTGAACCCAAAACTTCAAAAGTTCATAACTTGGCCATCCGAACTCCAAATCCAGATTTCCAAGGCTCCAACTGGAGTGAAACTGAATGCTCTTCCACATGGAAACATCAGAACTCAAAAAAAACCAACCAAAATGGATCAAAACATGTAAAATCCAAAAATAGCAATAACTTAGATCTACATCAACAGAGACTCCAAATCATAAAAATCTAAGAACTAATGTTGATCTCCATGTCCTAAGCTAGCAAATGGACAAAGAAAAGAGGGTCCTTATGTAGTGGCAAGATGCACTTGCCTAGGGTTAGGAGAGTTGTGGAGGAAGGAGAAGAAGAAGAAGAAGGAAATAAATGGTGGTTATGAGGAGAGAGAGTGGTAGGTGGGGATATAAAGAGGGGGAGTTGTGGTGGGGATGAGGGGTAGCATAGGGCTAGGGTGTTCCAACACATAAAACCGAACCAAACCGAACCATCCCCAATAAAACCGAGCCAAGCCAAAACCCAAAATACGAGAAATACCGAAATTCCACAAGCTAAGAAAAATAAAAATACATGCCAAAAATCCAGATACGAGTATAAATACGAATTACGGGAAATACGGGAAATGAGGGTGACAGGACCGAGGAGGCGGATCTGGCCGGGCGGCCGGCGGAGCTTGGGGGAAGGGATGGGAAGAGGAGGGTTTGGTGAAGGAGGAAATGGTGAGGAGTGGTTTATGATGAGAGTTATGTGAGAGGAAATGGGGAAGTAGTGTGGAGAGGAGGGGTTGTAGGATAACGTGGGGAGAGGGGAAGTGCTGGTCTAGAGGAAAAGGTTTTTGGTTTTTTTTTTAATAAATCATATTAACCCAACCTATATATATATATATATATATATATATATATATATATATATATATATATATATATATATATATATATATATATATATATATATATATATATATATTTTATATTTATATATAAAATATATAAATATATATATATATATATATATATATATATATATATATATATATATATATATATTTATATATATATATATATATATAAAATATATAAATGGATTTAATTTCAGGTTTTAATGGAGAATCCAAGGGTGAGTTCGGAAAACGGGGTCTGGTGTCCGGACTGGGGGTCGGACCCCGGGCACGGGATCGGGACAGGCCACAATCAAAAATCCCATAATTAATTTTAAAAAATAATATTTTCCTGATCCGACTTAAATAATAATAATAATAATAATAATAATAATAATAATAATAATAATAATAATAATAATAATAATAATAATAATAGTAATAATAATAATAATATAAGACTAAAATTCTAGCTGGAAATTTAGGACTATGCTGACAAAACAAAATCTGACTATTGACCCAAAAATGCAACAATTCCAATTTATCCAAAAATTCTAGAAAAATCAGGTTGCGGGTTTTACACAATTTATGACAATAAATTATCTCATATCAAGTTTGAAAATCTATGATCACTTAGTGCCTCCTTAAGAATTTAACTTACCATTCCTCAAACATTTATTTCCTTACAGTCGTTCATCTTCGTTTATCATTTTCTTAACTTTTGTGGTCTCCAGGTCTAGATTACCAATGAATTTCTCTAATCCTAACCTAATAGTTAGCCTCGAAAACAATTTCCTTCAATCATCTTGATGTCTCAAAATTAAAATTTTAAAACCAATCCTCAAAACCTAAAAATAAAATACATCCAATAATTGATCAAGCGTGATGTTATTCTTCTAAAATTTCAGTGAACGAGTCATAATGGTTGGCTGAAATCTTCCATACTCGACTCAATCTCTTATCAACAATTCACGTACTGTTTTAACAGTCAACATCCTTCTACGTCCTTCTACGATGTCTACTAAGTCGCCAGCACATTTAAAACTCATAAACCTTTCATTGTCAAGCATTTCTCCATCCCATCCTACATGTCTAATCTCAATGGTATATAAGCTTATTAATACTCAATTTCAACAATCAATCAACCAATAACAACTTACCTATTCTTTTTGTCCTCCCTTCTTGATTTACGTAATCTTAATCAACCATTAACACTCAAGAAGTATCCCTTTTGGCCTCTGTGCTAGTCTATCAATCTGTATTATTAATGATTAAACCTTTGGTCCAACTATTTGTATCTATCATTGTCAAACACATCAATCAAGTTACTTAAGCATCAATCCACATAATCAATCATATCCAACAATCTATCTATAGGGTATAGTTAACCTAGTCATCATGTGCTAACTCCCTAGGATCACAAGTGTATTACTCAAATTCTTTATTCATAGCTAGATGATCTCTGACTCATTATTCTGTCATAGGCATAGTGCTATCAATCTATATTATCAACAATGGATCCTTCGTTTAGCTTTTTGCAATCACCCTTAATAGGTTGCAAGTCCTTATATAGCTACACTCACACTTGGCCTAGAAACTTAACCTGATTAACCTCTAAGGAAATTTAGCGACTCTTGACTACCCCAACATCACATTCATACCGACAACATATTCTAGTTATACTCTATAATATAACTATGTGGTTTGTCTATTTCAGCCATTTATGAAATAGAAAGGTAAATAGGACCTAAGGTAATGTCAAGCAATCCATAACAATTCCAAAATAACGTTAAGGTGAGGATCCTCTCCTTCTTTTCTTTCTCTTCTTCCTTGACTTCTTTCTCTTCTTCTTATTCTTCTCCTCCTTCACTTTCTTCTTCTTTTTCTTTTTTCCTCTTCTCCTCCATCGTTCAAAAGTTCTGGAGAAAGAGTATGCCGGGGGGGAGGGGGTAGTTGGTGAGATAATGGGCCAGGTTCATGCCGAAATAATTAAGCTTGCCAAAAAAATAAAAAATAAAAGAAAAGTCTGTGGGCTTTGGGCTGAGCCCAACAAGCCTGGGCCAGGCCTGGGTTTTAGTAAAATTTTATTTAGTTAATTGGTATTTGGTTAATACTTGTAGCTAGTAATTATTTAGGTAGCTGGTTAATATTATTGGTAGTTAGTACTACTATTTGCTAAATAAATAGTTATAGAACATTAGTTAAATAGTTAGGTAATTAGTTAGTTTAATTATAGGTTAAAGAATTAGGTAGTTACTTTAGAAATTTTCTAGAATATTTTCTAAATAGAATCTAATTATTGTTCTTAACCCTTTTAGTTGGAATTTGAGACAATGCCAACAGTAAAAGGCAAGTACTTGTATCTCAACTTTACTTAGCGACATTGCATGACATGATTTACACCATATCACTTGTTTACTTGTTTTTCGTATTTCATGTCGGGAGGGAGAACATTCAAGAAACATGTGGTCTATATTGGCATATGGACATTTACATGACTGCTAGCACTATATGTGCCTTACGACCATTACTTGCGTGACTGCTAGCATACCGACTACGATATGCCTTACTTGCATGACTGCTAGCATATCGGCTACGGTGTGCCTTATACATGGTAACCCCTACATGCTTACTGATGTTCTATTGTACATGTTTCACGTAGCTAGTGCATGATTTCAGGTATCTTTTTAGTTATTTGCTATTTGTCCTTGCTATTTTATGTACTATTGCATCGTATTGTTGAGTACGGTTGAATTACATTATACTTTGCTTTTTTCCTGACTGGATCTTTTAGAACAGGGCAAGAGGATATGGACCGCAATGGATTAGACGATGACTCTTGGAAGATTCTAGAAAATCAAACAAAGATGCTTTTTGATGTATTAGATGATTTTGATGAGAGGATGTATCGGTTGTATTATTATTACCTTGAGGATATGGTTTTCGGATTTGTCTTCGGAAAAGCTAGCAAATGTATGATGTACAAAAACACTGATAGTGGACTCTGTAGTGACTTGTGTGGCTGAAATTTGCTTGAACGTTCTAGTTGCTGTGGTAAGTAATCGATAAAAATCTTTGATGATTCCTAAGCTTTGGACGGCTAACTACCGCTGATCACACCAACGTAAGTCGGACGCATTATGATTCGTGCTCGATTACTCGGAAGCGGATCGTGAGATATAATAAAGTTTGAAACCACCAATAATGGGGGTTCAGTGTAATTAATCTTTTTTTTTACGGATTTTTTCACTCAAAGCATTAAAAAATTATAAAATTTTAGCCAGAGCACAATGTTTGGAATAATTATACTGAGAGCACCAGAACGCCCTTAAGAAGGGCGTTTTGCACTTTATTGCTATTTTTAAATATTTTTTTACTTTTTCCGTTATATGTTCCGTTAAGCCATTAGCGAAAGAAAAAAATATAAAAAAATGGAAATGCCCTTAGGAAGGGCGTCTTCCCTTGTTTTTTTTATATATATTTTATGCATGTAGGTCTCTGTGATTGTTAATTTTTGTTGGCACTTTAATATTTTGGTTAGCTTTTTTCGTATAGGTCCTTCTAAACTTTAATCTATTACATTGTGGTTAAAAATATAATAAGTGGAAAGGAAAGACTATTTCTTTCCTTTGTGTTTGGTAGGGTGGAAAGAAAATGAAAGTGATACACTTTTCTTTGTTTGGTATGGAAAGCAAAATGGAAGGAAGGAAAATAAAAATATAGACTTTTCTTTGAAATATGGTAAAGTCTATATTTTTATTTTCCTTCCTTCCACTTTTCTTTCTATACCAAACAAAGAAAATCGTATCACTTTCATTTTCCTTCCACCCTACCAAACACAAAAGAAGGAAATAGTCTTGATGTAAATTGTATTTCTTTGATTTTTTTTCCAGAATTTTCATACAAAGCATAAAAATTATACGAAATTACAAAAAAACATAAAGTTTCTCAAAATTATTAAAAAAGTATGTTAATAAATAAAATAATAATAATAAATAAAACGCCCTTAGGATGGGCGTGCTCCTTCTGACATGTATTTTTTTATGCATATGGGCCCTTTGTTTTTGGCAATTTACAATTTTGGTTAATTTTTCATATATGTCCCTCTAGACTTTTATTTATTATATTATTGTTAGAAATAAAATAATTGGATATAATTGATAGGGGGCGGTTGCATGTAGGTCCCTCCACATAAACACTGAGTTCCAAAGTCGTTCCCAATTTTTTTTTTCCAGAAAACTCTTAACTTATTTTTCTTTATTAAGAGAAAATGCAAAAGGCATTTTAAAATTTGTTTTACAAAATGCCTTATTTTACAAAATTTATTTTACAAAATGTCTTTTTACCACTTATTTTTTTTTAACCACAATGTAATAGATTAAAGTTTAGAAGGACCTATACGAAAAAAGCTAACCAAAATATTAAAGTGCCAACAAAAATTAACAATCACAAAGACCTATATGCATAAAATATAAAAAAAAAATCAATGGAAGACGTCCTTCCTAAGGGCGTTTCCATTTTTTTATATTTTTTTTTCCTTTCGCTAACGGCTTAACGGAACATATAACGGAAAAAGTAAAAAAAATATTTAAAAATAGCAATAAAGTGCAAAACGCCCTTCTTAAGGGCGTTCTGGTGCTCTCAGTATAATTATCCCAAACATTGTGCTCTGGCTAAAATTTTATAAATTTTTAATGCTTTGAGTGAAAAAATCTGTTTTTTAGGTAATTTCTATGGGCACTACCAAAATTGCTAGGGGACATCAATTGCTAGGGGGCAGCCCATCAATGTGAAGAAATTGCTAGGGGCACCCAAAAATTGCTAGGGGCAGCCCAACCCCCCCAAACCCAAAACTTCTTACTCATTTTCATTATTCACTCTCTCTCTTCAAGAAGAAAAGAAAGAAAGCGCTCTCCCTCTTCCTCTCCATCTCCTAAACCCTAATTTCTTCTTCTCCATCACTCCATTCTCAATTCCTCCACGAAGATTCTCGAAGAGATGACACGCAAGTCAAAGCAACCGGAATCCAGGTACGTTCTTCCCTAATTTCTTTAAAATTTTTTTACATTATATTCGAAACCCTAGAATTGGTTTAATTCTTGAATTTTTTTTTATAAAATAGGTTTATAATCTCTTGCACGTTCTCTTCCCTTATTTTCGAATACATGAAACCCGAAATTTATGTTGAAACCCTAACCCTAGAACACGACAAAATAGGATGTCGTTATTGGAGTTCGGCTTGCACGACAGTAGGACTGCCAGGAATGTGGCAGTCCTAATGAAAATTAGGACTGCCACAGTCCTGGCAGTCCTATTCTGAAAGAGGACTGCCAGGACTGTGGCAGTCCTAATTTTTATTAGGACTGCCACATTCCTGGCAGTCCTACTTGTTATGACATAGGAGTTGGGTAAGTGCATGTTGTTTCTATTACTTACAAGTGTATGTTGTCATGCATTCCACCGAACAAAAGAATACGGCCCACCGCGTCAAAGCGGAAGGAACGTACGGAGCGTCCTCGCGAGCTTCCGATAACAATTACCGAACCGGCGCCCGAAGCTCGGTCTCGGACATCGCCACCGGCATGTCAAGCTCGGTCGAAGCAACGAGCTCCTACTCCTACGCCTCCTTTCGACGACGACGACGACCTGCCAATTGCCCAACTCCTATCACGTCAAGAGGGTTCTGCGCCATTTGAGGAGGTCGGTCCTTCTGAGGAGGTCGGTCCTTCTGAGGAGGCCGGTCCTTCTGAGCCGCCTGTCCGTCCATCCGGTTGCTCGATGTTGGTTTCTTTTGAGAACCACATTGCGTACGAAATATGAAAGAACCTGGTATGTACATGACGTTTGTAAACGGTAGTATACTTTTCAAATATGTACTTCATAATTGATATGTGTTTTGTTGTATACAGAGGACATATCGTATCCTTAGGGCTGTGAGTCACGGGAAGAAAAACCGTGTCCTGGCAGTTTACAAGCTTATCCGAGGCCGTCCGGAGCAAAACCATACCGAGCGGCTTGCACAATTTGGCGCAAAACGCCTACCGAACAATGGATAGTGCCCTAATATCCGCCTTCGTGGAGAGATGGCACCCGAAGACGAACACATTTCATCTCCCAGCAGGGGAGATGACCATTACTCTCGACGACGTCTACCAGATATTGGAGCTGCCAGTGACCGGGCGTGTAATGACCAAAGAACATTACACGAATGAGAAATCCGTGAAATGGTACGAGAATATCATCAAGTTCGTCTCAGATCACCTTGGAGTTACGGCTACGAGTTTTACAACTCTACCAGGCTTCAAGAAGTCGTACAAAATTTCTCTATCATTTCTGGTGGACCAGTTCATGGATATGGAGGTGGATGACGATGAAGAAGAGACGGTCGACGCGGTGGCTCGTGCGTATATGTTGTTCGTCCTGGGAACGGTCGGCATTCCGGACAAGTCCGGTACGTCGATACATGCTAAACTTATCTGAAGTGGATGACTTCATGGAGATATCCTGGGGAAGCGGTATCATGGCCAACCTTTACTGCGAGCTCGGCATCGTATCCCGTGTCGGGACTAAGACTATGGCCGGCTGTCAGACTCTGCTACATGTAAGAAAACTTCTAACAATTTAATCTTGTATACTTAAATTTGTTGTTTTAATTTTTACTATTTGTTGTTTGAATAGGCATGGATATACGAGCACTTTCCGATGCTTAGACGGGCTGACGAAAACCCAGCGTATCTTGAACATCTTTCCCGAGTGTGTCGATGGAGGCCATCCCAGCTGGAAACAAAAAGTTGGCAAACACTGGCTTCCATTTGTGAAGTATTAGACAGTTTGGTGCCAGAAGAGGTACTATTATTTGACTAAATTTTTCATGTTAATTTTGTATTGTTGTTAACTTCATTCCTACAGATTTTTTGGAATCCATACCGGGATTTACGTGAGTTGAATCGTGAGATCCAACCGGTTTCTTTATTTCATGGCATGATCACATGCTATGAAATCACGGAGCCGTACATGCCCGACAGAGTACTTCGTCAGTTCGGCTTCGTGCAAACTGTGTCGAAGCGCACATTACGGTTGTTGGAGCCTCCGTGCGGAACCCAACCTTTAAGTTACAAACCGGCAAAATTCGACTGGGTGACCGACTTTTACTCGGAGTGGCAACGACATGTACTTCGGGAATCTGAGAGACGACCGGTCACCGAGATGGCCGACTGCAGCGAGGACTACATGCAGTACTTCCTGGGGGTCGGACATCCTAAGTTGTCGAACCCTACCAACCCGGGTCCCGTGGCCGTCGGAGCAGTTGGAGCTCTTCCTTCCAAGAATGTCTTGTATACTGGGTTGGTGAGAATGGTGAGTTCCGTATTTGTAATAAGTCTGAGATTTTTATGTTTGTAGATTTAATTCATTTATACTTTCATTTTCAGTCTCAAAGGGTGAAGGAGTTGGCGCAGACACTCCGGAGAGGTTGCCAAAGTGATGACTGTGTCGCCGTCACCAACGAGCTTCAGCGCATCGACGACGTGGTCGACTTCCCCTTCATGAACAATAGGGAGTCTCGTTCCAAGGCCCAGCATGATATGTAGATGGATTTTGATATTTTTCATATTTCAAACTTTAGTTGGCTGTGGATTAGTAACGTACACTTGATGAATTATTGTGGATATTTGAACTATGTGGCAATTTGAACTCTGTGGCAATTTGAACTTTGTGACAATTTGAACTATGTGGCAATTTCAACTTTTGTCATGAATTTGAACTCTGTGGCAATTTGAACTCTGTGGCAATTTGAACTTTGTGGCAATTTAAACTCTGTGGCAATTTGAACTCTGTGGCAATTTCAACTTTTGTGCTGAATCTTAACTCTGTGGCAATTTGTGATGAATCTTTGAGTCTCTGTGTGTTGAGTCCCACAAAGAAATCATCACACAAAGTATCAGTATCAGGACTGTCCAACCCATGGCAGTTCTACACTGAAGTAGGACTGCCAGGACCCTGGCAGTCCTGTCTAAAACTTGCTGTAACAGCAAGTTTTGGATAGGACTGCCAGCTTCCTGGCAGTCCTACATCAGTATAGGACTGCCATGGTTGTGGCAGTCCTTACTTTGAGTCTCTGTGTGAATTTCATTCACACATAAATTCATCACAGAGACTCAAAGTTAGGACTGCCCAACCCATGGCAGTCCTACACTGAAGTAGGACTGCCAGGACCCTGGCAGTCCTATCCAAAACTTGCTGTTAACAGCAAGTTTTGGATAGGACTGCCAGGGTCCTGGCAGTCCTACTTCAGTGTAGGACTGCCATGGTTGTGGCAGTCCTTACTTTGAGTCTCTGTGTGAATTTCATTCACACATAAATTCATCACAGAGACTCAGAGTTAGGACTGCCCAACCCATGGCAGTCCTACACTGATGTAGGACTGCCAGGAAGCTGGCAGTCCTGTCCAAAACTTGCTGTTAACAGCAAGTTTTGGATAGGACTGCCAGGGTCCTGGCAGTCCTACTTCAGTGTAGGACTGCCATGGTTGTGGCAGTCCTTACTTTGAGTCTCTGTGTGAATTTTATTCACACATAAATTCATCACAGAGACTCAAAGTTAGGACTGCCCAAACCATGGCAGTCCTACACTAAAGTAGGACTGCCAGGACACAGGCAGGCACATATAGTACACAGGTAGGCACATATAACACAGGTACGCAAAATCAAACACATATAACTCAAATTATATATATATATATATATATATATATATATATATATATATATATAATATATATATATATATATATATATATATATTACTGGACTTCATATTTCACTGTATACAAAAGTGGTCCTCCATATACAAAATGTTAGACTGTAAATATATCTATACTTAGTCGATTTCGGCATCGTAGTGGTCAGCAAGTAAGTCTCTTGGCTCCACCAAACTGTTGAAGGTGGAGGAATCGGAGAATGAGCGATCATCTTTAGTACAACGAAGTGATCCCCAATCAGACCTATAGTACATAGGTTAGACACTCCGTGGTCCGTCGGAGGAGCGCACATCGGAAAGAATGTATTGTTAATATCCGGCGAGATAATTACAACAGGTATCATGTACCTATTAGCAAATAGATACCCGGCAGACGGGACTTACATGTAGTGGTCTGTCCCGGTAACATTGTCGGTGCAAGGGATACTTAACAACAAACTTGCAACCGTTTCTTCGCTTAGGATGCGGGAGTAGAATGGAAGACGAGTCTCTAACTCCTCGTACATCTCCTGCCTCACCCGTCTCCATCCGTCTTTGTCATCATAACCAAGATGTATTGCAAGGGCATGAAATCCGCAATGGCCATCACCGGGGACATCGACAATAGACCAAATGTAACTTCGAAATGCAGGTTGAAATTTGTCAATATACAAACTCGTTGTTTGGCTTGCAACTATATCTTTTCTTGGGAGATCCATTTTCTCCATTTTTCGGCGAACGACAAGCTTGTCCTTCCGTGCAGGCGAAGGTTGCTGTAAGCTTCGTTCAACATGCTCAAAGTGCGATGGATCTCTCCTAGTTGACTCCAGCCTTCTCTTCTGTGAACTAGTCAATCTTGTGTGAGGCCTACCTTTAGGATTGGAAACAACGGTCGGCTCATGCATTGTAGTAGTGACCGGACATGCAATTTCTTGCATTTTAAGCTCAATGGACTACCGCTCCGCTGCTACTGATGCTAACCACCTTGCGTGGAGAAGTTTCAGTTGTGGCAAAGAGAAGAAATCATCGTCCGTCTTCACCACAGGCATCATAGACAACTGCCTCCAACGTTGATCGACTGCTTCAACTGGAATAGGAATGGATTCACGACGATATTCATTAATCTGATGTGCACAAGGGAGGCCCAGTGTATGTCGATGTACACAGCCGCAAACCTCGGGATCAAGTCCGACAAACTTTGATCTTTCAATCTCATCAGCTATTAAGGCCAACGCCTTGTGAGATACCACGCGCATTAAAGCATTTAAGAGTACTTCCTTTCTATGCTCATGCTTGACTATATTCAAACTCATCTCAAATGATGCCTTAATTTCATTCACCGTCCGGTCTACTGATAAATGTATAGCTTGCCAAACAGAGACGAAGTTGCCGAGAGATGATTTTAGGTGCCTCTTCAATAAAGAGTGTGCTCCTTCGACACGGTTGGTAGTTGTCGTGCCGTAATGCTTCACCACATTCGACCATGCTAAGACGAATTGTTCTTTGTGCGGTTCAAGCCATGTATTTTTGATGTAAGAAATGCATGCCGGCTCCCTCGCCTCCCACTTTTGCTTGAACAAGTACCATGCGACGTCGTAACTGGCAATCGTAGATGCTCGCCACACACAATTCCAATCATTGTAGAATTCGTCAAAAATCTGCATGTCGATTTTACCATCCTACTTCCGAAACTTCAACTTACATTGGGCTTGAATATTACGATTGACATGCCAAGTGCATAGCAATGTATCCGCTTGAGGAAAAACAATGCGAATAGCATTAATAAGGGCGTACTCTCTGTCGGTAACAAATACTGACGGCTGTGTATGACCAGTGTAAAGTGTTTTCAGTTTCTCCAACGCCCATGTGTAGTCTTCAAGCTTCTCACTCTTCATGAAGCAAAATGCCACTAGAAATGTTTTCCAAGTAGAGGTGAACCCGACAACATGAAAGAGAGGCATCTTGAACTTATTTGTCTTGTACGTGCAATCAAGGACTAACACGTCGGCAAAGGACCTGGCCAAATTTGTGTAATCAGGATGAGCCCAAAAGAGTGATAATACTTCATTACTCTGGGGATGTCTTCTATGGAACTCAACATAATGATTATCGGCAAGCAACTTGAGCACTTCTTGCATCGCCATTCTTGATTTCGTCCTGACAGCGTTTGAGGAAGCTAGGGCGTTGTATATTGTCTTCATTGTAGACATGTTCTTCTCATCTTCATGTCGTATGACGGAATATATTTGTCTCGGTGCAACTCCGGAGGTGGTCAAGTCTTCGACTATCTTCTTCTCCGTATTGTTCAACCGTCCGACATACGGATGACCCAATAGTGTCTCGGCAAACTCATGGTTGTGGGTTCCATTCTTCACTTCTACTGTCCATTTCCCCTCTTCTGAGTTTCTGATATGTATCGTGAATGGACAACCACATTTCCTCGTTCCAACATTTCTTCTTGGAACTTTACTTTGGATAACTTCTACTGTGTTTTTCTTGTGCGTCCTGAACACACCACCTCTTTCACAGCCCACCACCACAGTTTGTCGTCCCGGTCGATTTCGGGCCGATCTGGATATCACTAGAACAATATTGTTTTCCCGTCCGACTTCTCGACACCAATGTACCGCACCCTCGCTTGATTCAAAACATAGATCGGTCCAAAATAAATGGGCTACATTGACTGCAATTGGAGCCGGTACCGCAAAATCGGAAGATCTCAAGTCCTACAATAAATGTTCTTTGGTTAGTACAATTAGACAAAATTCTAAAGTAAATAGGTTTCATAGATTAGGCCCATGCATAAGATTGGTGTCCATAAATAGCAAATTGTGTTAATAGCAAGACCGTCTTCTGTGAAGGACTACAATAAAACTCTGCATTCTAGTATTGTAGACTAGGACTGCCAGAGTTGTGGCAGTCCTTCACAGAAGAAGGACTGCCAGGACCCTGACAGTCCTGTCTATTTGTAGGACTGCCAGGGTCCTGGCAATCCTTCTTCTGTGAAGGACTGCCACCACTATGGCAGTCCTAGTCTATGATCGGGACTGCCTGAGTGTTGGCAGTCCTCTGTGTCACAGCACGAGTTTAGGTCCGAGCTCAAGTTCAAATGTAGTTACCAAGAGAGCTTCCGATGAATCAAAGTTGTCTTCGGACGTGGCGGGAACGTGTTCTTCGGACGTCGCGGGAACGTTTGATGATCCCGGTTGATCCATGTTCAATATTTTTCTATATTTAACACGTAATTCAACTTTAATATGTGAAATTCTTGTTTAAAACATGAAACATAGTATAGTTCGATGACTTACCAAAAATTTGGAGAAGTCAATGACCTAGAGTTGAGGGAGAGAACAATTTGCCAAAAATGTAGGGAGAAAAGAAAAAATTTAGGGTTTTAATTCTTTGACCTAAGAGAAGAGAAGGAGGGAAGAAAATAGTTGAGGGAGAAAAGAAAAGAGAAGAAGGAGAGAGAAAATAAAAATTGATATTTATAGTTGTGCTTGGGCTAGCGCCTAGCAAAATTTTTGGATGACAAACTTGTAATAAACTTGAAAAATTTTGGGCTACCCCCTAGCAATTTTGGTAGTGCCCATAGAAAAAACTTTTTTTTATACATTCTAGGGTGGTAACACTAGCTCCAAACTTCCATAGTGTTCTGGGTGGACACCGACCATCTGCTTCTACGGCCTGCAAAGGAATTAGGAACATTGTAAAAGAAGAAGACACCCTAACCCTAATTCCACCGGAGAGAGACATGAGCGGCGCAAGGCTTTGCGCCATCGTCGGCGATCTCGGCTTCTCCGTCGTCGGCGGAGGCGCCGGCGACGATCTCGATCCCGATAGCTTCGAGTGGCCGTTCCAGTACGAGGAGGTCCGTCCGGTGCTCTCCTGGATCTGCTCTTCTCTCCGCCCCTCCAATGTCCTCTCCGCGTCCGAGCTCTCTCAGTAAGAATCCCTCTCAATTATTGGAATTTTAGGCATTTATTGGGAAATTCTACTGCATTCTCAGTACATTTGGAGTCCTTATCACAAAGGAACAATATTTACTAAGGACATCATATGCCTTCCGAAATTTGCAAAAATATCATGTATTAATTGATTAAAATTGTTAAAATTTTCGTTTCTGGATTGTTACGCATGTAAATAATGTAGCAGCAGTATATGACTTTTTTTCTCTCTCTAGGAAAATGTTGTTGTTTATGAACTCGAGAAAGTACATTAAAAATTGTAACAATTTTGGTTCAAATGCATAAACACATGATGCCAACAAGTAATATATGGCCTTATTTTTCACATAGTGAATTATTTTATTGCGGAATAACGTTCTTTCGAATGAACAACAACAACAACAAGACTGATAGCCTATTGCTCCTGACCGTTGCATCCATTGGTAAATGTTGCATATGGCTAAACAATCTCAATCAATCTACTCTCATCTCATTCTCAAGCGATGCCTGCTATGCCCCACCCAACTTTCTATGAATGCATAACCTTCTCTAGAAAAGTTAGAGAGAAATATCCGTGCATTCCAAAATCGCTGAAATGAAAACCCTAAATGTAAATATATTCGTAATCATAATTTTGAAGAATGCCTTTATAAACGAAAGAAGGCCCAATAGCAAAAATGTTAATATCTCCCTTCCGAAAGATCGAATGTTGGCTCTGCCTTTGTTACTACCTTAGCTTGGTTAGGCTCTCACAAAGTCCTCGAATTCTAATTTGGCAGAATTATATCTATGGGCCCTCTTCAAATTCTATCCTAGTGAATTGGAAACCTGAAACTTGCTTCTTTGGTTGAAGGGGTGCCACCTTATTAAGTATACTCGACTTCTATTAAACTCGACGACCTTCTCTTCATTAACAATCATATAACCCTTTAGTAAATAGGTCAAGGATTTAGATGGTCTTGCTTTCTTTTATCTCCATCATCACCAGTCCTTGCAATTGCTGAATGAACTCTCTCCTTTTTATAATGTTTCTACTAAGAAATTCAGCTTGGAATTGGGACTGCTCAGGACTACTTCCTTTGTGGGAGTAGAGAATAGCAATACCTTATTTGATGAAAATTGTAGGGAACTGGTAGCTACGCCTTTTTTTAGTTTTTTTTTTATAATGAATGATTCATGCTGGGTTTGGTACAACTATTTATATTATTTTGGAAAACCAAAACAAAAGTTGTTTGGTAACACCAACTTCTTTTGGATAAACTAGTTCAATTTTGGACAACTTTTGGAGACGGGGGGAGGCTGCTTTCAAAATATACTTCTGTTTCTGCTTTTTGAAAAGAAGCAGCATACTTATGGTGATTAGGGTTAGAGTTTTTATGCATGGTGATCTATATTGAGGTAGAATAGTACTATGTCAAGGAAAATGGTAGACGAGCTTCTTCTAGAGAGTTCTGTCTCTAATTGAAGAGACCGGAGAGCTCTGCCTCTAATTGTCTTATACCAATTAATGAAGTGACCGGAGATGATTACAATACTTCTCAATATCCCTTCAATGTACTACACTATACATTAAGGTTGTGTTTGGTAACTCTGGAGAAGATGGATTTGGAGACTGGTTTGTAGAGAATAAATTTGGAGATGATAGGTTTGAAGAAAGGGATATGGGGAATTCCATTTTGTATAATCACGTTTCATGTTTAGATAGTAACCAATATATGCTCTCCGTAACCAAATCCTTTCCCTCACTTTTAGCAACCAAACACATACTAAGAGTAAAAGCCAATGTGCTCTCCATAACCAAATCATTCTTGATGGGATCTCCCTATGCCTTTGAACATGTAATCCTGATGCGCTGATAATTCCGTCTACTCCTCTATATACCAATGCTATGACACTTGTCTCCCATAAGTAATTGAAGGAAAGATTTTAAAGATTTGAAGCTGGGAAACAAATAATCAGTTGCATGATAATTTTGAATTTTGAAGGTATTTCATTCTAATTCCTTTCATAATCACATAATTCTTGCAGGCAACTTAGCAGATGTCAAACCTCTTGCCATGTGTGAGTGTAATAATGTATCTTTGTTTTGTTTTTGTCCGCAAGGAATGAACTCTCTCCAATCATCTCCTCTTGCCATGTGTGAGTGTAATTATGTATCTTTGTTGTCTTTGTCCGCAAGGAATGAACTCTCTCCAATCATCTCTATCTGACAAACAGATAAAGTCAATATAGATTGCCTGAAGGACACTCTCTCCAATTCTTCAAGCACAGTGCATTCTTCAAGCAATTCTATGAATGAACTCTCTCCAATCATCTTGATTGCCTTGATTATAGACAATTTGCGTCATGATAGTCAAAGGCGCGCCTAAGGCACTTCTCACAGAAAGGCGCAGCAGTTGTGCCTCGCACCTCACCAGGCAAGACATATTTCTCCGGGCACACCCAAAGTGCGCCTAAGGCGTGCATTTCAACAAGGCGTAACCAAGAAAAGACGTGCCTAGACATGCCTTATGGATTTATTATTATTATTTTATTTTATACAAAAAATTTTGAGGCAAGAAAATAGCATTTGCCTCGTACAAGTGGGAGGGAGGTAGCCATTTCCACAGTAGCAAAGTTGGTTACAGTTGAAATGGAAAAACTAAAGTTTATTAGAAGCATAGTAGGGAGAATACAAACTCTTGTTAATATTGTTGCTTTGCTAGTTCCCTTGGATATGTTTTAACATATTTTTATTGGTTTTAATATGCTATTTGACTTTATTTCTTACATTACTAATTTATTTATGTATATTTTTGTTATTTTTAATTTTTGCGGCTCGCTTTGCTCGGACGTGCGTCTTAAGTGCGCCTTGCGCCTCCGGCGATATGGACTCTTTGCGCCTCGAATGCACCTTGTGTCTTTGACTACCTTGATTTGAGTAGTTGGTATCTTGATGTCTGTAAATAATAATGAATCGTTCGATCGAGTGTTATACTAATCTCGTACAACAATCTGCTGGTTGGCAGGTATGAACAATTTCTGCAAGAAGGAAAGCTGCTGGAGGTAACGTACCAATGATCTATTTTGTAAATCTTCTGTTTGTTTTCCCCATTGTGGGAACACCTTTTGCAACAGTCACAATTTCTGCAGTTGGGGAGAATTTTAGCAGTTGAAGTTCAGATCTTTTAAAAAATTGTGGACGTGTAAAATTTACTAATGTTTAGGAATTAGGACATCTTTGAATACATAGCAACGGAATTTTGCAGCATCAACAAAAAGTAGCAGCATATAAAGTATTACTTAAATACATGGATACATGTGAATGTTTTTGAATTCATGATGAATTGTACTGTAATTGAGTTCTATGAATTTTCAGCTAGCTCATGATTATTATACTTGTTATTTTCTTGCCAAAGACAGTTGTGGATCCCTTAAAGATAAAATTTACAATATTTGTTGTACATTGTGATCATGCTTGGTTCTACTCCATCCTCCCTTGTCTAAATCCTGATCTTGAAATATTTTACCCTTCGGAAATCACAATTTTGAACTGTTTCTTTAAAAAACAAGGTGTGATGCATCCTTAACATACACGATTAATGTTATTTCATCTAGCAATTCTAATTCTTAGGATTTGTGTTATATAGAGGGCTCATAAAATGCTTTTGTGTCTTGTATCAAATATGTCATCTAAGGTAAAAAAATTTCCTTACATAAACATAATTGTACCTTTATCATCGAAAATTTGTCAAAGGATCTTATGCATTTAATACCTCAACCTAGACGTGTGTTCCATCCTTGATTAAGTAGATGATAACAGTTTGCAGTTAGGTGATAAAATCATGAATTCCACGATTCTAACATTTGCTTTAGTTGTTACTATGCTTCTTCCACATTTTGCTTCTACTTGAAGACCCTAGTATATATTTCTTTTTAAGCTATTAACGTATAGTCGAAGGATCGAATCTTCATGAGAGAAATTGACCATTATAAGGTGCTAAGCTATATTTCGGGATTCAACTCAGATTGGTTCTTATCACTCATTTAAATTGATATGGAGGAACCTAACACCCTTCCACTATAAGGACAATTATTAGTAGTCGGGTGCACTTGGTGAATAATGTGACTATCCATTTCACATTGATTAATCATTTGAGTTCCTTTTTCTTTTATTTGGGAGTTCGAGGAGTTTGATTTATTGTGAAAGCCATTTCTTTCACTCTTTTGCTTAGTAGGTCTAATGTCTAATCTAAGCGATTGATGCAATTCCCTAAAGCTAATCCTATCATCTTACCCCATCCTCTACACTCATGAGTCATTTCTAATTTTAGGGGAACTTCGGGGTATCCTTTGTTGTATTAACAAAATTGCAGGGGACCTACTCACCAACTGGCCTCTAGGTTTTATGGGAAGGCCCTCTTTATCTCATAACTACCTTGGCTAGGAAATTCTGCACTAACATTGATGGTTGCCGTCAGGTGGACTGCAGGTCAAAGAACTTCGCCATATTTTTGTGGAGCTTTCTCATGCTTCCTTGCAATCAAACTTCAATAGGTGGCTTAATGATAATGATGATTATCACGAGTTTGACTAATTGAGAGGGAAAACTATGGGGCTAGAACTTGAAACTCACTGGTTGAGTCTATACCTCAACTGATTAATGCTTTGTTAGTGTGGTTGCCTGTATTGATTTGAAAGATATTAAGGTAGGACTCATGTTTTACATTTTTTTTCTTCATATTATGCTTTACTGCATTTCTCTATAGTAAATCTTATCATCTTTTCCCTTCATCTTGATGGTTTCTTCATCTACATGGTGCTCAAAGGCAAGTAATAATCCAGCCGCCTGGGAACTTGCTGAGGATGAGGGAAAATGCTGAATGGCAGCACACCTTTACTTAAAAGAGTTTCTAGTTGATCCATGGCTGCAATGTGGCAGATCATCATCATTGTTGCTCGAGACCACCAAACTGTTGTGGTTAGCTACGTGAATAATGAAGAGTGGGTGGAAATTCTCAGACTCTTCATTTGGGATTAAATGCATAAACTGGCAAATCCAACTAGCCACCTGTCAGACGGAGATGGATTGCCTCGACAAAATATTCTCTCTAACCAATGCCTGGAATTCCACCACAATGGTTATCCTAGGGAATGACACAAAGAGGTCTGATTAACCTATCTGCCGCTAAGCATTCCCATTGCGCCTATAGAGTTTTCTGAATACCCTCCTACTGCGGCAAAACAAGGAGCAAAAGTGTGTACAAGAATTTCCTAGAGGATAGAAATCAGGGACCATCAATTTGCAAGAATCTTTTAGAGGATAAGAATCAAGAATATCCTAGTTTCCCACTGATTCTACATTGACTACCTATGGAACCTTGCAGGTTCAAGCTAGGTCTTAGGAGTAGAAATGATGTCCTCCCGAAGAGGTGCTTGAGTGACCAAGGAACAAATTCAAATTTTAAACAGTGCAGTCAAATATGTGCAATGGCTAGGATTGCTAACAAGAAGCTCCATTAAAACATCTTAATATGATTATTTATTGATCCTTGTAAATAATAAATTTGATACGCCTAAATGAACTTAAACCATGTGACAATCAAGCTATGTTATCCTATCTGCCTTTAGATCATGCGATGATCCCCTTTTTGGCCATTGTGGTGACCAGACATTTACAACATTTACACCAACTTGGAAGCTGAAAATTTTGTTGAAAGCCATTATCCAACTCTAGTCAGTTGCTTGGTGAAGTTCAGAGTTTTGCTCCATAGCTGGCCCAAGGAGGCAATGATATTATTGATGGGCATTTTATGGGATTTGTTAAGGTATTGTTTTAGTTCTAATCAAGGTTCGCATATCGGTATCGGACCATTCCTATGAGCAGGGGCGGACCCAGCTGCATCGCACTGGGGGGCGGTGCCCCCAGTGGAATTGGAAAAATTTTAAAAAAAATTGCTCAGCAGGCTGCAGCTCTCCCTCAATGTGCTGTCCGCCCGACCCCAGTGAATGGCAAGTTGGCAAATGGCAACTGGCCCCAAATTTTGCTCATGGCCCCATAGTAGTCACCACAACATGTGGAGAGGAGTAATTATTATGTGGGGCCCAACAACCAAAGACCCTCACCCTCATATGTGACTATGTGTCCTCCAAAATAATACAAAGTTGCTGGACAATAAAGACATCAACCTTCTCCTATCTTTCTCAGCCTCTTCTTCTTTTCTTTGAGGTTCGGCCAACTTTCTTCTTCAATTTTTTTTCAAACCTAGAAAAATACAAAGTTGCTGGAAAAGCTTAGGAGGACAGCGGAACATGGATTCACGGAACTCTTCTGAAAAGAAAACAACATGCAATTATAAAGGTAAATTTTAAAATCTAATTAGGTCAAAATTAATTTGGATCAAAATTATTAAATCAAAATTAAATTATGTTTCTATTTCTATTATTTGTAGGGAGTAGGGATGTTAGGTTTCTTTTTATGTGATGTGAATTAAATTTGTGCATTTGTGAATTATGAAGTCTCTAATTGAGAAGTTATGTCTATGTTTGTATTTATAGAATTGATTTTTGAAATTGGAAGTCTGAATTTGGAAAGGTTTTTTAAACGAAAATTGTCACAACAAAGTGCAATTGGAAGTTCAGGGGAGGGTGCATCTAATAGCCCTTTGTTTGGGTTGTTTGGAGTAGTTTGTATGTTCAAATTTTAATTATGTACTTTGTTCCTATATGTTTATTTTTTGGGGACGTTATCGTCGAATTCTCTTTTGATTGTGCCTCCAGTAGAATCTTATCCTGGATCCGCCACTGCCTATGAGTATAGGGATCGGCGATATCGGTAGTATCGGCGGTTTCGGATCTGAGTATCGGATTTTTTGGTATCGGAAAACAAATAATTATTAACAGATTATTAACATTTTATAAGTTATAATTTATACATTTAGGCATAATTTTAAGTATTTTCAGTGTACTTTATTAGTAGTTTTGAAATTGAATGAAATAGCAGTCACCCTTGCCAATTGGTTTACATGCGATAGATAAGTTTTCTTCTTTTACAAGTTTTTACAACCTTACTATGCTTTTTAAACCCTTGCAAATTGGCTTTTTTTCGTTCAATTTTTAAATTTATTTGCTGAATTGACCGAAAAAGAGACCCCTAATTTCGGTATCGGTCAATATCGGGTATCGGTCGGTATCGGATCGAGACATGCCAAACCGTATCGGTATCGGCCGTATCGGATCGGTATCAATGAGCATTCTTCATATAGTTCTTTGCCCACGTCTGCTAGTTTTGAACCATAATTATCTGAAAAATAATTTGTATTCACAAACGAAGTGTGAGTTCCTTTTTTGAGTATAAAGAGTGGCTGTTTCACATGGGCATGCTGGAGATATTCTGTCGTCCCACATCGGTCGTACGGCAAGACTGCCGCCGACAATGGCTATAAAACCTTGGCCTCAAGCCAATGTAGATCATACTTTCCCAGCCGACAATGGCTATATAACCTTGGCCTCAAGCCAATGTAGATCATACTTTCCCATTCTATTCCATCTCTTATTCTCTGTGCCTTCTCTTGAAGGCCATGCTATTCAGCTCTGTATTGAAGACCAGGAGTTAGAAGATTAATAGAGCACTATTGATACTGTGTAGAAATAATCTATGATGGATTCAGCAAAATTGAGTTTATACTTTATGAAGGCTACTTTTATGTTACCCTTGTTGCTTATGATATGGTGGTGTACACAGGACATTATTGTTTAGGATAATTACATGTTTTAATTTTCTTTTCATTAAGTTAGATTGATCTGTGGTACATCCTGTGACCCGAACATTCTTCCCAGGGGGAGGATTTGGATTCTGCATTCGATAGCATTTCAGCTTTTTCAAACAGGAGAGACAATCAAGAAGCAGTATTCGGAGCTGAAGAAAGACTTATAGATATAAGGTAATATTCTTTGTTACTGTTTCTTACAGACCTTTCCATCTCTTGTTTAGGATAAGGTACTACAGGAAACTATTACTTTTCCACCAGTGCATGACATTATGGTTTCTGGGCAATGTATTTTATTCATTAGACCATCTCCAATGGGGGTTTCTATCTTCCCTATTTCTATGGAAGAAATCCATTTTATAAAAAAACTTCTCCCAATGGTGATTTCTATTACCATTTCTATCCTAGGTGGCAATGATGTAGGATAGAAACTTTCTAGGAGGGTTTCTACATGTAGAAACTCTCATAGAAATTCTCTTATCTCTCATGAAAATTATTATTGGGCCCCACACCATTAAATTGGTCCTTTTACTATGTGACACATAGGATAGAAATGGAGAACCATTGGAGAGCATTTTTGTATTTCTACAATTTCTATGTATAAACTCTTTCAACTAGGATAGAAATCTTCTTAAAGTACAATGCCAAGTAGGATAAGAACTCAATTTTAGAAATCACCATTGGAGATGGTCTTAGCAAGCTCTTTTTAAAGTGTCTTTATACTGGGTTTACAGGAATATCATACTTTACAAGCTATATAAGCTCTCTTTTAGACTTCAGTGCAACATAGTTCAGAGGCTAGTCTTGGAAACATCTATCAGCCTGCTTGCATGCAAAATGCTGTATATTATGTCTAATCAGAAACCAACATTAGTGACTTTGTACAACAACAATAAAGCCTTAGTGGCTTTGTATTTGGATTAACTGAGGTCAACCATGCTTGATCTCCAGAAATGATTGATGGGCTTGCTAGGATTTAAATAGCATACTGACGAGGTCCTGCACCCTACATGAGAAAACTATAAAACTCAGTATTAGGATGTATGTAAATGTGGAATCATGCTTGACCCAAGTATGCTAATATCAATTATTGTTATACACATAACATGTAAGCTATGCATTAATACACATTTGTATGATATAAAGGAAATACTTGGTATTTCAATGTTTATAATAGTCAATAGTAAAGAAGTTAGGTAGAAATCTCCTTTTTTAAATTGAAATCCTGAGTTATCATAAACCTATGAGACAATGTCGCGTGGGGAGAAGGTAAAAGTTGTTGCTTGCATCCTTTAGTTTGAGTTGTAGAAATAACCTCTCCATATATATGCTAGTAAGGGCTTACATCTTGACTCACCTCAGACACAGCATAAGTGGGAGCCTCGTGACATCGGGATACACCTTTCTAGTTGTTATAAACCTTTCAATTCTTTTCTCCTCGAGCGAGGGATACAAAATAAATCAGATATTTTTTTTCGATCAAAAGTACAATGTGAAATCTTCTATTTTTTGTCTTCTTCTATCCCATATGTACATGGTTTGAACCAATAGAGAGCCTTTTCTTCTGTATGAACGTTTATTACTTTCCAATTCCTTCCTATACCTCCCAAGAAAAAATCCGAATTGACTCAAAAATTGACAGATTAGTGTGAGCTTATCCATGCGGTTATGCAATCTTCAAATCTTTTTAACAAACACTTAGACTTCGTGTGCCATTCAACTCTGGTCCCATGTAAAGAGTATATGTCTCCTATTGCCTGACTTTCACTTCTTAGCAATTGATTCTATTTTAGATCTAATTGATTCTATTTTAGATCTTCTGGTAACTTTCTACCTTTTACTAACGAGAAACTCCTTTATCTTATCATGACCTACCAACATAATATTTAATTTCAAAATTATAATTCCTAGAAGGAATGAATAGTACTTTTTTTATTCAATTCTCATGGAATTTGCTGCCCTATGAGGGTGTAGTTTAGTGATCTTGCAGTGGAGTTTGTCTCAGGTCAAGAAGGGTAGTATTGCTTGGTTTCTTTGTGCTTCGTTGGCCACTCTGTTAAGGCAGTGGTAGTTTATATCTTGAACTTACGCTCAGAATGAAGCAAGCTTGATGCATCTGTGCCAATGGGAATGTCAGGTACATGATATTTCATATACTCACAAAACGGTGGGAGTAAGGCCCATGTTCCGATGTTTAGGTAAGGAATTCCCTAAGAGTACAATACTAGAGCATTGGATCTGCTTCACCTTTGAGTGCCTATGAAAAATTTACCATAGGAATTTTCCAATTTACTTTTTGGATGACCCTATATTTTTTATCTAAACCCATAACACTGCCTTTATCAATGCTCTCTCCAATGTTTAACATTGACATATGATTCTTCCTAGATTGTACAAGCCATAGATGCCATGGGAATTTAGTCAAACTTTTGGAGGCAATAGTTGAAGTGTGCCTGCAAGAAGTAGTGGATTGCCAATATAGTCCTCTCCAAGTAGATTCTTTCCAGCCCATTGCATCAAGGATGCTATAGTATATTGTTCAAGATGTCATAGCCACATCCTGAGAACAGGAGAGAGTTGTTTATTCTATCGTTACAAGTATTCCAAATATCCAAACAGGTCCTGGACTAGCTTGGTTGCATGTACATTAAAAGGAATAACTCTGGCCCTTGAAGTTATTTAGCTTACAAACTTTCTTGAGAAGGTTTTTCTTTTTAATCTAGCGTTCCTTGATCATGATGTTAATTCTTATTGCATTCTAACATTTTCATATTACGTTACCGATTACCCCCTTCCACCCACACATGAAATTTGGGAGACAAGAAAGTTTAGACATTGTTCTTTGGATATCTGTATCTAATAGTGCAGGTGAGGGTGGTGGTTGTGGCAGGACCATTGTTGTGTGCAATTCCGTTACCAATGTAATTCATGTTTCAATTGATAATCACCTTTCATGATTTGTCGACTACATGAGAGCAGACTGATTCAAATTTTTTTTTTAACCTTGTTTACTTCAATTGGTCTTGGATCCTGGAGTCTTAGATAAGGAAGTCACCTTCGGAGAAGGCAGTCACCTTCAATCATTTCTTTAAAATGTTTTCTCTGGAGAGCTACATATGCAGTTGCTTTCCGATAGTTGACCTTAGCTTGCATGTACGTTCATTAATTAAGTTTGTTGTTGACAATATGGTCTTTTCATCTACCTTATCTATTCTTTGCATGTTTAGCTTGGTCCTTTGCCGATTGCGTCTTGACTTTGTACAGGGAGGCAAAACTGGCCTACAAAGCAGAAGTTTTAGAATTGCAAAAACAGCTAGAGCGCCAACAACGACAGTTTGATTTGTTAGTTGGTCAAGTTTCAACTCTGATCCAAGGAAGAAGAGCTAGGGTAGCAGCAACATCTGCAGTCAATGGACAACTTATAGCATTAGACGAGAAACTCTCTGCTAGGAATTCAGAGGTAATTATTCTTTCTGCATCTTTGATAAGTTTAAATACCCAGCTGACAAGCATTTATAGTGCATGGAAAATCCATTATGTTTATTTCACACAGTACTGTTCATTGTTTTGTCCCTTCTAACAGTTCTGCTTCTCTTTCTTACTTGCAGATGAATGCGGTTCTTGGAAAGATGGCTTCTACTGCACTGGAGTTGGCACACTACCATTCTGGGGACGGTATGCTGCCATTGCATTTTTAGCTGTCGTGTGTGTATTTCATTTTTAGCTGTATATATATCACTTGTTTTGGGCTTGTTATCTTCTAACTCGTATTTGACTCTTTTATTATCTACTGACAATCCAATGTATAGATCAAGATTCATAGTAAATGATTATGGCTTTATTTAGCCTTCTGATGTATTTTTAGTAGTCTTCTTGCAGAAGATGGGATTTACTTGGCTTACTCCGACTTCCATTCTTACTTAGTTGGAGATTCAGCCTGTAGTAAGGAGCTGAACCAATGGTTCTCTAAACAGTTTGAGAAGGTACTTAGTTTATACCGAGTACTTTCTGTCTCCAGGGATTTTCTAGCTTGCTGCCTTACATGTGATGTCATTTATTGTATCATTTTTGATTAATTTGAAGATGGTTTGTTGAAATTCTTTCTACTCTACTTTTTATTGTTTCAATTCTACATATTTTATATAACTGTATGTGAAAAGGTAAAAAATGTGAAATTTGACAAGCTTGCAATTAATTCAGCCGCTAGAAGATATGAAAAGCTTTTTGGTTTGTTTGTTTGACTGCATTTTGTAGGTAAATGAATTGTATTAATCAATATATTCAGAATAAATACTGCAGATTTTTACCCACTCATACTATAGAATAGCAATAAACTCTCCGACTCCCCAGGGCTGCTAGTAATACTTAGCTCTGTGGACCTTATGTTTCTTTTATTAAGATAAATGATTGTATTATATCAATTAATGAAGAATGTAGATAATGTGCATCTTTAACCGCTCATTCATATACTTTAGTATAGTGATAAATACTTAGTTCCCTGCTTAGCCCTATGGAGCCCTATGTTTCTTATGTAAAGTAACTGTATTTTATCAACCTATGCAGAATATATATACTGCTAATCTTTACCCACTCTGCCATACTATAGTATACCAATAAAATCTTCCTTCCTCGGTGCTACTAGTAATAACCTTCTTAGCCTATGTCTTCCAACTCCATCTTAGCCTTTGCCTTGGCATCAGCAACTTTCATCTCCCATGCTGGGTTATAAATAGGGACATTCTTAGGGGCATTTGCAGGTAGGCTGGCTGTGCTAATTAATGAAGAAGTTAGTTAAAGACATTAAAACTCTCGAGATGATTGTGCGAACTAGTTCTCAATGTGGACCCCAGTCGTTAGAAAGTAGATATCCTTAACAAAGGTGATTGAAATATAGGATTTAGGCAAGCAAAACATTTGATACAAAGGCTGCTTCTGTTGGTTGTTATTGTGTTGAACCCCAAATTGGCATACTTTTACTAGTAAAAGTTTCCCTTCAATTTGGACTTCTATGATTCTACCAACTTGAAGCTTTCATACAGAAATGTGTAGGTTTTAGGTTTCTGCTGTCGTAATTTGGTAGTGGTACATGAGTATAAATTATAATTCACAGTGTTGGCCGATACTGATACTGATCGGCTGATCATATGGCTGTATCATATTGGTTTTGGCCCGTGTCCATCTATAACTGACAGTTACCGACATTGGGCCTCTCTTTACGGGTTCGATTATCTTAAGGAAAAAAAGAAGCAAAATAAGTATTAAAAAAAAGACAATGATTTGGTCTTGTTGATTCGTTGAACACTAAAATGAAGATTAAAATGCTACAGTGTTTCGATAAGGACTGGCAATAAGATTCGTTACTGACACAATGTAACTATAAATTTGTCGAACTTGTATATCTGTAGATTCACAACATTCATCTACCCAAACATTATTACATTCAACCATCTATTGCCGGTTTACTTTGTCTAAAACAAGTAATAGATAATAGTATTATGACTGTGTATTTTCTTTAAAAACAAGTTATAGATAATAGTATTATGGCGAAACGGATCATCATTGATGATTGTTGAATATTATTCAATTTCCATTTGACGGAAAAGAGAAACAACAAATAAATTTATGCCTAAATATCTCAAGCAAATTTCTAGATTTTTTTATAATAATTTTAATTACTTTTCAGCTTTCCAAAAGGAAGAACTCCGACACTCCACCGGAACTACCGAAAGTGTTGATACTGATACTCATAAGAATTGTCTGAATTCGATACTGCGAACCTTGGTATAAATAAGGATAGCATGTTCATATTCATATATAAATAACTACATATATATGATCTTGTGTCTATCATGCGGAGATCAACACACCGAAGGTACTGAAGAAGCCTAAAATTATATGATGTCTTTAAATATATGTTTATTTGGCATTATATGCATGGTAAAGATCATGATTTCGTGACTACAAAAGTTTGGTGATAGAATCGATAACTAGATCATTAGACGTGCCTCGCAAAGGTAAAACTAAACAACCATGTAGCATGAACATCTCATCTTACTAAGGTGTCGGACACTCATTTTTACGCGTCCTCGTATTTTCATTTGAAATCAGGCACGGACGCTCCAAACACTTACAAGTGCGGGTATGAACACTCTATGAGTATGTGTCAGATACTTTATATAGTGTTTTTTGTTTAAAATATGGATAAAATTAAAATATGAAAGGTAAAATGTGAACCATTTCTATTGAAGGGATCTAATTTCATATAGGGGTGAGCATTATTCGGTTTTGGACCGAAAACCGAACCGAATAAGAGATTCGGTTCGGTTTTAAAAAAATTCGGTTCGGTTTTAAAAAAATTCGGTTCGGTTTCGGTTTTGAAAATACTAAATTGTCTTATTCGGTTTCGGTTTCGGGTTTCGGTCTCGGTCCAAAACCGAATAAGAAAATTTAGTTTATATATATATATATATATATATATGTGTGTGTGTGTGTGTGTGTGTGTGTGTGTGTATACTAAATATATCTAGGTATATTTAGTTATTATATGTATTAACAAAAAAAACACAAAAAAATCCAAAAACCGAATAAACCGAAAATCGAACCGATTTAATTCGGTTCGGTTCGGTTATTGACCAATTCGGTTCGGTTTCAGTTTTGCTTATTCGGTTTCGGTCCAATTCGGATTTTACTTATTCGGTTCGGCTGGAACCAAATAAACCGAATACTCACCCCTAATTTCATATGCATCAAAACCTATTTCTTAAAGATACATATATTATATTATCTAGCATTTAATGCGTTTCCTGGTGTCCGTGTTGCGTCGTGTCCTGTTCTGTATTGTGTTTGTGCAAAGTAGCTAACAGGGGCGGGCGGACACTGGGCCGAGCAGGTCCATCCGCTCCAGCTGAGTTTTGAAGAACTCTAATGCAGGCCCACCAAAAATTAGATCCTCTCCGGAGTCTTACAGGCCCAAAATATAATCCACTCCCCAGTCCAAAAAGAATTTACAATTCAGCACAAATTACCAATCTCCTCCTTCGTCAAAATATACTCTAAGCTAAGCGGAGGAGGCTCTTTGCGAATTTTCTGGCCATCTACTGATAGTGGTTCTGTCTCCTTCCCGTTTTGTTTCTAACCTCTGATTTATTGATTTTCTTTTTCACTCTTCAGAGAGTCAATATTCTCTTTATTTCTTACTTTCTTACAGCCTTTCACAACTTAAGTGCCTTCCCCTAAATTGCACCCAATGTGTTTGGTGGAATTCATGAGAGAACTTCTTCTCTTGTCATTCTTTCCCAGCGGATAATTGGTACATTTGATAATTGCTATTCTGAATAATTGAATTATTATCAACAAATGTCTTAGGATCTTGCTATTTTTATGCTATTTCTTTAGCCAGCCGATAAATTTTCTATTAGTACGATTCTTAGTAGTTGACAGGGAAATATATGCTACATTTGACTTAGTATAATTTTCTTACAAACATAGAATACCATTTTGATGACTTATGGAAGAGTACTTATAGTTACAAATTTTGCTGAATGGGATTCATATTCTAAATGATGTATTCACACTGGAGATTATAACACAACAAAACATAGTAAATAGAAAATTAATTGTGTGCTAATTTCTATTGCATTTTGATGCATTGATATTGCACAACAATCATAATTGTTTTTAACACTAAATATAAAAACTGTACATCTTTAACTACCATGGAATGGAAAAAGTTTAATATTCTGAGCTTTACATATAAGTTTGAGTAATTATCCTACACTTCGTTTGTGGTTTGTCGTTATTACCACAGGACCCCCGCCATTTTGAAATATTACAAGATGCTCCTGTATTTTGTATATATATTCTTACAAATACCTCCACTAATGTTATCTTATCATTAGTTTTAGTGTTTGCCATTACTTAAATGTTATTGTCAACCAAAAAATTGACATATATATATATCCCTCATAGTAATTGTGTATTCTACTTTGTGCAATCCATAAAAGATAAAAAGACATGCACCATAAATTCATACTAACAAACTCCTATAATCTCCTGGTCCATTTAAGGTTTCAAACTCAAAAGGATAATTTTTTTCAGTTGTTTTGATTAATGCGAGTTGTTGAAAGGGTTCAGTAAAGAACAAGATTTCAAGACTAAATAGGACAAAACCTAAGAAACCTGAGATACAAAACTCCCTTAACTTTTGGAAAACCGATTTTACCCTAATTTGCGCATTACACAAAAATACCCAATCAATAAAATATCCCGATATATGATGTGTCACTGGCAAAAGTCATCCAAATTCCAAACCAATCCTTCTTCAAGCTAAGTCATGTCTTGCAAAAGATATGAAACCACGTAATCCCAAACCACTTATATGCATATGCACTTGAAAAGAAAGAAAAGAGTCAAGAAAATCCTACAATAGTTAAACCCTATAATCAAGGACAAACATGTAATTTTATAATTACTTCTCTTTTCTAGACAGAATGTTTTCTTGGAGCAGTAACTTGTAATATTTCAATATGGAGGGGTCTGGTGGTAATAACGACAAAACACAAGGGAGTTGTAGGATAATTACTCTATAATTTTATGCAAGGCTAATATGCAATTAAATATCCTGAATTGTCACCGATTTGCATGTTGATAGTCAACTCAAAATTATTAAAATAGCATGTTGGCATCCTAAATATTATAATTACCATCTAAATACCCTGAACTTTATTTTACTAAAGATGATGAAGAAACCCCTTGTACGATTGTAGAAAGTCCAAAAAGCGATGTGACTAACCAGTAGCAATCAAGCAATTTCATTTGTCTCCGCTATATGCCTTCTTCTCTCCCCCCCCCCCCCCCCCCCCCCCCCCCTTTTCCAAGTAGTTTTAGTCTAATTTTGGGTAGTAGTAGAATTTTGAATTTGTTTCATACTTTTACAAAATTTTAAGATTGTGTATTTTCAGTCCACTTGGATAAAAGTCCGCGTTCGCCCCTGAAACTAAATAACGGCTGATCTAGCTGAATAGCTATTGCTATAAATATCTAGTCCCTACTATCCCCATTATTTATAATCATATGATAAAAGATCATATCCGTAGTGCTTTTTTTGTCAATGAATTTACTCTGGCAATTTTTTACATAAGAATTTAATTGGTTTTTTCCTTTTTATAGAAATCCAATTTAGTTGAGTATTTATTTTGAAGCATAGGAAGTTGGTTGATCCTATTTTGCCATTTTTCCATGACTAACAGAGACCACTTGGTATGATAGAAATTCTATTGAATATGTACCTTTAACCAATTTTTTCCATTTATTCTTCTTATTTTCTTAATTTTCTTATGCCTTGTTTTGGAATCCAATATTCCTTGGATCATACAAAAATCTTTCATTCTATCCCTAAGAAAAGGATGTGTTGTGATGTGATACTTGTTAAGTAATAGGTTTGTGAGAATTTGTAAAATACATATGCTTGAGACAACAAAAACATGTCACAATAAATACTTTTATTACTTTGACTAATATTTTTATTATTAAAAAACTGCCGGTGTAGCGATATATCACCACTGTATCGGATTCACAGGCTGGTTCTAGATATTATCTACCACAAATGGTATTTATTCTCCATATGATGTTTCTTACATTTATTCTTAATATGCGTTAGAAGCTAATATAGCAGTGCGGTGCTAGTTGCCATTATATCATATTCACTTGTCAATTCTTAATATTATATACCATATACAGTGGTTATCCTCAATAATGTGCTTATAAGTTTTATTCTTAAGAAGTCATAATTTAGTTCTATTGAGACTTTTGATACAAAGTTGCCTTCTTTCAACCCTAACCTAACTTCATTAGGAGCTTTGTTTTAAAGAATCTGATGTAGACTGCAAGCCCTATTATTGTCCTCTATAGAGACTTTGTCCTAACCAGAAGAATAAAGAAGGCAGAAACCACATACATTATCCCTAGTGATGCCTAAACTTGGATCTGTATAACTAGTAATTTGTCACCAGTGATTTTTGCATTACAGGGTATGCAAATGAAGAAAAAGGAAAAAAATAGTGTAAGCTTTGCAACTGAAGAAGAATAGAAAGTAAGAGTGATAAGGGTGAGATTGGTTTTCAGCTATTTTTAGTAAAAGGTTTGCTGGTGCTGCTGGTGGCCAGGTGTCAATGATGGCTGATGTTTTTGACAGCCGCGGAGCAGACCAGATATGAAAACTTATTAGTTAAAACCCACCATGGGTTTAGTCTTTTTTGGTTCATTTGATATAATAAATGGGTTAAGACTTAAGAGGTAGTGAATTATGATTTTTCCTAACATCAGCAGCTAACTTAACTTTATTATATATGCTCGGTATTTTTGAGCTTATGGAATATTGTTTCAATATATTGCGTTTTATCCGATATCTCTCTAATATTGACAATTTTTTATTCAAACAATATTTAGGACATTTGCTGTTATTTTACGTTGAATTTGACATGTCTGTCTGACATCTTAGACATTGTGTTTGCCTTTACCAGCAGGTGAATTGTAAATGTAACACACAGAATGCCTGGATAACAGTAGAAGCCAATAGTATAGAATCATTGCAGTATGTTAATTTTCACTAAACATTTAATATCTAATTGACGTTACTAAACAGTTGTAGGTTACAACAAAATGTGTTTATGACAAAAATTCCTACAAAATGAAACCTGGACTCTCTTCTACTGTCACGCTCCATATGTCAAGCTTGTAAAAAGAACATTTCAAATAGTGCGAACTTTATAACTCACAGTAAAAGATAGGGTGTGTCAGTGCCATGAGGCTCCCTCTTATGCAGGGTCTGGGGAAGGTCAAAACGTACGTGCCTTACTCCTATATATATATGGAGAGGTTGTTTCCGTGGCTCGAGCCTGCATCCTCCAGGATGCAAGCAACAAGCCTCAACCTCGTGCCAGCCTTAACCTCATGCCAGGCAACACCCTCCCCATATAACTTGCAGTAACAAAAACTAAATTAAACTTTGGCATTTGCACACAAAATGAGTTATTGATGATAAATACTCGATTTGTTTATCTTTATTTTAATGTGAACATGCAACCAATGCCTATGGGAGAGGTCACTCCACATTAAGTACTCTTGCAATCATAAATAACTGGTCAACTTGGTGACATATCACTGGTGCTGTTCTGGATGAATGCGGTCCCCTAGTATTACCTGAGGTTTGCTGATTTGTGTCCTTTATATGGTGGTTTTGGTCCCTCCCTGTCCATAGACCTTGGTATGCCAATCTTATCAGTAGTCTTTGCCTACTGCTGCCTCGAGGATTGCTTCTTCTCAGCCTACATAGGTAACTTTGTTGGCACTGACTCGGTTACATCCATATTTACAGTTAACTAGATCCCTGGCCGTGACTCTATTTCATGGGTATATTTCTAAACTGTCCTACTAGTAGCCTATCCTTATTCTGATTGTCCTAGGATGCTTGTAAAGCTTCCTTGCAGTCGGGACGCCATGTGACAAAATTTCATCCATTGTCTCTTGCTTAAAAACAAGTATGATTTCCAACCATCTTAGGTAACCGATGCAAGATTGACATTCCATATTTACTAGCCATGCTTATGCGTACAACATTTAGTAACGGATTCAGAGGTCCTTAGTTAATTTGTGTTCATGAATCCAATTGGTTAGGATATCTTGGTGAATTATTAGTTGCTTTGTAGTATTAATTTTTCACAGCTCTCTAAGCCTTAGTTACGTCACTACAGCTAAATTGTTTACTAATTGACTGCTAATCCCCCCTAATCACATCATTAGGGTGTGTTTAACCAAATAATTGCTAATTCACCATTTTGTGCACTTTATTATGTTATTATGTTTCGCTTATTTGATTGACCACCTTTGATTTCTCTTAATGACATCTCAGTCTTAACAATGTCACCAGATTTACTGTAATTGTTAATCATAGGTTAATTATCCTTAATGGAACTTGTGAGCCTTAATCATGGTACCAATATTATCTTAGCTAAACCATAATAGATTTCTGTAATTAAGGTTCTAATCCCAAATCTGGGAATTCGTAATTGCTAACCTTGTCTAATGTTTTTGATGGTCTTTAAAATTAAATTTTTTTGATGGTCTTTAAAACTAATTATTTACTAAAATACATAATTAGAATCTCCAGCCTCATGTCGTCTCATGTCGTCTGGAAGGGGAACTAGAGGTCAAGGAGTGGGTTCCACCTGTCATGCTTAGGTCCTTATCAACTTATTTAGATTCACATCATTTAAGTAAATGCCTTCTTTCTCTTTTTATTTTATTCTGCATATACTTAAGATGTTACATATAAATATGCAAATATCTTCCTAATTGTGTTCAATAATAATATAAAAAAAGTCAAAATCCTTAAGAATAAAAAGTAAGCTTATTATCCATAACTATAGGGGATTTTCAAAATTCCTGGAATGTCTGATTTTACACAGGAATTTTCTTGATTATAAAAGTTTCAAATTATTAATCTTTGAATTTGGAGAAGCGTAAGCGGCAGTAAATACCCAATCAACCTCATTCCTCCGTCTAATGATTGCATTGATAAACTGGAAATTGCGGGTTACAATTCCATTATCGCCTAGATTTATTTTGAGTTGTTTTAGAAATTTATAAAGGCCAGAGTTCTAACTACTTAACAACTGACATGTTTGGTCACCAACTACCAAGTATCCGTTGTGTCCTATACCCTACACTGTCCTGTATCCAGTATGTAATATATATGAAAACATTAAAATATAGAAATGTACAGGTATCTCAGATGCTGAAGAGATCAAGTTGAAGAGGCTGAGAGGAAATACATTAAAACATAGAAATGGGTCTACTCAGATGCTGAAGAGATCTTGAGGTGGATGAGTGAAAATACATAAATGATAGAAATGCACTTACTAGGTAACTTCACAAAGAGTACTGACAAGTTTTACTATCTATACCCCTTACAGAAAATGACAGATGGGAAATTATTTTTTGTTGATTCCCGTATCAGTACCTTAATGTTCAGAAGTCATCATTAACTAATTGTTAGAATCTATATGATATTGGCTAATCTGCTAGCGTATTCAATTAGTCCTCATCTTTTGAAGTTAATATGCTGTTCCTATCAGGGACCTTTCCGACTTGTTGCTGAGGAGGGTAAATCTAAGTGTTCATGGGTGAGCCTAGATGACATCACTAATTGCTTGAAACGAGGTATATTTCTGGCTAATTCATAAGTGCTTGATGCATGTTGCAACCAGAGTTGTTTACTAGTAACAGAGTATTACAAACAAACCTTCAGAACATGGGATCAATACTTGAATATTGCAATGCTACGGGTATCCCTAATACTAGGATTATATTGTCGCTGCTTGGTTGCCTCACCATTTTGGGACGATGCCAAGTCAATTTATTTAATACCTCTGTCTATCATCTTGTTTTGTGATTGCCTATGGTAGATTTTCTTTATCTTTTGCTCCGAAATCTTTGATCCTTTTAATTTACTTATAGCGCGTGTATATGCATGTATGAATGCTTATATAAGTGCATGTTTCTGTTAATATACGAGTAATCAGAACCTGAAAGAGGGTTCGGGCAGTTGACCATAATGGTAAGACCAATATTTCTCCTGTTAGCTTGGGTGCCCCTCAATTGCCCTGTTAACACAATAAGCTATTTGTACACATTCAAGTAAAATATGGGCTAAAGTATCTCATAAATATAAAAGTAGGTTGTAAGAAAATATCAAATTATGTACTCATTAGTGTTATAATAGTTGCATGAAGGCATCATGATTATCAACTTCTTTTTTCCTGAAGAGAACTAGATTACTTGACTTCTTAATGTGAGATGAAGGAAAGATTTCGGCCTCCCAATGCGTCACCATTTTCCAATAGATACATGCATTTGCTCTGTTTTTTCTGATTGGGATAGTACGTTGTGTAGGAACCCTAGAGGGGGGGGGGGGTGAATAGGGTCAAGCTAACTAATCAAGCACTTAGCACAAGCTAATTGGCAATTTAAAAATATAAGTGCAAGAGAAGAAGCAATCACAATACCGACACCCGATGTATCCTGGTATCCTCCCTAGAGGCAATCCAGTCCCAGAACTCTCTCCGGATATAATCCACTATTTGAGCAAATAGTTATACACGAGTTTGGATCCGAAGAACTCGCCAACTTCTTACACGAGAGCTTTAATCCGAAGGCCTCTCCGACTTCAACCGAGAGTTTGGATACGAAGACTCCCCAACTTCAACCGAGAGTTTGGATACGAAGACTCTCCAACTTCAACCTTTCACAATAAGTTTTGATCTTCTTATACAATAAGATGAAGATCTTACTTTTCAACTCAATAACTCTAACACAATTTGTGGATGGCAAATGAAAGCTTTGTAGAGTTGTTTGTGGATAGACTTTGGTGGTTTAGAAATTTTTAGGCTCAAAGCATCAACCTTGAATGAAGGGGTTCAAGGCTATTTATAACCAAAGCATTGAAAAGAGCTCAAAGGCAACTTTTCAGACAGCGACCGGTATACCGTCGGTATGGACCGGTATACCGTCGGTATGGACCGGTATACCGTCGGTATGCCGGTCTGGAATTACAACGGCTAGAAATATAGCCGTTGGGATCATTAAATGCTCGAAATTCGACCGTTGGAATTTCAACGTTACTGAACCGGTATACCGTCGGTATGAACCGCTATACCGTCGGTATGTCGATTTTGTAGACAAAAAATTTTCTGTGAACAAAATCGGTATACCGTCGGTATGCCGGTTTTCAGCCGAAAATGATCCTGGGCTAGTTTCTATCCTAGCTTTCGATTTTGCCATCCATTTCTTGTGTTTACAATTATTTCTAAGACTCATTACATACTCCAGATATACTGTAGCAGGTGCAGGCTTCTTCAGAGTCATGAAATGATGATGGCATGGCTTGGCTTCTTCCTTTGATAGGTGCTGGCTTTTTTCCTTGGCGGCAGCTGTCCAAAGATATCCAGTTTGCGAAAACTGAATACCTTTCGGGGGCTTCGTCCCCGAACCCCCGACGAGGGGCGCTGCCCCCTCGACCCCCGTCCGCTGACCGGGCAACGGAACCCCCGAGTGCGTGGCTCCGGAGATGTCGTCGGGTGGTTCAGAGAAATCTTGTGGGATCCATCGTCTTTGGCCCACCATGATTTCTTCATTGCATATGTCCACATTGATCTTGCTTATTGCTTTTCTGCATGTACATGTTAGACGAACAAAGCAATATACATAGTAGCAAGTGTGATAAGTTTAATGCACATTAGGACAATGATGAGTTTAAGTGTAAGTGCTAGGGTGATAGCATAATTGTTTAGTGATATCATAATGATTAAAATTAATTGAATAACCAAAATCAAAAACATAGTTTTGATTTTGGCAACCCGATTAAATTTAAGATAGATAAGCTCATATCACTAATATGTAAACCAATAGGCACATATCACCAAAGGTATAAGTATAAGTAGAAATGCTATAGCGATAGTATGAAGATTAGTGATAAAGAAATGTTAAACTTAACATATTAACCATATTCAAAAACATGATACAATCATTGGGCCAACACGTTGTATATGCATTCTATACTCTACTTCATCTCCAAATGTCTATCGTAATAATAAGATTGTTGTTGGCATCATATTTAATCCTTCTGAATCAGAATAGGGTTGGATGAAGCAAGAGAAAGCTCCACATTAACAAAGTTTTAGTGACTGGTTGTTGACGTCATGGCAATCCAATGTGCTGATGCCAGTTTCAATCAAGGTAGTTATGAGCTATATAGGGCTTTGCGATGAAACTTAAAAGGCCAGTTAGGAGGTAGATATACTTACCTTTTCTGGACATGCTGTTTAAGCTGATGCAACCAAGGAGCATTCTCAAGTTCCTTTATACTGCACAAGAGTCTAGATTAATAGGTATGATGGTAGTTTTTCTACAGGGATTTGCATTCATCTCTATGACACATTATGCTAAAGAACGAGGAGGAATGCCATTCCGAAAAAGTTACCACAAATCACAATATATAATGAAAATAACCCGTAATAAAGACACCTTGTTGATGGCACAATTTGACATGTCAATGTATTGATTACGTTTCTATATAAGTGGTCACGACTTATTGCATGGACTGTGCCAGTATGCTTGATATATAGCAATCAGCTTCAGCTTATTTAATTACAGATTTCTGGTTTGTTTGCCAATAAATGGCCTCAAAGAGTGATAGCAGTTTTGACATGTAATCACCCGTGTTGACCCAGACAACACAGACAACAACAATAGAAGCATCCCAAAATTTTGGGTTGACTATTGAGTCATTTTTTCCATTCAGCTATTTAAGGGCCATCTTTTCTGTAATATTAAAAACCATATCATTCTTTACAGCCTCAATTGAAGTTCGTTTAGACCTACCCTAGATCTAGCAACTCTTTCAAGTTTCAACTAATATGTTTTCGCTTCTCCTAACTGGTCCAAACCACTTGAGACGATTTTTCTCCTTTGTCAGTTTGCGCCACCTCCAACTTCCCCTGAACGCTCTCCACCTCCAACGTCCCCTGAACACTCTCATTTCTTTCCTTTCTTTCAATGTTTTCCACCCATCCATCTTAGTATTCTCATTTTAGTTTAACTCATTTTTTGGCCATATAGTTTTTGAATTGCCAAACAGAAACATTGCTAGTCGTATAGTTATCTTATAGAATTTTTTCCTTTCAACTTCTAGGGAAATCTATTTTGTGACGAGGCCTTCAAATTATCTCATGATTCACTTTTGCTAATAGTGATGTTTATTACTATGAGTTTTGGTTTTTCTCCTGTTGTTTTTACTATTTTGTCATATCTTATGTGTCATTTCCTGTCACTTGTTAAGACATGAGATGAAGTACTCAACTCTAGTTTAAGGGACTTAATACGTTGTTTGCTATAATAATACGGGCGGTTTAATACTAATATAGTTATTTACTTAATAACACAATCAGATTATACTTATGTCCTTATATCTTAATGCATTGAATTCTTCATCTTTATATATGCGTCCAGATCGAAACTGTTTACTTCTAGTCGCTTCACGTCAACTTTTATGCATTCCAAAAGTTTGCAAAGGGCTTATACTTTTCCTTCTTAAAACACTTCAATTTCAGGTGATTCGGAGAAATCTCACCATCACCACCGTGTAGCTGAGTTGCAACGGCTTCGTTCCATGTAGATATCTTTGGTTTGGTTCATTTTAGTTTTATGTATCCTACTTTATCTTGTTCATTTGCCTCGTGAATTCTAGCATTTTTTTATGGTTCTATCTGCTTTGTTTTGGTAAATTATGATGAAGTTGTCTTGATATCAGATAAATGCAATAAAAACTTCTCTGGTTTTGTGGTGTATCCTAATCAAGAAGATTGTATGATTATGTTTAAATTACAGTTACTTTGTACTATACAGAAAACTGCGACATACCTTTTCTAACCCACGATTAGGGATTCCTTTATGGATTGGGTTCTCTAGGTAAAAATTGAGGTGAGTAAATGAGCATGCCTCATTTTATACAAAATCTATGTTCACTATCTTCCTTTAATTTGGGGCCAATCTCTGGGGCGATATCTTTTGCCTCACTTAATTTAGATTTTGGATCACATAAAAAGGCGATTGGATAATAGCTGCACACTTGTTTTCCTATTTATTTGTCTCAATCTCAGGAAAAATGCATGGTCACTTGTTGTTTGGCATGCATATAGAACCCTTGATAGATACAGTTGATGATTATCGCACAAACGATACATGTAATGTGCCAAAATATTATTTCTTTTCCATAGTCTTCTTGGCTGAGAGGAAACTTCTCGTAGCCTCGTATTCTTGATATGACATGGTTAGCAGTTATCATATAAGTGATATCAGTAACGGAAGTTGAGAAGAAGCTTCTCTATCTCATTCTTATTTGAGCTACACATTTGATTCTTTCCCTTGGTCTCATCATGGTCGTGCTTTCAAATATGTATACTCTTGAAGTTCTTTTTAAGTGGTATGCTTCCTCGTTCTTTTTCTAAGGTACCATGCTTCTCTATCAACAGATATCTGTGAGCAACATACTGAGAATAGTTTAAATCATATATTCTGCTGTCTTGTTGCATAAATGGAATTCAACATTTTATAGTGATAAACTTACGAGGGGTGCTTCTTGAATCCTTGTGACTTACTGTCTTAATGTTACAGTTTTGCAACAAGTGAAAGGCAGTGGGTGGAAGCCCAAGTTGAAAATGCAAAGCAGCAGGCTGTTCTTTCGGTGCTCAAGTCTCAAATATCATCAGATGAAGCTCACATCCATCGTGATATTCATTCTCTTAGGTAGTTATGCCCTAATTGTTATTGAATTATGTTATTTGTGCACTAATTTTCTTATTATGGTTTGGTAATAGCGAATTGCACACCCTGCACCTCTCACAACTCACACCCACCAAAACCTCACACTCCACATCCCTGTGCAGTTTATTGTGTAAACAATATTTATTTGTAACAATTTCAGATATACAGTTTTCATATGTTAGCTGGTTCTGGATTATTTACCATCTTTTCGTTAAATATACGGAAGTCGGTAAATATATTGAAGTCGGTAGTTGCGCTAATCTCTTGTTATAATAGGGCTTCAATTTATTGTCATTGTAACTCTCTTGTATAACTTGTGTGCGGATGTGGACAGAGGAGAAATGTCCGAACCAGGTAAATCTTGTGTCCTTGTGTTCCTTCTTCTTCTTCTTCTTCTTCTTCTTCTTCTTCTTCACTAGTACCATGTTCATAACAAAATTTGCAACCGTGGATTGGATGAGTACACATAAATAGTTGCCGAGTAATTTACTGTGAGGAGTCAAGCAAGCAACGGGATTTGACAATTAGGATCTATGTCAAAAGTGGTTTATTTAAGGCACTTAAACCCAAAAGAGTAACCTGCTGATGCACAACCTGCTGCAGGTGATTGAAATGCTGGCAGAGACCCACAACCTTCAAATGGGAGATGAAGTGACGAATATGAAAATCAGTGATAAAAGGAGCTAAAGCTGTTTTCCACCTTTCATAAAACCATAATCTGACTTTCATTTGAGTTTAACTGGTCAAGTTTGTTACTAATAGAATCAGGCCATTCTGATTTACTTTAAATAATAGGCTACTTTTTCCTAGGAGGGTTAACTAGGTCCTAGGTGTCCACTTTGAGCGCTCGGTCAGCTCTCTAGAATTTAAAGGGGGATGCAGCCACCTAACGCAGACGGCTTAAATCATATGAAAGGGTGTAGTGCTGCATGAGCTACTTCGATTGGAGCACTCGCAATATAATAAGGAGGTTATGTAGTGTTGGAGAACAATAATAAGTACCTTATAATCATGAGGACACTGGATGTGCTTTGTGTATGTGTAAGTGTTTAGAATGAGGGAGATACAAGACACTTGCATATGAGGGTGTATTGGGTGAAGCATATATATATATATATATATATATTTTTTTTTTTTTTTTTGGGTGAAGCATATATATATTGGGTGAAGCATATATATATTGGGTGAAGCATGTATTGGGTGAAGCATATATATATATATATATATATATACAAAAAAGGAAGGATGGGACCCCGGCACCATCCAAGGAGGACCTCCGGCGACGGAGAGGAAAGGAGGGGGATGGGAAGCGTGTCACGACCCGCACCCTAGAGTAAGGGCACGAGACGTGGGTACGTTCAGCCTACGCCGCAGTGTCGGCGGTAGAACGCTGTCCTAGGTCACAACATCTAACAGTTATAGGTAATAAACAGTTATACTCCCCGAATGGGGGTGACATAACAGAATATATCTCAATCACAGCTAAGGTAGAACATGAATAAGATAGAATAATAAAAGATGATAATATCCAGAAAAGAAACATCACAGAGGTACAAACCAGAATTCTAAGTGTCTATAAATAAATACATGTCCAAAACTCTGAAATCCAAATACAGTAATCCAAGTAAAGTAAAGACAGTCCTAGTCTAAGGGAGTGTCATCTACTGTTAGTGGATCCTGCTGCTGGTCCAAGTCCAGACACTCGTCTAGTGTAGCACCGTAGTAGGTAGGGCAGAACGCCTCAGCCTCGTCCTCTGTAATATTTCAACAGGTCCAGTCAGGACAGGAGCGAGCACAGTACATCTCAACAAATCATAGCAGGTCAGGATATATAATCATGCTAGAGAGTAAGATACAAGAAACTGAAGAATAATATGATAAACAGGAAAGACTGTAAATAAATAGCTACAGTATATAGAGAACTAACAGTGTCTAGTGATTCAGAGCACAAGATGGTTATGTAAACGGCACGATGTTATACACGAGTAATCTACAGAGGTTGTACACGAGTAATCTACTGGATTGAATACATAACCACTTCTACTCCCCCGTCCCAATCAATACACAAGGATCTGGCTAAGTTATGTTATTGTACACGAAGGTCATGTGAATACATGATTATACACGATTTCACACGTTTCGTACACGAATGTCACAAATACAAGGAGTACACGATGTTCACGATAAAGTACACGAACACGAAATATCCGATGTATCCGCTAAGGGGATAACATTGCCCAACAAGATCCATATAGTACTAATCCGTGTTTCCAACGTGTCAGCATCATGTAAAGTAATCTAAAGCAGGAAATATACTCCTAATGCAGGATATGAAATGATCAGAGAATGTACACGCCTGTATCCGGTGAATCTGGAGAATATATACTGTCCGAGGAGTGGTGTCTGTCTCCTATAGAACAGTACAAGTCACTATGAGTCTACAATGATAATAAGATGCAAATCAATGCATTCTACATGAATCTAGGTCAATCTAGACCAAAGTCAACTCTTGGTCAACTCTGTCAAACTAGGTCAACCAAGTCAAACCTAAGTCAAACTAGTCAAACTAGTCTATTCTAGGTCTAACAAGCCATTCTAGGTCCTAACAAGGCTAAACAGTCTATTCTAGACTCCATACTAGGCATACCATGCCATAGCCAACCCATAACTCATCTACATGTCACTCTATAAGCCTAACTATAATGCACCCAATATATATATATATATAATCTAATATAGGATACACACATTAATATCTAAAAACACACATTGACAAGGCTATATAATATAACTTGAAATACATAACCTATGGCCACTATACAATATCACCCATACCCTATATCATAATATATAATACCTTATATCATACATATACATTAACACACATACATTATCTATAGGAACCTATATATATATACATATATATACATATATACATATATATCTCAATCATATATATATACATATGAAAAGAGTGAAAGGGGGAAACATATGAATATTCAAAGTGTGTGTGTGTGTCATGAGTGAGAGTGAGGGCATGTGGGCTTGTGTGTAGAGCTAGAGTGTCAAGAGTGTGGTGATACATGAGGGTGAGTGTCACAGTGAAGAAAGTGTGAGGGAGTGAACCTGGTGCATGCCAATGTGTGTGTGTGAGTAGGGTGATAGGTTAGAGGGTGTGTGTCATATGGTGCATGAAAAACAGTGTGAAACAAAGGAAATCAGTGAGAAAATCAGTGAGGAATATTAGTGAACTATCCCATTCAAATCTCAGATTTAAACATTGCTTAAACAGTCCAACCCACTCATGAATCACACATAAAACCAATTAACAAGTCCCCACATTACAATTCAGATTTGAACCCAGAAATCAGTTCCTAAACAAACTCAGATTTCACACCCCAATCTCAGTTCAGTATGAAGGAACATAAAATCAGTTTAAACAGTTTCTAAACTCAGTGAAAAACTGAACCCAAAATCAATTAAAACAGTCCTTTAACTTAAACCCAGATTTTTGAATCCAACCCACATCAAATTGACCCCAAATTCCTCATACACTTAGAACTCATATAGGTGAACAAGTTAGGGTTTTAATCTACACTAATTAATAGTATTGATTAGGTTAAAAGACTGAGAAAACTCAATTTATGAAAACTCGACAGAACAGTATCAGGACAGTTATGTAGATATCAGGAATTAAAATGGGAAATGGAGAATTTGACATGAAAATTTATTTAAAACTCAATTACAGTGGTTGGTAAAGCATAACCACAATGTGTACGTGTTTTGTGGTGTGTTTGTGTCCACAAAAGTGGACACAAACGTGTCCAATCAACATACAACCGAAAACAGCAAACACAGGACACAGTGTGCACAATCCTCGTGCACGTGTTCACGGTGTCTGTGCACACGACACAAAACGACACAACCCACGAGATTGTGTCCACGTGTCGACCTAGACTAGGGCTAGGGATAGGACACCCTGTCACGTGTCCACGTCGCGTGTACGCGACACGAGACACGCGTGTCAGTGCACGTTTTCAACAGAAAACTGCATAGTGCGAGAACGGTGCACGCGTTCGTGCGTGTTCGACACGACACGTGGGGCTCTGAAACTTGGGGAGCCCCGTGTCAGTGTCGGCCCCTTGCTACACGTCGAGTCTCACGTGTCGAAGTGGCGTGTCCTAGGCGCTGTGTCCCCCGAAGTGCAGGGCATGCACAGTGCCCGTGCACGCGCGTGCGCGACCGCTTGTTCGCGTGCCCGACACGACTCGACACGACACTAAGACTCGACAAAAACTCCAGAAACGTGTAAGCGAGACCCAAATCTAATTTCCTATTCAAACAAAAATCCAAAATTCACACGAAATGCCCATTGAGGCATTTCAACAAACACATTCAAACATGACACTGATACGTGTCCAGTTAGGACACGAATGGACACGAATTTTTAGGGTTTCCTATTCCTACAGTTAGGTTAGGTCTAGGGCTCCCTAATGATGCAAAAATTTCAGGATTCTAAGGTGTGGAAATGAATTTACCTATGAGTGTCAAAAGCCTCAAAAAACTCCACAAAGAGGTGCTCCTCTTGATGGCCAAACTCTTCCAATGTGCTCCAAATCTGAGAATACTTGATACCAACAGCAAGTAGATAGAAATTAGAACCTATTGAAATTTGTTTGGGTTAAAAAGGAATTAAAATGGATTTACTAGGATTTTTGGAAGATGGAGAGTTACCTCTTCCTAAAACTCGGCAAGAATTCCTAATGGAGGCTAGCCCTAACTTTGAGGGGTATTAAATAGGAAGGGGAAGATCATAATGACCAGCCATGGGCTGATTAGAATTAGGGTTAGCTACATGGTGTGGGCCTATGGACTTTAAGTCTCAAGTCATTAGTCATGACTTATGAAGTCATAAGCCATTTTAGTCAAATCAACTCCAAATCTCTCCAAACAAGTTCCAATGACTTAACCCTCACTAAATTAGGTCAAACCAAGTTTACTTAACCTAACAAAGTGGTCTTAACCTAGGTTAGTCACTAGGTTAGTCTTCTAGTCAACACTAGTTAAAGTCAACTATAGGGCCAAAATCAATTCTACTAAAAATCATATTAATTATAATAAATCCAAATAATAAATAATAATTCCAAATAATTCACAAAATTTCAAAAATGATCAAAATGACCAAAATACCCCTAAGCTAGAAAAGTGGTAGTGACAAATCTACCCTCCTTAAAATAATTTCGTCCTCGAAATTAAAGGCGAAACTAAACTGCTGAGAAGGATAGAAAAGTATACCTCAAGGTCCAAAAAGATAGGGGTACCGCTCGCGCATTTCATCCTCCCGCTCCCAGGTCGACTCTCCTGGAGAATGATGCCTCTATGCGACGCGTACCAAGGGTATCACCTGGTTCCTCAATACCTTCTCTCGGCGATCCAGAATCTCCACAGGCTGCTCTGGATAACTGAGAGTAGGCCCAACCTCAATCTCTGAATGATCGAGCACATGGTTAGGGTCAGCCATGTACCGTCTCAACTGAACTGTGACACGTGGAATACGTTGTGAACTCCCACTAGTGCAGGTGGCAAGTCTAGCCTGTATGCCACGTCACCGACTCTCCCGCTGATAACGAAAGGGCCGATGAAGCGCGGGCTAAGCTTCCCACCTCCACCAAAACGTATCGTACCACGAGTCGGAGATATCCGCAGAAAAACCATGTCTCCAACCTAATCACAAGCAAGGTCTCAAGTTACAAAAAAAAATCAAACACGATCAATCAAACAAAGCAAAATACAACCTACTTCTAATCCTATCTCTAAATCTGTACCTCAAACTCCAGCGGCCTCCGGTGGCTATCGGCCCAGTGTCGATGTCTGTCCTGCGCCACGCGAAGTCTGTCCCTGATGAGCTTCACCTTCTCGGCTGCGTCAACAACCATCTCTGGTCCCAGTAAAGCTCGCTCTCCAACATCATCCCAAGATAAGGGTGTACGACACCTACGCCCGTACAGAGCCTCAAATGGTGACATCTCAATGTTGGCCTGATAACTGTTGTTGTAAGCAAACTCCACTAAATGTAGGTGATCCTTCCAGGAACCTCCAAAATTTAGGATGCATGTCCGCAGCATCTCCTCAAGGGTCTGAATAGTCCTCTCTGACTGTCCGTCCGTATGGGGGTGGTATGCAGTACTAAACTTGAGCTGAGTGCCCAAACTAGTCTGCAGACTCCTCCAGAAATGGGAAGTAAAACGACTATCCCGATCTGAGACTATGCTGACGGGAACTCCGTGAATCCTGACTATCTGCCTCATATACAACTCCGCGAGCCTCTCTGTAGACGTACTCACCTTGAATGGCAAGAAGTGGGCCGATTTGGTCAACCTGTCAACGATGACCCAAATCGCGTCTTTCCCTCCTGGTGTACGCGGCAACCCCGATACAAAATCCATGGTAATATGTTCCCACTTCCACTCTGGAATGGGCAACGGCTGCAATAATCCTCCGGGCCTCTGCCTCTCTGCCTTGACCTGCTGACAGACCAAGCATCTAGCTACGAAGTGGGACACCTCCCTCTTCATCCCGTACCACCAGACATGCTCTCGCAGATCCCTGTACATCTTGTTGGCACCAGGATGTATAAAGTACTGCGATCTGTGAGCCTCCTGCATAATCTGCTCTCTGAGCTCCCCGCTGGGCACACATAACCGGGAACCGTGCCTCAGGGCACCATCCTCTGCAAGTGAGAACTCAACATCCTTCAATCCTGCACTGATCTGCTCTCGGATACACCGCAGAGCCACATCCTCGAACTGTGTCGCCTTGATCCTGTCCATCAAGTCCGACTGTATCTGAAGGCCCCATAACTGCATCTGCACTCCCGGCACAATCACCTCAATCCCAAGGCTCTCCAAGTCCGCAAGCAAGTGCCGATCCATAGTCAAACACATGGCTGTCGGATACCTACTCAAGGCATCGGCAACCACGTTGGCCTTTCCCGGGTGATACTGAAGCGAGATATCAAAGTCCTTCATCAACTCTAGCCATCTGCGCTGCCTCATGTTGAACTCTTTCTATGTAAACACATACTTCAAACTCTTATGATCTGTGAAAATCTCCACCTTCTCGCCATACAGACAGTGCTTCCACAACTTCAAAGCAAAAATCACCGCCGCCAGCTCCAGGTCATGGGTAGGGTAGTTCTTCTCATGGGGACGCAATTGCCTGGAAGCATAGGCAATCACCTTCCCATGCTGCTGCAAGACACAACCCAGCCCCTTCCCTGAAGCATCACTATAAATAGTGAATCCACCTGATCCTGAAGACAATGTCAGAATCGGAGCTGTCGTAAGCCGCTTCTTCAACTCATCAAAAGCTGCCTGACACTCCTCTGACCAAACATACTCAGCATCCTTCCGGGTCAACCGTGTCAACGGCTCTACAACCCGGGAGAAATCCTGCACAAATCTCCTATAGTATCCTGCCAGCCCCAGGAAACTCCTGATCTCTGCCACTGAAGTCGGCGCTGTCCAAGCCTCAACTGCTACAATCTTCTTGGGGTCAACTGAGATACCATCTCCAGTCACCACATGCCCCAAGAAGTCCACCCGGTCCAAGAAAAACTCACACTTGGAGAGTTTTCCGTAAAGCTGCTCTCTCCTGAGAGTCTCTAGTACTATCCGCAGATGCTCTTCGTGCTCCTCCTCTGTCTTGGAATATACCAAGATATCATCAATGAACACCACCACGAACTTGTCTAAGTACTGGTGGAACACCTTGTTCATTAGATTCATAAACACTGCTGGTGCATTGGTTAGCCCAAACGACATAACCAAAAACTCAAACTGTCCGTACCGCGTCCTGAAAGCGGTCTTGGGAATATCCTCCCCCTTCACCTTCACCTGGTGATAACCCGACCTCAAATCAATCTTGGAGAACACCCGAGCTCCGCTCAACTGATCAAACAGATCATCGATCCGCGGCAGTGGGTATCTGTTCTTGATTGTCAGGTTGTTAAGTGCCCTGTACTCGATACACATCCGTACCGACCCATCCTTCTTGGGTACGAAGAGTACCGGTGCACCCCAAGGTGAAGAACTAGATCGGATGAAGCCCTTGTCCTGCAGCTCATCCACCTGCTTCTTCAGCTTCACTAACTCGCTGTTGTTCACTCGATAGACATGCTGGGAGATCGGTTCCGCGCCGGGAACCAAGTCTATCGAGAACTCTACATCTCTGTCCGGTGGAAGCCCTGGCAACTCCTCTGGGAATACGTCCATAAACTCTGCGATCAAGGGATGCGGAGCCACCTGCTCCTCAACTGAAGCTCCACAGAAGACTCCGTCGTCCTGCTCTGCCTGCCGCCGGGTGTACTCAAACTCTGGCTCTCCTGGCGCCCCGAACAAAACTCTACCCCCACGGCAATCAATGCGGGCGTGGTGTCTACTCAGCCAGTCCATACCTAATACTATATCGTAGTTCGGTAATGGCATGACGAGTAAACTCACTCCCAACTCTTGGCCTCCCAATAAGACGCTCCGCCCTCTGCAAACATCACTCACGAGGATGACCCCACCCCCGGTCGTGATCTTGCAGGTCCTAGGCAAGGGTTCAGAAACCAAACTGTGTCTAATAGCATACGATACTGACACAAAGCTGTGGGAAGTCCCGGAATCAAAGAGTGCAAATGCTGGAAGGGAATCGAGAAGAACCGAACCTGCTATCAGCTCCCCGATGGCCTCGACATCCTCAGCTGCCATGGCGAAAGCTCGCCCCTGCTGTCCACCTCGTGCCTGCTGCTGGTGCTGCTGGAACCTCTGCTGCTGAGTCTGCAGGGCTGGTCCCCTCTGCTGGCCTGCTGGAGCCTTGGTTGCCCCAGCTCCTCCTGGTATCGGACGCATCGACGCAACTGGACACTCTCGCATCTGATGGTCTGCTGATCCACACATCAAGCATCTACCGATTCTCTTCCTGCACTCGTCCCACTTGTGCCCAGGCTTCTTGCAGAAAGTACAACTAACAGCCTGCTGCCTGGGTGCCTGCTGCCCTCTCTGCTGCTGGTGCTGCACCTGCTGAAAAGGTGCACGACCCTGATGCTGGTGCTGTTGAACTGGCCTCTGCTGCTGGAAGTGCTGCTGGAAGTGAGGCCTCTTGGCCTGCCCCTGACTGCTACTGCCACTCTGGAAGTCGCAACCCCTCTTCTGTTTCAGCCCCAGGTCGTCTTTCGCCGCCATGGCCCCAGAAAACATCTCAGCAAATGTGGCGTTCCGGTCGCTCTTAGTCAGCGACCGAATCTCTCTAATCAGACCTCGACGAAACTTTCTCGCCTTCGTCTTCTCGGTCAAGTCATCTATAAACCGGGCCAATCTGTAGAACTCTCCGACATACTCAGCTACCGTCTGGTTCCCCTGAACCAGACCCTCGAACTGTGCCTCGATACCTCCCAAGGCAACATCAGGAAAGAACTGTTCCTTGAACAGCTCCTTGAACTGGGTCCAAGTCTGGCCCTCAACTCCCACCCTGGGATGTGCCTGATACCACGCACGGGCTAAGTCCTGCATCTGGCTGCCCGCCGCCTCGATCTGGAGTCGATCTGGTATCTTCGTCAGTCGGAAGATCTCCTCAATATGCTCTATCCAGTCGTCTGCAATGTGAATGGCCTCTGTGCCGAAGAACTCCCGAGGATGCATCTTCTGGAAGTCCTGAATGTCCTTCTCCCTCCGACGGGGCTGCTGCTGGGCCCCCTGAGCAGTAATCATCTCCACTGTGGTGCGAATCAGCTGGTGTGCCTCGTCGATCCCCTGACGGAAATCGGTAGTCTGCCTCGTTTGCTGCTGCCGGTGGGATTCTAGAATCCTCTCCACGAAGGAGAAGAGATGTGCAGCATCTACCATCCCTGCAGGCGGAGGCTGCTGCAGTGGAAGGATCTCAGGAATCACAGGGCTCTGCCTCCTAGCTGCTGGAGGTGCTCCTCCAAAAGTCGCAGAGACACCGACTCCTGAGGGCTGCACTGGCCCTGTGGCACTGGGAGCTGGCTGCTGGCCACGAGAGGTGGCAGACCCCTCTCTAGCCTCTCCCGTCGCGGGGCGATGCGATCTCGTCTCAACCATCCTGGAGACATAGATCAAACAAGAAACAATTACTGAGAATGAGTCGAAAAATCAAAGGAGGACAGTTTAAAGTTCTAAGGAAGACAATAAGCAGCAAAATAGATATACGGAATCTGATAAGGAATTTTTCCTAGTGTGATTGAGTACCTTCAAAAATATACTAATTCCTACTGCAGGCTGCAGTGATATTCTAGTTCGAATACCGCTACATTTCCAACCTAGACCTGCATGGGCCACCACTAAAAACGTGTCACGACCCGCACCCTAGAGTAAGGGCACGAGACGTGGGTACGTCCAGCCTACGCCGCAGTGTCGGCGGTAGAACGCTGTCCTAGGTCACAACATCTAACAGTTATAGGTAATAAACAGTTATACTCCCCGAATGGGGGTGACATAACAGAATATATCTCAATCACAGCTAAGGTAGAACATGAATAAGATAGAATGATAAAAGATGATGATATCCAGGAAAGAAACATCATAGAGGTACAAACCAGAATTCTAAGTGTCTATAAATAAATACATGTCCAAAACTCTGAAATCCAAATACAGTAATCCAAGTAAAGTAAAGACAGTCCTAGTCTAAGGGAGTGTCATCTACTGCTAGTAGATCCTGCTGCTGGTCCAAGTCCAGGCACTCGTCTAGTGTAGCACCGTAGTAGGTAGGGCAGAACGCCTCAGTCTCGTCCTCTGTAATATTTCAACAGGTCCAGTCAGGACAGGAGTGAGCACAGTACATCTCAACAAATCATAGCAGGTCAGGATATATAATCATGCTATAGAGTAAGATACAAGAAACTGAAGAATAATATGATAAACAGGAAAGACTGTAAATAAATAGCTACAGTATATAGAGAACTAACAGTGTCTAGTTATTCAGAGCACAAGATGGTTATGTAAACGGCACGATGTTATACACGAGTAATCTACAGAGGTTGTACACGAGTAATCTACTGGATTGAATACATAACCACTTCTACTCCCCCGTCCCAATCAATACACAAGGATTTGGCTAAGTTATGTTATTGTACACGAAAGTCATGTGAATACATGATTATACACGATTTCACACGTTTCGTACACGAATGTCACAAATACAAGGACTACACGATGTTCACGATAAAGTACACGAACACGAAATACCTGATGTATCCGCTAAGGGGATAACATCGCCCAACAAGATCTATATAGTACTAATCCGTGTTTCCAACGTGTCAGCATCATGTAAAGTAATCTAAAGCAGGAAATATACTCCTAATGCAGGATATGAAATGATCAGAGAATGTACTCGCCTGTATCCGGTGAATCTGGAGAATATATACTGTCCGAGGAGTGGTGTCTGTCTCCTATAGAACAGTACAAGTCACTATGAGTCTACAATGATAATAAGATGCAAATCAATGCATTCTACATGAATCTAGGTCAATCTAGACCAAAGTCAACTCTTGGTCAACTCTGGTCAACCCTAGAAGTCAAACTAGGTCAACCAAGTCAAACCTAAGTCAAACTAGTCTATTCTAGGTCTAACAAGCCATTCTAGGTCCTAACAAGGCTAAACAGTCTATTCTAGACTCCATACTAGGCATACCATGCCATAGCCAACCCATAAGTCATCTACATGTCACTCTATAAGCCTAACTATAATGCACCCAATATATATATATATATATATATATATATATAATCTAATATAGGATACACACATTAATATCTAAAAACACACATTGACAAGGCTATATAATATAACTTGAAATACATAACCTATAGCCACTATACAATATCACCCATACCCTATATCATAATATATAATACCTTATATCATATATATACATTAACATACATACATTATCTATAGGAACCTATATATATATATATATATATATATATATATACATATGAAAAGAGTGAAAGAGGGAAACATATGAATATTCAAAGTGTGTGTGTGTCATGAGTGAGAGTGAGGGCATGTGGGCTTGTGTGTGTAGAGCTAGAGTGTCAAGAGTGTGGTGATACATGAGGGTGAGTGTCACAGTGAAGAAAGTGTGAGGGAGTGAACCTGGTGCATGCCAATGTGTGTGTGAGTAGGGTGATAGGTTAGAGGGTGTGTGTGTCATATGGTGCATGAAAAACAGTGTGAAACAAAGGAAATCAGTGAGAAAATCAGTGAGGAATATTAGTGAACTATCCCATTCAAATCTCAGATTTAAACATTGCTTAAACAGTCCAACCCACTCATGAATCACACATAAAACCAATTAACAAGTCCCCACATTACAATTCAGATTTGAACCCAGAAATCAGTTCCTAAACAAACTCAGATTTCACACCCCAATCTCAGTTCAGTATGAAGGAACATAAAATCAGTTTAAACAGTTTCTAAACTCAGTGAAAAACTGAACCAAAAATCAATTAAAACAGTCCTTTAACTTAAACCCAGATTTTTGAATCCAACCCACATCAAATTGACCCCAAATTCCTCATACACTTAGAACTCATATAGGTGAACAAGTTAGGGTTTTAATCTACACTAATTAACAGTATTGATTAGGTTAAAAGACTGACAAAACTTAATTTATGAAAACTGGACAGAACAGTATCAGGACAGTTATGTAGATATCAGGAATTAAAATGGGAAATGGAGAATTTGACATGAAAATTTATTTAAAACTCAATTACAGTGGTTGGTAAAGCATAACCACAATGTGTACGTGTTTTGTGGTGTGTTTGCGTGTCCAATCAACATACAACCGAAAATAGCAAACACAGGACACAGTGTGCACAATCCTCGTGCACGTGTTCACGGTGTCTGTGCACACGACACAAAACGACACAACCCACGAGATTGTGTCTATGTGTCGACCTAGACTAGGGCTAGGGATAGGACACCCTGTCACGTGTCCACGTCGCGTGTACGCGACACGAGACACGCGTGTCAGTGCACGTTTTCAACAGAAAACTGCATAGTGCGAGAACGGTGCACGCGTTCGTGCGTGTCCGACACGACACGTGGGGCTCTGAAACTTGGGGAGCCCCGTGTCAGTGTCGGCCCCTTGCTACACGTCGAGTCTCACGTGTCGAAGTGGCGTGTCCTAGGCGCTGTGTCCCCCGAAGTGCAGGGCATGCACAGTGCCCGTGCACGCGCGTGCGCGACCGCATGTTCGCGTGCCCGACATGACTCGACACGACACTAAGACTCGACAAAAACTCCAGAAACGTGTAAGCGAGACCCAAATCTAATTTCCTATTCAAACAAAAACCCAAAATTCACACGAAATGCCCATTGAGGCATTTCAACAAACACATTCAAACATGACACTGATACGTGTCCAGTTAGGACATGAATGGACACGAATTTTTAGGGTTTCCTATTCCTACAGTTAGGTTAGGTCTAGGGCTCCCTAATGATGCAAAACTTTCAGGATTCTAAGGTGTGGAAATGAATTTACCTATGAGTGTCAAAAGCCTCAAAAAGCTCCACAAAGAGGTGCTCCTCTTGATGGCCAAACTCTTCCAATGTGCTCCAAATCTGAGAATACTTGATACCAACAGCAAGTAGATAGAAATTAGAACCTATTGAAATTTGTTTGGGTTAAAAATAAATTAAAATGGATTTTCTAGGATTTTTGGAAGATGGAGAGTTACCTCTTTCTAAAACTTGGCAAGAATTCCTAATGGAGGCTAGCCCTAACTTTGAGGGGTATTAAATAGGAAGGGGAAGATCATAATGACCAGCCATGGGCTGATTAGAATTAGGGTTAGCTACATGGTGTGGGCCTATGGGCTTTAAGTCTCAAGTCATTAGTCATGACTTATGAAGTCATAAGCCATTTTAGTCAAATCAACTCCAAATCTCTCCAAACAAGTTCCAATGACTTAACCCTCACTAAATTAGGTCAAACCAAGTTTACTTAACTTAACCAAGTGGTCTTAACCTAGGTTAGTCACTAGGTTAGTCTTCTAGTCAACACTAGTCAAAGTCAACTATAGGGCCAAAATCAATTCTACTAAAAATTACTAAAAATCGTATTAATTATAATAAATCCAAATAATAAATAATAATTACAAATAATTCACAAGATTTCAAAAATGACCAAAATACCCCCAAGCTAGAAAAGTGGTAGTGACAAAGCGGCTGGCGGTTGGACCACCGTCCAAAGACACCATAGAGTGAAGCCTATATATAGAGAATACCCAGGAGGAGGGAGGGACGAAAGCCAGATGCAAAGGCTCCCTAGCCGACCTAGAGCCAGAGCTCCAGGAGGAGGAGGAAGGAACCGCGAAGGAGGCGATCCAACTTCCAAGAACTCTCCAGACAGGTAACAGGAAAGTGATTCATACTAAAATCGCAAGTAGCCAACCCCATAGACAGAGCGAAAAAGGAGAAGACCCTACCAAGGAGCATATCAGCGGAACATGGAGGGAAGAGGAAGAGGAAAGGGACCTTCCAGGGGGGGGGGGGGGAAGGAGAGGCAGGACCTGGGTAGAGCTATGCAGGACCAATTGTATCTCATCCGTGGACGAAATGCAATATGTAGAGCCTATAGAGAAGGAGGGCAGGCCAATGGCAGAGTTCACAGGGGAGGACATGGAGGAAATGGAAGAGTATTGGACGAACACGGTGGTGCTCTACGTAATGGGCAACAGGCCGTTCTACGGGCAAATTAGAGCATTCACTAATCGAGTTTGGCACCCTAAAGGGAGTATGGAGTTCTTCTCGAGAGACAATGGATTTTTCTTCGTCAGATTCAGAATGGCAGAGGATATGGAGTGTATCTTGCATGGAGGCCCCTAGACCTTTGACAGTAGAGCCATCATCCTAAAGCGGTGGTCATCAGGGATTCAGTGTGAGAAAGAAATTCTGCCCTTGGCTACAATATGGATTAGGTATTCGGACTTCCCTATTCAATACTGGAGTATCCTAATGCTAATGAAGCTATCGAGTCTCATCGGAAACCCTATCAAAGCTGATGACTCCACCACTAAAAAAAAGCTAGAATTTCTTTTGCTCGGGTTTTTATAGAGAGAGAAGCAGGTGCCAAATTACCCAGTGAAGTGGAATACATGATCCCGAACGGGAAGATCTTCTCCCAAAAGGTTGAATACGAGTGGGTTCCCTTGGCTTGCATTGAGTGCAAATGTTTTGGTCATCTTAAATCAAATTGCTCTAGGATCCCTCCAACGGTCGTGGAAGAGGTTACAGAGGAAGATGAAGTGAATGTAGGCAAAAGAGCATCCCAGATGGAAGATGACAGCAAAATGAAGGAGACAGAGGAGGAAATGGAGGAAAGTGCAGAGAGATCCTTGGCGTCGACAGTCATTAGCAGAGAAGAAAGAGGAACAGAGGGGAGATACACACATCCAATAGTAGCAGATAACCTTCACGTCGATGAAGTATATACAGAGGCAGAGGAAGGAGAACAGGAAATGGATACAGAGGAGAACGAAGGGGGTTCCAAGTTTTTAGTATTAGGCAAAAGGCAGGGTAAGTCAACAGGCATAATCCGTCCAACTTGCAGATAGTGGTTAGTGGAGGTAATCCAAATATAGAGGGAAGGGCTAGCGAACATGTTGCTATAGAATCTCCAGGGATGAGTAAAGAGTCCAAGCAAAGGAAGAGGAACTCTCCAGGTCCACAAAAGCCTAACGGAGCAGCTAGAACCTTACTTCTTGTAGGGTCCCTTGAGGAAGCTCGACTTACCAAATCCAACCCCCAATGGACGGCAGTGATTCAGAAAGCGCCCCACAATCAACCTAATGTTAAAGAAAGCGTTCAAGCCAGAGTAGATAACTCATCCGTTCCTTCCCGGATAAGTACGAGAGCTTCGAAGGACCCCGCCTCCAGTTGTTAATGTCGATTCTCGCGTGGAATGTGAGGGGAGCCAACTCACTAGGTAGATGGAGGTGTGTCAGAGATCTCATGAAGAAGCACAATAGTTCTATAGTCATAGTGCTCGAGTCCAAAATCAAATCTCCTTCCTTGATCTACAGAAGAACCCCTAATGATTGGGATGCTTTCCACAATTTACATCTAAATGATATGGCAAGGGTATGGATCTTATGGAATAAGAGCAGCTGGAAGGGCACCCTTCGTTACAAGTCTGCAGCAGATGTTGGTGGTGGAATTTTCTAATCAAGGAGGCCTTACGTTGCTGGTGGGGGCTATATACGGATTTAATGACCGAAAGTTGAGAAAGAAGCTGTGGAATGATATAGTGAAGGTTGGCCAAAGCTTGGGCAACTCCTTACTTCTGTTGTTCATCGGCGACTTCAACGCCATAATGCATAAGAAGGAGAAGAAGGGCGAAAGAGTAGTCTCGGACTTCGTCCTTGAAGACTTCTAGGACTGCGTCCTCAGAGCAGGGATTACAGATTTGCAACGATCGGTTATCATTTGGTCTTGGAACAATCAGTCTTCGGAGAACAGGATTGAGTGCCAAATTGACAGAGCATTAGGTAATCCCCTGTGGTTCGACTCTTTTCCTGAGATGAACGTTATGGGTCTCCCTGCAGGTCCCAGTGATCACTCCCCTCTGATGGTGAGTCTTCAGACAGCAAAGAGACGTCCTCCTCCCCCCTTCAAATATTGCAATTCGTGGTTGCTTCTCGAGGGATATAATGAGGCAGTCGAGGGAGGATGGAGCATACCAGTCTCGGGCTACAGTCAGTTCAGATTGGCTACCAAAGTGAAGGAGATTAAACTTCGGCTCAAATCCTGGCATGGTCGATTCTCCAAATCTTCCTTGGGTGATTTAAGTCGAGAATTAGAAGCAGTCCAACTTTCTAATCAGATATCTCCCACCAATAGCAGCCTGGAGAAAGAGCATTGTTTGAAGGCACAGCTCAACAAGATGTCCCAGATGGAGGAGATCCAGCTCAAACAAAAGGCCAAGTGCGATTGGATTAAAGATGGAGATAGATGCTCCAAATTCTTCCACGGGATTGTGAAGGCGAGACAAAGCCTCAACCAGATCGCCTTACTTATTGATTCAAAGGGCAAAACGGTGGATAATCCCCTGGATATTGAATATGAAGTAGTGAATTTCTTCTCCTCGTTATACAATCAGATCGAGGAGACGCCGATCCTCCCTCACGTGGCATGCAATAGAGTTGTGACAGAAGAAGCAATTTCTCTTCTTCGTGAGAGTATTACACTCAAAGAAGTTGACATCGTTCTAGCCTCCAATACCAACAAATCTCCCAGACCCGACGGATTCTCCGCAAAATTCTTCATTATCCATTAGGACAAGGTGAAATCCTGGTGCTTGAAGCGGTTAGAGATTTTTTCCGCACTGGTAAGTTGCTAAAGCAACTTGATCATACTTTCATTACTCTTATTCCTAAGAAGGTGGAGGCTACATCATTGAACGATTTTTGCCCTATTTCTTGTTGTAACTACATTTACAAAGTGATAGCCCACCTGATGTGTAGACGTATGAAGAAAATTATGCCAGGGCTGATCTCCCCTAACCAAACAGTGTTTATCAATAGGAGAAGCATCTCCGAGAATTGCCTCCTCGCTAACGAGCTAGTTAGGGACTTCAACAAAGTCGGGAGCGACAAAGCGTGTGTTAAGCTTGATCTTCGTAAGGCTTATGATACGATTAATAGACAGTTCGTGATCCACATGATGAAGGCTATGGGGTGGTTCGATGAGTGGTAGACTAGTAGGATTCTCGAATGCATCTCTTCACCGACTTTTTCCGTACTGATCAAAGGTAGACCAGTAAGGTATATTCCCAGCTCTAGAGGACTCCGACAGGGGGACCCATTATCGGCGTACCTATTCACGATTGTCATGGAACATTTTTCTTGCCTCATGGACATAGCTGAGTCTACAAGAACAAACATTCCAATATACAGGTTCGTCTCGCCAACCATTTCCCATCTTATATACGCTGACGACTTGCTTGTGTTCATCAATCCTTCAGATAAAGGGATTATCGGGCTTATCGACATTCTAAATAAGTTCGAGCTCGCTGCCGGACTTAGACTGAACAAGGAGAAGAGTTCCATCTTCTATATCACACTTGTACGGAGAAGACAAGATGGACCGCTCTTATGCAGGTGGAGGAGGGAAACTTACCCGTCAGATGGGTGTCCCACTTGCGACCACATATGCCAGGCATCTTGATTGTTCAAGCCTCATCTAGATGGTGGAGGCGAGGCTTGATGGATGCAAGCCCAACTACTTTCTTTTGGGGGGAGGATCGAACTTGTCAGAGCAGTCATCAATTTTATGATTTCCTACTTGATGCAGGTGATCATGCTTCCAGAGAAGACGATGAAGAAAATAGAGAGCTTATGCACAAGGCTCGTGTAGAGAGGAGGAATACAAACAATAGCATGGCAAGATCTCTGCCGGCCTAAAGACGAAGGGGGAGTCAGGCTTAGATCCTTGAGCACTCTCAAGGAGATGGCGGCCTTAAAGTTAGCTTGGAGTATGGTAGAAGGGAAGTCCCAGTGGGCCACATGGATGTCTAACAGGTATGTGAGAGACGGGAATATCTGGAAAATCCAAAGCAACTCCAATTTCTCGGTAACTTTCAAAATCATTCTCAGACAAAGATCTAGACTGAAGTCCTGCATTAGTAGGGCTATCTATGATGGAACCCTCATGAATATCTGGCAAGATCCGTGGTTCGACCACAAGAGTGTTATTGACAGAGCAGAATTTGATCATAATAGTTTCAAGAATAGGAAGGAGAAGGTCAGTACTCTGATTCGAAATGGCAGCTGGTTCTTCCAACCGGGATCCACCATAGGCAGATGGGCGGGGCTAATTAAAGACATTCAAATTGATAAAGAGATTAGGCAAGACCGGTGGTGGTGGGATAGAACACAAACGAGCAAGTTCTCATTGAAGAAAGCTTATGAAAAATTTAGGGTAGCGAATCCTAAATCCATATGGTCCAATTACATCTGGCTGAAGGAAGCGGCTCCCAAATTCAGGTACTGCTTGTACAAGGCTGCACAGAGCAGGCTACTCACTAAGGATAGAGCGACAAGGATCGGGATCCAAATGCCAGGCACGAGGTGTCCCCTATGTCAGATCGAGCTTGAATCTCATTCTCATCTTTTCTTCCAATGCAAGTTCAGTAAGTATGGGGTGGACAACGTTTGGCTCTGGGTTTGTGTCAGAATAACACTTGTAGCCTGGTCAAATCGTTCGAGGAGATCGATGCACACAAGAAAGACAACAAACAGTGGTTCATGAGGGCCAGATTACGTCTGGCGTGCTCGGTGTGGCACATATGGAGAGAGAAACAGAAGAGTTTCTGAGGGTCTGGAGAACTCGGTTAGAAGCCTATCCGCTAGTATTCAGGAAGACATCTCAGTTTGGAGTAACTGGCGTGAGCAATGGTGAGGAGTAGCAGTGAGGTTTTGTAAGACATTCCATTTATTCTTTATAAAGTCGTTAACTTCCCCCCAAAAATATATATATATACAAAAAATAATTATATATATATATATATATATATATATATATATATATATATATAAAGAAAAAGAATGCAGGCTCTCGCGCGCGAACAGGCGATTTCTAGGGTTCCGCTATCGCCTCCTCCCCGTCCGCCGGACCCACTCGCGGAGGGGAGGAGGCCGGTGAGGAAGGGAGGGGGCGGGCGGCCCTCCCTGGCAGGTGGCGGCGGCCTCCCGGGCGGGGGGGGGGGGGGGGGGGGGCTAGCGGCGGAAGCAGGGGGTCAGGCGGACCCCCACATACGCTGGCGGAGCCTCGGGAGGGTCCGACGACGGCCGAGGGGGGGGTGCGACCCCTCCCAGGCGTTGGTGGCGGGCAGGGCGGCCCGGGGACCTGCGGTTACTCCGGCGGTGGCACGACGGCCAGGGGGGCGGCCGACCCCTCCTAGGCGTTGGCGGCGGGCAGGGCGGCCCGGGGACCTGCGGTTACTCCAGCGGTGGCGGGCTCCGGGTCGAATGCACCTATTTTCGAATTCGTATCGGGATCCGGGAGCTGGGGATGGCCGGATTGATGATGATGGTTGGACGACAGTGGTGAGACGACGTCCGGGAGGGGGAAGAGGGGCTCAAAATCAAGGTATGAGTCGGACTAGCCCGGGAAGGAGCGGGAGTAGGTCTACTATCGGCCTTGGTAGCACACGACGACAAGGAGGAGGTCCGGGGCGCACGGCGGTTGGATGGCGGCCAAAGGCGACGGCGGCGGAGAAAGGAAAGAGTATTGCTGGAGATGTCGGGAGTCAGAGGCCTCCGTCTGCCACTCCCCGGACAGGCGCAGACGGGCCTCGTCCAAAATTCTGGAAGGATGTGTGTATGCCGGGTGGGAACAAGAGCCCGGTGTCGATGGAGTATGTGCCACCGATGCAGGTTGGAGGAGGCCTTCGAGCATATTTCTCGGCAGAAGAGATAGCGGAGGTCACTGACTTCTGGAAGAACACGCTGGTGATGTATGTTTTGGGAAGTAAACCGTTCTATGGGCAGATACGGGATTATGCAGAGAGGGTATGGCGGCCCAAGGGGAGTATGGAGTTCTTCTCACGTGAGAATCGGTTCTACTATGTGAAATTCGGCTTGGAGGAGGATGTGTCCAGGATTATTCAAGGAGGGCCCTGGTCCTTTGACGGGTGGCTTATTATCCTGAAGGAGTGGACACCGGAGTTGAGATGTGAAAAGGAGGTGCTGAACGCGATTCGAGTCTGGATTCGCTTTCCTGAGTTCCCGGTGAAATACTGGAGCATCCCTCTGCTTATGAGATTAGCTAGCTTGGTCGGTAAGCCGATCAAGGCGGATGAGGCTACGGCTTTCCGTACCAGACTGATGTACGTCAGAGTATTTGTGGAGATAAAGGCCGGGACGGAGCTTCCGAGTATTCTCGAGTATCAGGTGGCATCCGAGGAGGTTTTGACTCAGGTTGTGGAGTATGATTGGGTCCTCCCAATGTGTTCCTTCTGTGAGTGCTTTGGTCACTCATCTAGTGCTTGCCTGACTAGAGGGACGGAGACAGCTAGGTCCTCGGTAGCGCAGATGGAGGTAGTTGACCCACAGGTGGCACCCAGTCCCATCGCAGGAGTGGCGGTGACAGTCAGGCCGATGGAGGAGGTCTCCCTGATGGAGGGGGCCAGGAGGACCGTGACTGGCACCCCGCAGAGACATGAGGATTCTCAGAGCGCGATAGTCCCGTTCAGGCCCCAGAGTAGTATGGTGACCAGGGGTATGAGTTCCCTGGATAGCAGACAGGATGGGATGGAGACTTCTATGGTGGAAAATGTCTATAGTACGAAAAGGCATGTCCCGTCCCCACGGGAAGAGGAGCTCCAGCCAGGGGGGCTCGATGATCAGACCGTGGCCAACCCAGATTGGACCTTGACTCTCTCCAGGATTCAGGCCCATCTTGCACCTTCCTCGGGGACGGGGATGGGGGAGGATATAGAGCTGACGGTCGGGACACTTTCCTCGGGTGTCAGTCCAGATGGAGTTCGGGGGACCCCACATTAATTAATTAATGTCGGTCCTTGCCTGGAACATTCGTGGTGGGTGTTCCATTGGAAGATGGAGGGAGATTAGTGGAGTTCTGAAGAGGGAGAACTGTGACATTTCTATTCTTCTTGAGACGAAGATTAGAGGGGAGACTATGTTATCTCGCAGGATTTGGGGAGGATTCCACTTCATTCTTGGAGCAGTTTATGGACACAATGATAGGCGGCTTCGGGAGACCTTGTGGGAGGACATTGTGCGAGTAGGTCGTATGGCGGAGCACCTGCATCTCCCCCTGCTGCTTATGGGAGACTTCAATGCCATGCTGCATCGTCAAGAGAAGGTGGGAGGTCGTCCAGTGCCAGATCCGATCTTATACGACTTCCAGAGGTGTCTCCTCTTGTCTGGGCTGAGGGGACTAGAGAGAGCTGGACACATCTGGACCTGGCACAATAAGGCGGTTCACAACAGGATTGCCTGTCAGCTGGATCGGGCTTTGGGAAATAGCGAATGGTTTCGCTACTTTCTGAATTCCATGGCGGAAGGGCTAGCGGCAGGTATCAGCGATCACTCCCCTATCCGGGTTGCTCTCTCTGAGAGGCCCACTTGGAAGACTCGGCCATTCCGGTTCAACAATGGCTGGTACCTTTCTGCTGGATATGAGGAGGTTGTTATGGGAGGGCTGCAGTATACTAGGGAGGGCACGACTCAGTTTCGCATGGCTCACAAACTCAAACAGGTCAAGTGAGCTATTCGGGATTGGGTGAAGAAGATGTCGCAGTCTTCCCTGGAGGATAAGGAGGCCGAGCTTAGTGAGGTTCAGGAAGCTTTGCAGTTTGACATGCTGAGTGGGGAGTTGGCGGCTAGGGAGAGGGACCTGATTGCGGAGGTCAACATCATGAGGCTTCAACAGGAGATTAGTGCGGCCCAGAGGGCCAAGTGTTCCTGGCTCAAGGATGGGGATCGGTGCACCAAGTTCTTCTATGATGTGATCCGTGCCAGACAGCACCGGAACAACATCCCCAGACTGCTTAACGACGAGGGCAGGCTTGTTGGCGACCCAGTGGAGATTCAGGAGGAGGCAGTCAGGTTCTATTCTGACTTATATCAGCAAACTGATTATCCCATCACGTTCACAGGCCTTGTCACGAAGAGGCTGGTGACGCACCATGAGAATAGCTTGCTGTTGGCCCCCGTGAGATTGGAGGAGGTGGATAATATTGTGATGAAGGCAGATCCAAATAAGGCTCCGGGGCCTGACGGCTTCTCTTGTGGGTTCTTTAGACGTCATTGGGGTGAGCTAAAGTTCTCAGTTCTGGAGGCGGTGCAGGAGTTTTTCTTGGAAGGAAAGTTGTTGAAGGAGCTAAATCACACATTCTTGACCTTGGTTCCGAAGAAGGAGGGTGCGACCTCCCTCGTCGACTTCAGGCCTATTGCGTGTTGTAATTATCTATACAAGATAATTACTCACCTCATGTGTCGTCGTATGGAGGGGATTATGCAGGGCTTGGTGTCTCGGAATCAAGCGGCTTTCATCAAGGAGCGCTCGATTGCTGAGCACAGTCTTCTTGCACATGAGATAGTGAGAGATTTCAACAAGCCGGGGGGGGGATGAAGGCATGTGTGAAGCTGGATTTGCGGAAAGCCTATGACACGGTCAACATGGACTTCCTATGCCACCTTATGCTTGTTATGGGGTTTGATGAGAGATGGGTGGCAAGGGTGAGGGAGTGCATATGCTCTCCCACATTTTCGGTCCTCATTCAGGGTACTCCATATGGATGCTTCTCGAGCAACAGGGGACTGCGGCAGGGGGATCCTCTCTCTCCGTACCTGTTCACTCTGGTGATGGAGTACTTCACTTGTATGATGGACCTGGCTGTGCATAGTAGGAAGATTGTTCCTCTTTTCAGACAGGTCAAGCCGGTGGTGTCTCACCTGATATATGCTGACGACCTCTTGGTATTCCTGTACCCATCTATGAGGGGGATGAGGGCGCTTTCAGATATTATGGAGGAGTTTGGGAGGTTGTCCGGTCTGCAGCTAAATAGGGAGAAGAGCAGGGTATATTTTAGCTCTCGGTGCACCCTAAAGGAGGAACGGGCCCTGGCTCTGGGAGTGGGGAAAGGAGAGTTACCGGTGAAGTATTTGGGGGTTCCGTTGACGGTCAATTATGCCAGGGATCAGGATTGTCTCAGCCTGGTAGATTTTGTCCAAAGGAGAGTGGAAGGCTGGCAGGCAGCTGGACTGTCCTTTGGTGGCCGTATTGAGCTGGTGAGGTCTGTTATCTCTGGCATCGCTATGTTCTGGTTGCAGTCGATTCAGATTCCGGTAGCTACCATAAGGAAGGTGGAGTCCATTTGTGCTAATTTCATCTGGAGAGGAGGTATGCATGCGATTGTTTGGGAACAACTCTGTCGGACCCGGGAGGAAGGTGGTGTGGGGTTGCGACCTCTTCGGGCGGTTAGAGAGGCATCTGGGGTGCGGATGGCGTGGCGGTTCATCAAGGGAGGTTCCCTTTGGGCAGAGTGGCTGGCTAGCAGATATGTGCGGCGGATGAATTTCTGGTCATGTAGGATTGATAATAATTTCTCGGTCTCATTTAAGGCTATTCTTAGGTGCAGACCGGTTCTACAGTCCGCTATATGCAGGATTATGAAAGATGGGACGAATACTGATCTCTGGCTGGACCCGTAGATGGGAAATGGTTCCCTTCTGGAGATCTTGGGTGCACAGATGGACAGAGAGACGAGCAAGGGGGTGAAATGTAGTCGGATCATCAGGGATGGAAGCTGGAGGCCTGAGGAGTATGCATTCACGGCTCAGTTTGGAGAGGCGATTCGTCGGGTCACTATCGATACTAGCCAGACTGCGGACTCCTGGAGTTGGGTTGATCCTGGTTCGGTGGGAGGGTCAGGGATATTTAGTTTTAAAAGTTGCTATAACCTGGTTCAGACTCCACATGACAGGATTGCGGAGTATGACTTTATCTGGGCGAAGGGGATTGTCCGCAAAATGCATCTTTGTTCATACAGACTCCTTCTAGGCAGGTTGATGACGCGGGACAGACTTATTAGGTTTAGGATGCAGATTTCGGACACGAAGTGTGTACTCTGTACGGGGGACGCGGAATCTATGAGCCACCTATTCTTTGAGTGTCCGTGGACTTGGCACATCTGGGAGGAGCATTGCATGCGATCGATGGGTGGAGTTGGCAGTGCCAGAGATATCCGGGAGATCCTCAGTTGGATCAGAGACCGCCGAGGCACGGACCCTGGTTGGGCCAAGATGGCTAGAGTTAGACTTGCAGCATCAGTTTGGCATGTCTGGAGGGAGCGCAACAGGCGTATCTTTGAGGGACTGGCTACTCCGCCAGTAGGAATTCTACATAATATAGAATTCGATGTATCTGTAATGGTCCCTTAACTGGGGAGAGAGATGTGAGAATAGTGTATTGTAATATCTTTACTGTGATTTGCGTGGAATAAAATTTACCCTTTTTCCAAATATATATATATATTTATATATATATATATATAAATACAGTGTTCTAAATTGCAACCTAGGCGGCTGCCTAGGCGTTAGGCGGCCTCCGACCGCAGCAGAAACCACCTATGCGGCCGGCCTAGGCGCTAGACGGCCCTAGGCGGCTTGTTCGGCTGTTCAAAAATTCACAATTTTCAGATTTGAAATTTCAAAAAAATTAAAATCAAATAAAAAATATCAAAATAAAATAAAAAATACATACCTTCTCCTCCTTTTCTCCTCCTGCGGAGGCTACTGTTGTGCTTGCCTGCTACTGCTGCTTGGCTGTTGTTGCTGCTGCTGCTGCTTGCCTTTTGTTGTTGCTTGCTTGCCGCTGCATGCTTCGAAGAGGAGAGGAGAGGAGAGGAAAATAAATGGCTGCTTGCTTCGAAGAGGAGAGGGAGACTTAAAGAGGAAAGGAAAAGAAATGAACAACAAAAAACAAAGGACATCAAAATGGAAGAATACTGTGTATATTATTACATGACTCGAACTAGTGACCACCCCCCTAAGGGTGAAACCTTATCATTGAAACCTTATCATTGCAACCACTGTCCAAGTTGTCAAAGTTCCCTTATGTTTTTACTAAGCATACATAATATATATGACAGTAACATATGCATATTAAAAAAAACTCGTGCGGCGCCTAGACGGCCTAGGCACTAGGCGCTCCATTGGCACACTAAATCCGCATAGCGAAATTTATAATATTATATATATATATATATATATATATATATATATATATATAGGGAGCGGATCGGGAGCCCCGCCCTTGGAGCCCCGCCGAAGCCCCCGCCCCCCTTGGCCGTTGGATCGCGCGGGTGGGGGCGGGCCCCACGCGGGCCCCGCGCGATCCGATGGTGCAGGGGGGGCGGGGCTTCGGCGGGGCTCCGCGGGCGGGTATCCCGATCCGTTTCCATATATATATATATATATATATATAGGAGGGATCCACATCCCCTCACTTTTGTATCCCCTATGTATCCTCATGATAACACCCGTTGGATCTTGTTTAAGTCATATAATCTTAGTCATTAAAAAATCAACGGTTAAGATTAGATGGCTTAAACAAAGATCCAATAGATATGAAAAGGGTATGCATAGGGGATGCAAAAATGAGGGGATGTGGATCTCTCTTCTCTCTCTCTCTCTCTCTCTCTCTATATATATATATATATATATAAGTTGGGGCATAGCATTCGGTATATTCGGTTTCAACCGAACCGAAGCACCCAAAACCGAAATCCAGAAAACCCAAACCGAACCTGAAGTGAAATGAGCCATAACCGAACGGATATAATTGGTTTGGTTTATTCGGATTGTTCAGTTGAACTTTTATACAGGTTAATAGGACGGACCCTAAAGTTGGGCTTGTGGTTAAAATATATAAAAGATAGAAATTTGACAAATAATGCAAATTATAACGTATAGAATAATAAATATATAAAGAAATAGAATTAGGAAATGGTTTTAGGGTTATGGTTTTTCATCTCTTAGAGGTGACATGCAAGAGAAATGAAAAAAATATGGTTAGTTTCTAACATTATATATATATATATACTAGAGTTTGAGGGTATTTAGGTCATTTAGTAAAAAAAATGGTTTTGGACCAAATCGGGAACCCAAAATCGAAACTGAAACTGGAACCGAGAACCGAATATGGGCAGTTCCATAAGCAAACCCTAACCAAACATTTTTCAAACCTAACCGAATCTCGGCTCGGTTTTCGGTCCAAAACCTAATAATGCTCGACCCTAGCACAAGTGGGAGGAGCCTCATGTTACTGGGACGCCCTTATATTGAAAAAGGGTAAATTTCATATAATCAATAAATCTGATACATCTCTTACAATTTTAGGCTCCAATTGGCTTCCTCAAAGCTGATACATCAAATTCAATATTATGCAAGATTCCTATAGGGGTGGTAGTGAGTCCCTCAAATATCTTGTCTATTTCTCTCTCCGTACGTGCCATACCGACGCGACAAGTCTGAGACGTGCTTCCATAAACCACATCCCACCTCGGTTTCTTCTTGCCCTAATCCAAGCAATAATGTCTCCAACATCTCTCGTAGCATCACATCCACCCAATCCTCTACTACACTGCGACTGCCATAAGAACCAAGATGTCGCACATTCAAAGAATAAATGAATAAATGACGCATCGACTCATTCTATTGATTGCATAAAACACATCTTTGGGAATTGAGTTGAACTCCAAACCGAACAAGTCTATCCATAGTAAGGAGTCACCCATCAGTAATCTATACATGCATAGTTACATCTTGCGGGCCAATCCGATATATATATATCTATACATGCATAGTTGCATCTTGCGGGCCAATCCGATATATATATATATATATATATATATATATATATATATATATGGATTGAAATGGGACAGCGATGGGGATAAAAACTCTAAATACTTTCATGACTGCGTCAAAGGCCGCAGAAAGAAGCTCTCGATTCACCAAATCACCGACGAAATGGGGAAACATCATCACTGACCAAAAGAACATCCAAGCGGCCACTGCGGAGTTCTACTCCAAGTTATTCTCCAAAGAGACGGTTCACAAAGACAACTCCTTCCTGAATCACATACCACAACTCATCAGCGACACCGACAATGTTCAGCTGGAGTTGCCCCCCACCGTGCAGGAGGTGACTGACGCGGTTTGGGGCCTGGATGCGAACAGTGCACCCGGCCCGGACGGTTTTTCGGGGGTGTTCTTTCGCACCTGCTGGGACATTATCAAACAGGACATCACTGAGGTGGCCATCGCATTCTTCAAGGGAGCCACTTACCCCAAAGCCATCTCCAGCGCCAAGCTGATCCTTATCCCGAAAAATTCCAACCCTGAATCTTTCCGAGACTTTCGTCCCATCAGTCTATGCACTTTCACAAACAAGATCATCTCCAAGATTATTGCAACCAGATGGCCGAATTTCTTCCCAAGATCATCTTCGAGGAGCAAAGCGGTTTTGTTCGCGGTAGAAATATTCAGGACAACATCATGCTAGTTCAAGAGTTAATCACCTGCATGAAGTTCCCAGCAAGAAGGGGCAACATCGCTATCAAACTCGACATGGAGAAAGCTTATGACAGACTGGATTGGCAGTTTATTATCTGGGTCTTTAGAGCTTTCGGATTCTCCGAAAATTGGACCAACACTGTGTGGAGATCCATTAGCAACTCGTGGTTTTCTACGGTTATCAACGGTCAGGCCGAAGGGTTCTTCAAATCCACTCGCGGAGTTAGACAAGGCGACCCTCTTTCCTCCACTGTTTTCATCATTGCGGCTGACGCTTTGAGCAGAAACCTTAATAACATGATTAACACCCCCAACTTCCAGCACTATCACACCTCTAGCGGCTGTCCCTTCATCACCCACTTGGCCTTCGCCGACGATGTTCTCATATTCTCATCCGGGGAAATTGGCACGGTGGAAATGGTGCACCACACCCTCCAGAGATACTCCAGATGCTCCGGTCAGAAAATCAACCCCGCCAAGAGCGTTATTTACGCCCACCACAACTTCAATCGAGAGCACGCGCGCGGCCTATCCAACTTAACTTCCTTCAATGTAGCCCATCCTTCCTTCAAATACCTTGGATGCCCCCTTGTGTACGGGAAATCCAACTCTGGCATCTTCGAGGAATTGATATCTAGAATCAGGAAAAAACTCGAGGGATGGCATAATGCCACTCTATCCCCTGGCGGCAAGATGATCCTTATCAAACATGTGCTCACCTCGATCCCAATTCACACCTTGGTTATGTGTTCCCCACCTAAGAAGGTTCTGACCTTGATCGAACAGACCTTTTGTAACTTCTTTTGGGGGCAGGACAAAGGCCAAGACAAGCATCACTGGACGAGTTGGGACTCTATGGCGCGCCCTACCGAGGAAGGGGGCCTGGGCTTTACCAAACTCTCCCACATCGTTAAAGCATTCTCGTTGAAACTGTGGTGGAATCTTCGGACTAGTAACAACTTATGGACCAGGTATATGAAGGCTAGATACTTCAAGCACATTCACCCATCGGTTGCCATCTCCAATAGCCGATCCTCTGCGGCGTGGCGTCGTATTCTCGATGGGCGAGACAGCGCCGAACCTGTTGTGAGGCTCCATTTGGGTGACGGTTATTCGGCCCCTTTCCTGGAGAGATGGATTGGGGATAGCATGATCCCGAGTATCACGGAGACCCCTAGAGACTGCAGGATCAGCGACCTGTGGGACTTCAGTAGTAACGACTGGAACTGGGACAAGATTCGTGATTGGTCCGGAAACGAAACTGTGGAGAGCATCCGCCTATGCGGAGTTAGAATCGGAAACGAAGCGGATGGATGGAGGTGGTCGCTCGAGGCTTCGGGGGCATTCTCGATGCGGTCGGCGAGATGCGCTGTCCGAGTTAATGGGAACCCGAATCCTACCATTGTTCCCTATTGGCACTCTTGCATCCCTAAGAAGTGGTCATTCCTTATGTGGAGAATCATCAGGAAGAAACTGCCCACTGACGAGATTCTAAACACCATGGGGATCAGCTTAGCATCAGCCTGCAATTGTTGCTCTGACCATCAGATGGAGACTATTGACCACATATTCTATCAGGGGGGTCTGCCAGGTCACATCTGGAGGATCCTCAACCATCTGTGTAGCATTGAGCCAGACAGTGGGCGCTTCCACGATCTTGCGGTCTCCTGGGGTTCTGCCTCTCACGGACACCAGATCGTCGCAGCGGCCGCCACGTGGATCATTTGGAAGAATCGCAACAAAGCTAGATACGAAGGACTCCAATATTCGGCCAATTAGCTCATCCGGGAAGTCTTCCGCCAATGTCGTAAAAGGAGCACCCGGTGTGTCCACAGCTCGAGGGCATTCTGGTCCTCATTCCTCCTCTAGCTCTCGCTGGTTGTTGCATCCCCCATCCTCCTTCCTCTTTTTGGTGGTATACTTGTATAGGCTTCGGCATTTTGCGCCTTGTATACTTGTTCAGGCTTCGAATTTTCGAGCCTTGATTAATAAAAATGGGGGTTTTGTTAATATATATATATATATATATATATATATATATATATATATATTTGGAAAAATGGCAAATTTTATTCCAAAAAGTAACGCAATAATCTTACAACATACAATCAGAGTGGGACTTCCACTCTTCAGTTCCCCATAGCATTTACATCAAACTCTATGTTATGGAGGATGCCTATCGGAGGGGTGACTAGCCCCTCAAAGATACGACGATTCCGTTCCCTCAATACATGCCAAACCGCGGCTGCCAGTCGTACTCGGGCGGTCCGGAACCAGTCCTGCCCTCTACCTCTGCTATCCCGGATCACAGTGATGATGTCCCCAATCCCCTTTCCGGAGTCACAGCCACCCAGCACCCTACTTTGTTCAGCCCAGATCTGCCAAGAAAGGTCACACTCAAAGAAAATGTGCCCTATAGATTCATTCTCTGCACTGTAAAGTACACACTTAGGGTCTGGAACCGGCACCCTAAAAGCACTCAGTCGATCCCTCGTCAATAGGCGGCCCAGAAGCAGCTTGTAGACACAAAGTTGCATCTTCCGGGCGAGACCCTTGCACCATACAAATTCATAGTCGGTACTCTGAGGGTAAGTACGTCGAATGATGTTGAAGCAGCTCCGAAACTGGAACATTCCAGTCCCCGAAGGATCTTCTGGCGGCTCCCAACTCCACCGATCAGCAGGCAGACCTGGATCAATGGCTACAGAACTGATTCTCTCACCCATCTCCGCAGTGTAGCGATATGTCTCAGGTCTCCATTCTCCATCATGGATAATGCGCTGACAAGTCAGCTCCCGACTGGCCTCCTGATTCGGCGGAGCTCCCCTGATTTCTAATAAGGATTGTCGATCGATCCAAGGATCCCGCTAGAGGTCCGTGCCAGATCCATTCTTCATAACCCTCCTGATAGCAGATTGGAGAACTCCCATGTGTCTCAAGACAATCTTGAAAGGGACTAAATGGTTGTTGTCAGTAGAACAGGTCCAGAAGTTGCCATGTTTCACATATCTGCTATGCATCCAGTCAGCCCAGAGGGACCCCCGATTGATGAATCTCCATGCTAGCTTCAGCGCCGAGGCCTCCCTGATCTCCAACAACGGTCTCAACCCCACTCCTCCCTCCTTCCTGGGTCTACAGAGCTGCTCCCAGGAGATCGCCTGCATACCATCCCTCCAAATGATGTCTGCACACATACGCTCTACTTTCTTGATAGTGGCAATGGGAAGAAGAATGGATTGCAGCCAGAAATGAGCTACGGCCGATATCACCGATCTAACCAGCTGAATACGACCTCCAAATGATAAACCGACGGCTTGCCAGCCTTCAACCCTCCGCTGGACATACTCCACAAGACTAAGGCACTGATCCCGCACATAGTTGACTGTGAGAGGAACCCCTAAATACTTCACCGGGAGCTCACTCCTCTCAACTCCCAGCGCATCGGCCCGCTCCTCCTTCTGGGGGCAGAGGGAGCTGAAATACACCCTGCTCTTCTCTCTGTTCATCTGAAGGCCTGAGAGGGACTCTAGCTCTCCCATAATCTCGGCCAGCGTGTGCATACCCTCAATAGTTGGCTGGATGAAAACCAAGATGTCATCTGCATAGATAAGATGGGTAACTGGGGGGTCCACCCGTCTGAACAATGGAACCAGTCTCTTCTGATGCACCGCTATATCCATCAAGCAAGTGAAGTATTCCATGACAAGCGTGAATAGATACGGTGACAGAGGATCACCTTGCCTAAGCCCACGGTTGCTCTGGAAATACCCATATGGGGTGCCCTGGATGAGGACCGAGAAAGTGGGAGACGTGATACACTCCCGGATCTTCGCAACCCAACGGTCCTCGAAATCCATAGCAGTCATCAGATAGCAGAGGAAATTCCTATTGACCATGTCATAGGCCTTCCTCAGATCCAACTTCACACAAGCTTTCTCCCCGCCAGGTTTATTGAATCCCCTTACCATCTCATGCGCCAGAAGACTGTGCTCCGCGATCGACCCCCCTTGATGAAAGCCGCCTGATTTGGAGAGACTAAGTCCTGCATGATCCCCTCCATCCGCCGGCACATAAGGTGTGTAATTATCTTGTAAAGATAATTGCAGCATGCAATAGGCCTGAAATCTGTCAACGATGTCACTCCCTCCTTCTTAGGCACAAGTGTAAGGAAGGTGTGGTTCAGCTCCTTCAGCAGCTTCCCTTTGGAGAAGAACTCCTGCACCACCTCAAGGACCTGATACTTCAGAGTATCCCAGTGGCGTTTGTAGAATCCACTGCTAAACCCATCCGGCCCAGGTGCCTTGTTGGGATCTGCCGTCTTGACAATAGATTCCACCTTCTCCAGAGTAACTGGCGCAAGAAGAAGGCTATTCCCATACGGAGTCACCACTCTCTTCGTAACTATATCTGGGAACACAGACATGTAGTCAGTCTGAAAATATAACTCAGAGTAGTACCTGACTGCCTCGTCTTGTATCTTAGCCGGCTCTCCCACCAGATTGCCTTCTACATCAAGAAGCTGGGAAATGTGGTTCCTATGCTGTCTGGTCCGGATGACGTCATAGAAGAACTTGGAAATTCCGATCCCTCCTCTCTCTCTCTCTCTATATATATATATATAGACTAATCTGGACCGTCAGTCCCTGATCCCTCCTGCACCATCCTTCATAACCCACCTTGAAAGGGACTAGGCAAGGGACTGAAAGGGACTAATCTGGACCGTCAAAAAAGACAATCCAATGGCTGTTATTTCGGGGACATGCGAAAATGCATAAGTGTGGAGATCCCGATCCCTCCTCTCTCTCTCTCTATATATATATATATATATATATATTTTTTTTCTCTCTCTCTCTCTCTCTCTATATATATATATATATATATATATATATATATATATATAAACAATCACTAGCGCAAGTAGTCAAGAATTGGAGACATAAGGATCTGGGGAACCGAGTCAGAGGTTCGAATCCCTGGGACGCACTAGGGAGGAGGAACCGAGACATTCATGTAGCCTCTTAATGAGAGCAGAGGGAACGGTCTACCCGGACAGTTAGGATCGTGGTATCGATGGTCAACCAGAGACGAACATGCAACATTGATAGACCCTGAGCTGTGGGTCAAGGAAGGATGCAAGAAACACAGTTAACATCCGAGTTTAAGTTGGGTAATATTTATAGGGTCCGGATCAAGAGCCCCGCGGAAGCCCCGCCCGCCTCGACCGTTGGATCGAGCGCGCAACCCTCCCTCTCCCGTGCGCTCGATCCAACGGTCGAGCGCGGACGGGGCTTCCGCAGGGCTCCCCCGCGGGGTTCTTGATCCGGACCCATATATATATATATATATAGTTGTGGACATAGTTGGTAGACAACAAATGGGGAGCAAGACTTGGGGAGGAGTTGCTAGTTCGATATGAGACCGAAGGAGCATCACTTGGAAGGTAGAGGTGATGTAATCAATCAACTTTACTATACATGGGGACAACTCTATTTGTCGAGAGATAAAGGAAGATGTGGCAATGCTGAAGTTTACTTACCTGAAGTAAATGTTATTGGCTCAAGATAAAATAGTGTTCGAAAAATCGGCCTAGGCGGCCACCCGTCGTACCGAAAATCCCTTGTTCGGCAGTTCTAGGCGTCTGTTCGGCTGTTCGATTTTTGAATTTTTGTTGATTTTTTTGGTTGATTTTTTTATGTTTAGTTGTATTGTGGCTATGTTGTATGGGTTTGGATTTTAGAATATTAAAATTTCAAATTTCAAAAAAAAAAAATGAATTGTATTATGGATTTTGAAGTTAGAAATGTATGGATTTCAAATTTGTATTATGGATCTCAAATTTTAAAATTTACAGTTTAACTTTTAAAATTTAAAATTTAAATTTTAATTAAATTTAAAAAATCTGTTCGGCCACCTAAGCGGCGCCTAGATGGCCCTCTGCCGCACCGAATCTGTCTAGCAAAATTTTGAACACTGAGATAAAGCTATCATGAACGCTACTTTTTGTTGTTAGAAGGAGCATCTCCAGGTATGGAAAGAGGATGTTGGATACTCGTGAGAAGGTCAGAGCATTCTCATGAGAGATATATCATGAACAACAACTAAGTTATAAATAATTTTTTGGGAAAAATGATAGATCATAGTTGATTTTTACTCAAGGAACCATAGATGACTTTCAGCCTTAAATTACATATTTTTGGTTAAGAATTATTTCTACATGTATATACCAATGAAATGAAGATAAGTGTTCACATAGCCGACCCCTAAAGTTTGGGATAAAAGTAGTATTGTTGTGTTGTTGTACAGTAACTTTCCACTTTCCGGCAATTATAATCCAAATTCTAGAAGTATACAAGTCAATTCTAGCAAATTTAATGAATTTCTAGCAACAATAGATCACATTCTATTAAAATATCATATTCCAGCAAAGATGATCAGTCAATATTTTTTACTTGATGTTGGTAGTCTTTCACAAATATGGAAGCCAGTATTATAAATGGCGGTTGAGGCGGCCGCCTAGCCGGTAGGCGGTCTCTCTCCTCATCGCTTTTGCGTTAGGCGGTGGAGTAGGCGTTTAGCGGAGGTTTGGCGACGTAGGCGGCGGTGATGCAACATAGGCATGTGCCTAGGCGGAGTAATACCTAATAAGATGTTTTGGCTAAAAGGTTTTACAAGTATTATGGGTCTATGGTTCAAACTTCATAAATTTTCGTTCTACAACTTCGTTATGCATGAAAACAGTGGTAAAATAGTAAAAAATGTCCAAAATGTATCAACCGCCTAGGCGGCACCTAGGCGGTAGACGAACTCTCTCTCCGCCGTGCACCCGTCTGCCGCCGTTTAGAACCTTGATTGAAGACCTAGAATTCCTTGTTGTTTCTGTTTTTGTGTCTATGAGTTGCTTGAGCCCTAGCTATTCAATGTTATCGAACAGCCTAACCTTCTTGGTATACTTGCTTCTCCATTTGGAATACATGTAATGGAAAATGATCATTTGTCCTCTACGCAAGGAATATATTGTGGTTTTAGAACGCAATTCCATTGGTTTAGACTGTTTTATGGTCTAGGAGAACTTGGAAGGTACTCATTTATTGCACGAGCTTATATCGCATGACCAAAGAGGTAGGCATACCACCCACCAACTAGATTATGGCAAGTCCGTCTCTTGCACATAGTTTCCTAAGCTAGGAAGTTGGCACCAGCACAAGGTCAATGTTCGGAGTAAACATTTTGTTATTATTATAGAGGGTTGGCACAGGTTGCTGGTAAAAAAGTTGGCCAATTTTGATGGTGCTTTATTGCTTCTTCACTACATTCCCATGAGATAAGGCTTAGATGATGATGACCAAGGTTCTAATATGAGATTTCTGTTTATAACTACATCAGATCGAGGTTTGGCATATATATATATATATATATATATATATATATATATATTGAAACTAGTAATTCTTCCATAATCCTACTGGATAATCCCGTGAACACTCCCAATGGGAGTCGAACATCCGCCTGCCTGGGTCGCATGCCTCTCTTCTAACCATGAGGTTAGAGGGTCATTGGCTATATATATATATATATATATATATATATATATATATATATATATATATATATATATATAGCCGACTGGATGAACAATAAATATGTGAAGCATGACAACTTCTGGACTTGTGACATTGAAAACAACAATTCCGTCACTTTCAAACATATCTTGCGGCACAGGGAGGTGCTTAAATCTGCCATCCGGCAGATCATGAAAGATGGAACTGGAACGGACCACTGGCGGGATTCGTGGATAGACCGACAATCTCTGTTAGAGATCCTGGGAGTCGGGATGCACCGGGAGGTTGGAAGGGGGCTGACTTGCCAACGTATTATCCGGAATGGTGGTTGGTGTCATGAGTCCTACCACCATACTGAGGAGCTTGGAAAGGTTATCCGCACGGTCGCGATTAACCCGGCACTGCCAGCTGATTGCTGGATCTGGGATCCGCCGGGAGATGCTGTGGGGTCTGGAGAGTTCAGGTTCCAAAGCTGCTATAATCTCATACGGCGTACATTCCCTACTAGTGTTGACTATGAGTTCATATGGTGTAAGGGTCTAGCCAGGAAGATGCAGCTTTGTGTGTACCGATTGCTACTGGGCCGTCTGCTGATGAGGGATCGTCTTATTACGTTTGGGATTCAGGTACCCAACTCAAAATGTGTGCTATGTGACGTGGAGAATGAATCTATGAGGCACTTATTCTTTGAGTGTGAGGTGACCTGACACATCTGGTCGGAACAATGCAGTGCGCTGGGTGGATGTAACTCTGGAAAGTGGATTGGTGATATTATCACTGTGTTTCGGGACAGAAGAGGGAGAGAGCAGGGCTGGATCGAGACCGCTAGAGTTCGGCTGGCTGCTGCTGTCTGGCATGTCTGGAGGGAACGAAAGCGACGCATCTTCGAGGGACCTATCACCCCTCCTGTAGGCATCCTCCATAACATTGAATTTGATGTAAAATCTATGGAGAATTGATGAGTGGGACACCCACTCTGAGTGTATGATTGTATGATTATATGTTGAGTTGGAATAAAATTTACCATTTTTCCATATATATATATATATATATTACTCAAATTGGATTTCTTAAATTACCTAAATGGCTCGCTTCTAATGAATAGTGATTAGGAATCAATTTTCTGAGACAATCTTATTATGCAAAACCAGTATAGTAAAGAATCTACTTTCCTCTACACTAGGATGATAATTAAAAGAAAAAGATACATACTTATCTCTACACTACTTATATGGCTGGCCAAAGAAAAGAGAGAAGACTAAGAAAAATAAAACTGCATTTTAGGAACATATACCACTTGTAGCCATCAATAACACATCTTTTGGTAGCTTCCGGAGTCTTCAATGGCCATAAGTGAGGAAGGTCAAAAGAGAGAAAGCGGGTTAGGGCATCAACTATGTTGGGTGCTTGGATTCAGGATTCATTTACTACTGAATTGACGAGCAGGAGTTTTGCCTACTGTTACTTGTTACCCTGCATAACCCTATTTGATACAACGAGTAGGTTTTTTTTTTTTTTTTTTTTACCTATGGTTACTTTTTACCCTACAAAACCCTATTTGATAAACATCTCCCTCGGATAACGACTGAATTCTCGGCTCTGCCCAATATATTAACTGAGATTTACCAAAATAACAAATGATTTTTATGCATATTAGTGTAGTTAGGGGTCAAATCGGACATGTCTGATAAAATTGGATATGTCAGGATGATTTTGATCAATATGATGATTATGATGTGATGATCGTGGTAGTGGCATGTAAGAACCTATGTTACCTGGACTCGGGTACGGATGTCTGGTACGGGTACATATCCAAGGGTCTGGTATTTCAAACTCATAATTGAATGACACGGATTCGGCTAAAAAGTATCCAAATTTTAGATACGGATACTAAAATATGACTAACGTTTCATAAAAAGACAACCTGTAATTATAAAAGTATTATTTAACTTTACTGAACTAGTTGAATAAGTCCCTAAGGGACCGTCCCTTCAGCTCCTCTACTACTTTACTACCAGTCTACTATATTAAAATAAACTAGTACTTCACTACCACATTAAAATAAACTATCTACTTTACTACCAGTCTCTTGATTGTTACCATGAAGAATCCGATCGTCAGCATGGAAGATCAGATACAGATTCCATACCCATACCCATGTCCTATCGGGTTGACACGGGTACTTCTCCTTAAAAAGGAGAGTCCGGATAACATAGGTAAGAACCAACCTTTCATCATTCACCTTGGATAACTGAATAAATGGATAAGGGGGAACTTTTGATGGTCGTCTCATTATTCTGAAGGAATGGATCCGGAGTCAACGTGCGATAAGGATGTACTCAATGCGGTGCCAGTATGGATCTGTTTTCCTACATTCCCTATCAAATACTGGAGCGTTCCGCTGCTGATGAGGCTTGCTAGTCTAATTGGCAACCATATCAAAGCAGATGATGCTACAACATACCGTACTCGGCTGATGTATGCTCGTGTATTTGTGGAGATTGGAGCAGGACGTGATCTTCCTCAGGTACTGGAGTATGAGGTTCCATCAGGTGAGGTACTCACCCAAGCGGTGGAGTATGAATGGGTTCCCCCCAGGGTGTAGCAGGTGTGTATGCTTTGGTCATGATTCTACGGCTTGTACACTTTGATACTTTAGCTTCTTATACCTACTCAATTGGTTTCGTCGTGTTGTCTAGGGGGTGAGACCACGGAAGATAGAAATGCAAGAGTTCAAGACGATGTGGAGGATGATATAGACACGGATGAAATAATGGATGTGACTCCTATCAGTGCATTTCAGAGTGGTGGGTGCCGTGTGGATGCTAGCAGGGAGGTTGCACAAGGGCAGATGATTGTGTTCCAAGTACAACGAGGGATTGTTACCAGGGGTATGCCAGCTATGGCCAACAAGGGTACTTCAGGTGTTGAGTCCCTAAAGGTTGGGACGTTTACAAGTAGAAAGCGACATGCTGGGCCGTTACGTGAGGAATCTTCTCGTGCGACCACTTCTACTGGCGTTATTGGGGAGGATGTATGTATGGATAACCCTGCATGGACCAGGCTACTCCTACTACAATCGACAGAGGAGAACAATGGTGCAGTACATGACATGAGTCAGGCAGAGACAGTATCTACCCCAGATGCTGTCTATGATGTGTTACAAGGGAATATGACGGTTTCTTAATGTCAACCTCTCATGGAATGTTTGATGAGCTTGTTTGGTAGGCAGATGGAAGGATATTTGTGACAAGCTTAATTGTATACAGTGTTCTATTAATGCTCTGTTGGAAACTAAGATTAAGGTAGAAAGATTATTGGTGAAGAGAACCCCGAGGCATTGGGTACAAGTGCATAATCTCAATTTATGCAACATGGCCAGGATCTAGATTCGGTGGGACTGTCGCAGTGGGATGGTAGGGTGGGTCTCTTATCTGAGCAAATAATAGTGGTGGAGTTCTCCAATAAAGGTGGCTTCAAGTTTATGTTTGGTACGGTATATGGACACAATGATAGGCGGAGGTGGGAAGACTTATGGCGGAAAATCATCAATGTGAGTGTGATGGCTGAAGGTCCAAAGCTTCCGCTCTTATTAATGGGGGACTTCAATGCTCTCTTGCACATGGGGAGAAATTGGGGGGAAGATCGGTTCCGGATCCCATCATGCAGGACTTCCAGCATTGTTTGTTGTAGACTGGTTTACAGGACTTGGAGAGATTTGGACATATTTGGACCTGGCATAACAAAGCTGTCCGGAAGAGAATTGCTTGTCAGTTAGATAGAGCCTTGGTCAATAGTGCTTGGTTCGATGTGTTCCCTCACTCTGTGGCAGAGGGATTGTCTGCAGGGACTAGTGATCACTCTCCTATCTGCGTTAGGCTCACGGAGAAGCCTGCCTGGAAGGCCCGACCTTTCTGGTACAACAATAGTTGGCACTTATTCGAGGGGTATCACGAGACAGTTACATGGGGTCTACAACAGGTGACTACGGGCTCGGGCTCAATTCTTCATGGTTCACTCACTTAAATCTGTAAAGGGTGATTTGAAGAGCTGGATAAGGGAGCGGCCTCAAAAGTCAATAGCAGACAAGGAGCTGGAGTTCAAAACGGTTCAAACTGCTTATTTGTTTTGCAGGAGGACATGATGAGCAACGTATTAGCGGCCCGTGAAAAGGCCCTGGTCCAGGAGGTTAATCTCCTTCGGCTCCAGGATGAGATCCAGATTGCACAACGAGTCAAATGCTCATGGCTCAAGGATGGAGACAAGTATTCGAAGTTTTTCTATGATGTGTTTCGGGCTCGCCAACATTGCAATAGTCTTCACCAACTATTATATGCGAATGGCAAGCTAGTTGAATCACGTGGAATTCAGGAGAAAGAGGTCAGGTATTACTCCCTGCTCTATAATCAATCTGATTATGCTAATGCATTTCCTGACCTTGTGTGCAAGAAGCTGGTTACGTCCCATGGCAGCTCCGGTCCTAATGGAGGAGGTGGAAAGAATTGTGAAGGATGCAGACCCCATCAAGGCGCCTGGTTCGGACGGGTTCAACAACAAGTTCTTCAAAGTTCACTGGGAATCCATTAAACATCCAGTATTGGAGGCGGTGCAGGAGTTTTGCACAAGTGGTAAATTGTTAAAGGAGCTCAACTACACCTTCCTCACATTGGTGCCTAAGAAAGAAGGGACATCCTCCCTGGCGGACTTCAGACCCATTGTTTGTTGTAATTATTTGTATAAAATAATTATACATCTTATGTGTCGGAGGATGGAAAGGATCATGCAGGGCTTGGTGTTGGTAAACTAGGCGGCATTTATCAAGGTAGATCGATTGCGGAGCATAGCATCCTTGCTCATGAGATGGTGCGGGAGTTTAATAAGCTTGGGGCATAAAAGCATGTATCAAGCTAGACTTGAGGAAGGCTTATGACATGGTCAATCGAGACTTCGTATGCCAACTAATGCTTGCCATGTGATTTGACAGGTTTTGGGTTGACATGGTTTGCGAGTGCATTACTACTCCTACGTTTTCGGTGCTTATACGTGGTCACCTGTAAGGTTTTATCCTTAGAAATCGGGACTGCGTTAGGGTGACCCGCTCTCCCCGTACCTATTCACATTGGTGATGAAGTACTTTACTTGCATGATGGATATGGCGGTGCACCAGAGGCGGATCACCCCTTAGTAGAACGTCACCCCGCATGTTTCACACCTATATATGCGGACGATCTATTGGTCTTTATGCATCCTACTACAGAGGGGCTGGCTGTTATCTTGGAGATCATAGAAGAGTTTAGAAGGGTGTGTGGACTCCAGATGAATAGGGACGAGTAGAGTGTACTTTAGCTGTCAATGCTCTCGTAAGGAGGAAAGGGCGGCGGAGTTGGGGATTAAAAAAGGGGAACTACCTGTCAAATATTTGAGAGTTTCTTTGTCTGTCAACTATGCAAGGGATATTGACTGCCATAGCTTAGTGGAGTTTACTCAACTCCGAGTGGAGGGCTGGCAGGCCCAGAGTCTTTCGTTTGGCGGTCAGATTGAGCTGGTTCGATCAGTCATACCAGCTCTAGCTCTGTTTTGGTTACAGTCTATTATTCTTCCTACTGCCACTATCCGAAAATTAGCGCATAGTTGCTAATTTTATCTTGTGAGGTGGTATACATGCTATTGCTGGGACCAATTATGTCGACCTCGGAAGGAAGGGGTTGAACTGAGACCTCTGCAGAAGCTTCGAGAGCAGGGATGAATTTGACATGAAAGTTTATATAAGGAGAATCCTTATGGGCGGAGTGGATGAGTAGTAGATATTTGAAGGGAGATAACTTCTGGACATGCATGCATAATAACAATGGTTTAGTTACTTTCAAGTGTTTATTACGTCAGCGTGTTTCTATGAAGAATGCCATACATCGTGTCATCTGTGACAGACGACGTACGGACCTATGGCTTGATCCATGGATCAACGACAAGAGCTTGTTAGAGAGGGTTGGAGATCACATGCTTCGGGAGGCGGGTAGGAGATTACGAGTTCAGCACATCCTTCGACATGTGGAGTGGCAGCCTGAAAGTTACACAGACACGGTCAAGTTCGTTGGGTTGATTCGGATAGTCACTGTAGACCTTGATGAACATGGGGATAGATGGGTTTGGCATCCGCCTGTAGTTGGTGCTGGGTTTGGAGAGTTCGACGTTAAATCATGCTATAATTTTCTGCGCACGACTGATGCTAGACTCGAGGAGTTTGATTTCATTTGGGTTAGTGGATTGGCCCAAAAAATGCAAATGTGCATGTATAAAATCTTGTTTTGACGGCTTCTAACCATGGATAGGCTTGCTCGATTTGGCATTCAACTCAATTCTCAAAGGTGTGTCCTATATAACCAACATGATGAATCGATACGACACCTATTCTTTGATTGCGTGTCGTCTTGGACCATATGCACAGAGTAGAAGAGGATTGGGTGGCTGTACTGACTTAAGGAGAATTAGTGACAATATTGCTTGGATCAAGGCAAGAAGGCATCATGGTGCGATATGGTATATGGAGGCACGGATCAGGCTTGATGCGTCGGTTTGGCACGTGTGGAGAGAGCGAAATATACGGATTTTTGAGGGACTCACGACCTCCCTATAGGAATATTATATAATATTGATTTTGATGTATCTGCTTTGAGGAGGCCTACTGAGGCTTGAGACTGTGACAGTTGTACTTGACATTTTGATAATAAATTTACCTTTATTTCAATATATATATATATATATATATATATATATATATATATATATATATATATATATATATATATGACTGGGATTTTCACATTCTGCATGAATCTCTCTCTTAATTTGCTTAGTTGCCGAATCTCACATCAACACACCTCTCTTTGTATTTACATTGCAGGAGAAAGCATTCTGAACTGGCAGGCGAATTTTCAAATCTTCATCGTAAAGTTCAGAAATTGTTAGCTGAGGTATGCACTTGATTGAGTAGATATTGATGTTGAATGATATCAGGCTGTGAAACTTTGACCTGCCTATATATTTCTTTTATGCAGCACATAAGTTGTTATTTTCCTCTATTTAGATAATTTACCACTTGTTTATTAATAGTCTCAAGATTTAACTTTTTCATCCATATAATATGCTTGTATATTGTAAACATCAAATTACTGTTACGTGGCTGTTTCTTCTGGTTTTGTCTTTATCCTCCCATCATTCTTTCAATTGCCTGTCTCCGTTCTACCTCAACTTTTCCATATTGCTTCAATTAGAGGATGATTGGGTGCATTTTCTCATTTCCTTTCATTTGACATCCTAACTTTTTTTTGAACTTCATTGAGGTAGAGATTAGTGTAGGATACAAATAATTGTTTACTGTCCAGATCTCCAGATATGTTCTTTAGATTGTATATAGATTTTGTTGGCCACAGAATGATGAGTACAAATGAGAAAATATATGGACCTATGTAGTATATAATTTGAAATTTGAATGGATGTATGCAATTTTGACTTCCATTTGCCAACTTACAAACCCAACGAGGCTTACTTTTCACTCTTCAGTTAGGAACATCAACTTAATTGACCATCCAATAAATCTGGCTATAGCTACTAATGGTACAACCAGTTTTGGATGAAACAAGACCAACCGTTTGTTACGACTCATCTTGTGGCTAACCATCTAGGCAATTAGTTGTTGTCATTGCATATTAAGTGGACTCCTCATGCTATTGCAATTCACCCCTGAACTTGGTAATAACCAGTTGGAAGCTATGGTCACTAACCCAATTTGAGACCCATCAAACCCTTGTGAATCAGGCACACTTGTACTTTTGCAAAGATTATTTGGAATATTGCCTGACCAAGAGTTTTATATACCAATTGTCAACTGTCAGTTTTTAGGTGTTCTACCTAACTAATGGTTAGTGGATTCCTTGTGGAGAATCTCGTAAGATCTCTATAATGTCTGACTAACTGCATGCAACTACCCCTATCAAATTGGAACTATTCATTTATAGGGACCAAGTATAAATATCTTTGACCTCTAGATAATGTATTATATGTTCTCTTACCTTTATTGTACCAATGTTTTTTGCACTAGTTTCCATGGGCCGAATGTATCTCATCTTGTGCTGAAAGGACCAAGAGTCCTAAGAGTTAGGACCACTAGATACATCTGGTTACAAATTGGATTGAGCTTTACTTGATTTTTGAAGAAATGAAAGATCTGGTTTCTTGTTAATACCGTGGTTCATCTTTATGCACCTTATGGATCTTATATAAATCATATCAAGTTAATTCTCTCTTAAGTTATCATTCGATTTATAAAACTGCACAATTATGCACATTAGTGATGAAATTAATATACTGATAATAATGTTGTGTTTTATTTTGGTGACATGCATTTCTTGTGAGATGTTCAATATCAATGTGGTTTATACTACTGTACTTGGCCCTTTAATTAATGGTGTAACAGCTAGATTATCACACTTAGTTGAAAATTTTCATCGGTCCTGTTAGATCTGCAATCATTGGGTTACTCATCACCATCATAAATTGCTTTGAACATATATATTTATCTTGAAGTGTGGCTACCGTTGACATGTGACAAGTTTTCCCCCAAACTCATCCTCCGACATTTGTAGGGACATTGGGTTTGTGAAAATAGAGCTACCTGATATACCTACTTTCTATGGGTTTTTTCCTTTGTGCTATCCATATAACCATTGGAACTTTCATTGATACATAGATATCGCAGACACCCCTGTGTACTTCACTATAGGAGTTGGTCATGAGTTTCAAGCTCCTATATTATGCATATTACAAACTATGCATGCGCCTTATTTATTTTATTTTGCTTATTAAAACTGTAGTTTCTTGTGGTGTATTGTTTCATCTTGTTATCGTATGCTATTACTATTAAATTGACCTAATAATGATTGTCACTTTCTTGACATGCCATGTGGTTACCATGGTTCTTGCCAAGGTTTTAACCTTTGGATGCAACTACTTTGTCAATCACTAAGCAGCACATTGCTACTTCATTTTTATCATGCTATAATTCTTTTCCAGTTTGCATGTCCCAATTCATTGCGAGTTCCCAGACCAGATCACTTTCATACTTTTTTCTCTTTCTCTCAGAATACTGAAACATTAGGGAATAATCAAAGGACCACCATGTGAGAAAAAACTTTCAGAAAAATTGTGAGCGAAAACCTCAGTTTTCCTATAAGCCACCCTTTGGATAGAAGACTTTATGTCCTGGTCATACTTATAAAACAACAAAGCCTTTATCCCAAAATTATGCGGCCGGCTGTTTGAATCATTTTCTTACAATCAGTTTCCGTAAGGGCCATGGTCCTCTATAAAACTAACAAAAACATACCATTCTTTAAACTTCAATCAATGTTCGTTTAGGCCTATTTCTAGTCCTAGCGGCTCGTTTAGGCCTATTTCTAGTCCTAGCGGCTCTTTTTACTACTATCTTATCCCTCTTCCTTAAGGAAGCATCTATTGGTCTTCCTTAATGAATGTACTCGTGGAAAGCTGGAGGTGGTGCCAATGGAGGACAACATGAGAAAAAATTGTCTATGGTGGTTTAGACATCTTATCTTAATTGTATTGCTACCATTTTTTTTCTGGACATGTTTTTTAATTGCCCAACACTCCTATATGTAAAGCATGAGTGGTCATGTAGCAGTTTATAGAATTTTACTTTCAACTTTCAACCATCCTCTTTTAAATCTATGCACGACATCCTTCTCAAACTTTCCTTCGCGATGAATGATGATCTTAAATATTGAAAATTGTCAGTCTTAGGTATATATCGTCCATTTATGTACTCCTTTATTTCTTTTTGAATTCTGTTGAAGTTAAATTCATGGTTTGTTTTCATCCCACTAATTTTAAAATCCTCAGATTCCAAAGTTTCTCTCCATACTTTTGTTTTAGCATCTAACCCTTCTTTACTTTCACCGGCCAACACATATCATGAGCAAACATCACACCATGGAACTGTACGCATCTCTCTTGTCATGCGATCAATAACTTGACCATTTTTATATGAAATCATGAATATTGGTGTCAGGGTTGGCAGGCTTGTCTTCAGAACGGTCAAAATAACTAATTGTGACGGGCTTCTGGTGACACAATTTTTTGTACTAAAACATGACAATGACATGATCTAGGTTGTCAAATCGAGATACATATCATGTAGAAATTCACTTGATTATCGTAAGGTACTTTGCTGTAAACTAAATTTCATTGAAATTAATATGAAGGGTCATATATAAATCAATTTAACACATTTAGAAATATTTCAGGAATGTTCTCAAGCAATAAATGACAAATTCATCATAAAGTCAATAACTATAACAAAAAATATATAACATCAATCTTACATGATGTTAGTATTTATGACCAAGACTAAAACATCATTGCATCAATTAGAACTCGAGTCTTAACTGCCAATGTGTTGTCATTCAAATAATGTTTTGTTGTACGGTGTAGTTTCTAAAAAAATATTTAACTTGTAAAAACCTTAGGAAACAGGAAAACCACTGTAAAAAGAAAATCGGAATAAAACATAAAGAAGGTTCAAGAAATAAAAAAAATCATATAAATATGAAATTCCAAAAAGTAAGATATTTTCTTTTGAGAAAATCGGTTGCCTGAGTTGTTGATGTCTCCATATATGCTAGATGCCATCCTAAAGATGTTAGATGTTCTCGTTGGAAGTCAATAAAGGACGTTGAAAAACAGTCGCTTGTTCAAGTTGTTCAAATAGTTCATAGTTCATTAACAAGAGGGAGTTAAAAAAGGACGTTGAAAAACAGTCGCTTGTTGATGTCTCCATATCATGTAGAAATTCACTTGATTATCGTAAGGTACTTTGCTGTAAACTAAATTTCATTGAAATTAATATGAAGGGTCATATATAAATCAATTTAACACATTTAGAAATATTTCAGGAATGTTCTCAAGCAATAAATGACAAATTCATCATAAAGTCAATAGCTATAACAAAAAATATATAACATCAATCTTACATGATGTTAGTATTTATGACCAAGACTAAAACATCATTGCATCAATTAGAACTCGAGTCTTAACTGCCAATGTGTTGTCATTCAAATAATGTTTTGTTGTACGGTGTAGTTTCTAAAAAAATATTTAACTTGTAAAAACCTTAGGAAACAGGAAAACCACTGTAAAAAGAAAATCGGAATAAAACATAAAGAAGGTTCAAGAAATAAAAAAAATCATATAAATATGAAATTCCAAAAAGTAAGATATTTTCTTTTGAGAAAGTCGGTTGCCTGAGTTGTTGATGTCTCCATATATGCTAGATGCCATCCTAAAGATGTTAGATGTTCTCGTTGGAAGTCAATAAAGGACGTTGAAAAACAGTCGCTTGTTCAAGTTGTTCAAATAGTTCATAGTTCATTAACAAGAGGGAGTTAAAAAAGTTGTGTTTAAAGGGTTATCGGGTATTTGGTCAAATTTTACAATAGTGTCCGATTATAGAAAACATTAATTTCTAAACCACTGAAAAGTGAGCTTAAATCTGTTCAGGTTAAGCTGATAATTTCTTGTATCAAATAACGCACAATATTGGGTGATTTGTATATATCGTACAATATAGAAAGCGTCGTAAGATAAATTGTTCCTCATGTTTTGTGTATCACATCTTTAGATACATATATCTAAGATACGTATATACAGACCACAAAAGATATGATGATGATATATACGGAATTTAATGAAGTTCAACAGAGTAATGTCATTTATGAAAAGATAAAATAAATATTGAAAGTTGAATAAACGAAGTGTATGTCATGCATTTTAGTATGATTATGCTTGAAATTCATGTGGAAAAAGGTTGGAAGGCAGCGGATGCACCAATAGAGTTTAGGTGATGACCAAACAAACAGTTAGCTGAAGATATTTTGCTGCAATAGAACAATTTATTAAATGGGTTTGTGTCTGGCAGAAGTAGAAATGAGCATGTGAGCCAGGTAAATGTGCCTTGACATGATCTTCATGTAGAGATGACCTAAATTCAGGTTTAATGCAATAAAGGTTGAGATTGTGAAGCGTGGAAAGGCTAAACTGTTCCATGTAGTGTATGTTCTTGTTTGACTGCTACTAACTGAAGCCGGACAAGCCTTTATATGAGTTTCGCTAAACAACTATCAAAATATTGATACTTAGAGCAATAATTGTAATTTAAAAGTTTATATAATTTTCTAACTTTGCCAACGAAAAGTAGTAATAATTATGTTTAGCCTTTGTTAGTAAGAAATAGATCCTTGAGTCTGTGAGGTGTTTCTCACTTGACTAAACTATCAATTAAGCTTGAATTAAAATGAAGATTGAAATTGTCTTCCAGCAAGTCGTAAGAAATATAATCCCTGGAGACTTTAAGCAGATTCGGTGCCAATTTGAATCATAATTTGGGCAATTTAACAAAAATATAGGAGATATTGTTTCAGAAAATTAAAACTGTATCTATTTGAGGAATACTGATCTACTTGTTACTTGTCTTTTCCTAATCCTTTATCCTGGTTTTATTCTATTTGCAGACTATTCCTTGTTTATGTACAGAGCTAGCTCAACTCCAAGATACTTATATCCTGCAGGGTATGTGAGTCGTACATGTCCAACTTTATACTTCATTTCAGTCACCTAACAAATCATTCACATTTTACATTGTAGGGGATTATGATTTGAAAGTTATGCGCCAGGAGTACTATATTAATCAGCAGAAAATGGTATTTTGTTTGGCTATGTTTTTATGTCTGCTTTATGTAGCTATGAGCTGATATTTAGTTATGTTCTATTGGTAAATAGATACCTTCAATGAAAATAATGTGTATGATAATTCTTTCTAGGACTCGTCAGTTTCTCATCAAATATTAGTTTGCATGTCTTAAAGTACCTACCACGGACCAAAACTCTGGTGCTCCGACGAGGGTTGAGAGTTAAATATTTATATTATTCTAATACACCCCCGCAGGTCAAAGGGACATACAAAGAGAGGGATTCACGCTGCGGTATATAGTATATTTTAAATCTACATAAAATGCGTGTATATAATATATTAATCAGCAGAAAATGGTATTTTATTTAGCTATGTTTTTATGTCTGCTTTATGTAGTTATGAGCTGATATTTAGTTATGTTCTATTGGTAAATAGATACCTTTAATGAAAATAATGTGTATGATACTTCTTTCTAGGACTCGTCAGTTTCTCATCAAATATTAGTTTGCCTGTCTTAAAGTACCTACCACGGACCAAAACACTGGAGCTCTGATGAGGGTTGAGAGTTAAATATTTATATTATTCTAATACGCCCCCACAGGTCAAAGGGACATACAGAGAGATGGATTCACGCTGCGGTATATAATATATTTTAAATCTACATAAAAAAGAGTGCTAGAGGATTCAAACATGGGTCGCCCTCATACCATGTTGAAGTCCCTCCTACTTCATCAAAACTCTAGAGCTTTGATGAGGGTTGATGATTAAATATTTGTATTATTCTAATTGGTTGTCTTCAACTGACATAAGCTTATCAAGAACATGGGAACCCATTAACAATAATGCAATATTATTTCCGTACGAAGATTGTGTTAATCGTCAATTCTGTTGATGCTGTATCTGAACCTCTCTTCGTGAACTGCATTTTATTTAATACTTATATCTAAATAGTAGATAGCAAACTGATTAAAGTTTGCCTTGCAAAAATTGGAGTGTTTCCATTGGTTTGACTAGATACCTGGAAACCAGGATTTTCAATGCATTGAGATGCTTCCCAGACTTGAAGTTATACACACGTTGTTTGACTGATCTAAAAAGTTGAGTGGCAGCCTAGACCCAAGCCGACTACTAGTGTCAGGAACGTCTAGCATTTTATATGCATATAGTTTTCTTTAATGTTCCATGTGGATCTATTTACAGTAGAAGTTGCAACTTCGTTAAAGATCAATATCAATTCAAAGCGATGCCATCTACCGTGAAGCGTATCACCTTAATTTAATGTGTCTAGCTGCGTGTCCCATTATACCTCTCTGCACTTTCAGTTACTATATGACGATCTTAATCATGGGATATTATTTACTATCCCTATGTTGTTGATGTCTGTTTCTGAAATTTCCATGATTGCTGCATGCTATTTGTGACAAATTTTTATTGATGTTGTGCTGTGAGCGAAACTTCACAAACTAGCTACAGTTTCTGTGTTTGTTTTCATGAAATGGAGGTGGAATTGGAAATTTGACATATTAGTTCCTTCCACATGCCATTTTGACCTTTTTTTTTGTCAAAGAGACCTGGGATGTGGAGAAATAAAATCATAGAAGTATCTTCTCATGTTGGCTCAGACTCTGGATTCCACATAAGTAATCTAACCTGATATTATCTAGAATGTGCCAACTTAATCTAACCTTTTGAAGTTTGAACCTACCATTAAGAATTAGGTGCCACATAAGACAACATCCGACAGAGGCAACTAGGTAAATGTTTACTTGGTTGACATACAAACTGAAATCTATAAAGACAAAAAAGAGGAAGTTGTGGGCTATGCTTCCAGTTTTTTATTTTGTAGTAATAAATACTAGAGATTAAGAAGTTCACTTCTTCAACATAACATTTTATTCGACATGGAGTTATCGTAGAAGTAAAAATGGGTCTCATTTGGATTCCTGAACTTCTGTCCCAAATTATGACTGCTAAATTTTACGATCCAAACATTCCATTTAAAGGAACGAAGAAAACCTAAATGCTAAACCTAGTTGTAACCTCAATTAGATGATGCATGATACGTCAAGTAAGAAATGTGATACCATAGTTATCTGAAATGCGGTACATCCCCATCATGGTACGTGTTGGGGAATGTATATGCTACTCGTCTTTTTTTTTTTAATGGTACAACAGGTGTAGGCTTGGTTTGTTTTCCCATCCAGTTCACACGTAAAATAGTAGTTGGGCTGATGTTAATCATTTAGATCAAAATCGATTCAGTTATTGTGTCTATTTTATGTTAAAACCTTCTATAAAACATAATAAAGTTCATAACTCATGCTTCATTTAAGTTAGATATAAATAAAAAATCTGAGATTAATCGGGTACATAACCCAGGTATTCCTGATTAGTACCCAACCATTTATTAACATTGATAGAACTAAATGTCCACACAAAAGGAACTACCGAAGTACATCAATGTTAAAAAAATATTACAGCCCACTCATAAATTACTATTGATAAAAACATTTTCCAGCAACTACTCAAAAGTCGAAACTGCTATAATAAACTTGATATGAAGCTCTGGATCATCTTCTGTAACTAGGCTTTACCGGTCCTAGCCATCCATTTTCCAAGTCCAAACAGTTCTACCAAAATTCTTTTTCATATTTGGCAGCACCATCTTCATCTTCTTTTTATCTGGAATCGGACTTGACCAAGAATTAGCCATAGTAAAAATAGAAAACAACAATTGATCAAAATTATTATACTTTTTTTCCAAACTTCTATCATTTTTTTTCTTCTTTTCAGTAAGGTATAAAACTGACTTCTGATAGTTATACATTGTCAACTAGAAGGAAACATATCGAAGAAAATGATACAATGGTTGTAGATCGAAACATGTAAATAAACCAGTGAAGGATAAATTTTCAAATGACATACCTTCTACAAAATAATAAAAGCACATTGAAAGAATTTGTGCATAAGTTTTACTAAAATTTTAATGAAAGATTAATATTGCCAAATTTAGATCATATACCTTCGCACTGGTCGGGGTTAGGGCGTTCCAGGTAACTATGTGAAACTGCAATTTTGAAAACTGCTGACATGCATCATAGTGAAGCATGCTATGTTGCGTGAACGTTAATATGACATGCCATGATAAAGAGACACATTGATTTTTGTGTGTCCTATTGTATTTTTGGGTGTTTGTTGAGTCTGATACATGTCTGATGCGATATGGACATTGCACCATTTTCGAAGTCTGTACTTCCTAGGGAACATGTATTAGGATTTAGGTGCATGGTGCATGTGATCTATTTGCTTTGTACTATTCAATTCTTCAAGTATGATTATGAATGATTGTAAGTTTAACTAGTGAAAATTGGGAGTATGTCAATTTTTAAATGACCAAATTTGGATGACATAAATAGGGGTAAGTATTCGGTTTAAACCGAACCGAATTTGCAAAAACCGAAAAAACCGAAATTAAAAAAAACCGAACCGAATTGAACAAAAACCGATTTTAACCGAACCGAAATATTCGGTTCGGTTTATTCGACGGTTGGGCCATTTTCTGATAATGGGCCGGCCAAAATTTGGTCTTATGGGCTTTCAAAAAATTACCCACAATTCATGTTAAGAAAAAAAATCACAAATCATTCAGTGACAACAAGCAGAACCAATAATAATACAACATTCTTAGTTCACAAATTATTAAAAATAATAATTGCTTACAAACCAACAACCACCCATTAAGTAAAACACTTGAAAACCAACACAGTAGCTTTCCTTCACCGATCATAAAAGGACTGGGAAAAAAATGAAGTTTGACGTAAACATTCAGAATAAAGAAACTATTTCAGAATAAAAAACCCAATTTTACATAAACATTCAATCAAAAATAAAAAAATAGAAAGACCTAAGAACTCGATGATTAAAAAAAGGATAAGAACAATAAAAAAAATTAAAATTAAAAACAAAATACAAGTTCGGGCTTCAGATCTGGAAACTAGGACTATGTCTCCGTGGAAACTAAGAAAATGATTAAAATAAAATTAAAAACAAGATTTGGCTTCATATCTGGAAAGTAGGACTTCTGATTCTTTCAAGGTTAAAAGGACAAGAGAGGGAGATGAGAGATCTTAGAAAAATGAGAGATTTAGAGTTTTTGGTTCTCTTAGAAGAACGAGAGAGCTTCGGATTTTTCTCTCTCGTTCTCTCAGAGAGGCGGCAAAGAAATGAGAAAGAGGAGCGACAAATGAACCATCTTTAGGGTTATATATATATATATATATATATATATATATATATATAACGGGCCAAATGCTCCTGGCTCAAGGATGGGGACCGTTGCACCAAATTCTTCTATGATGTTATTCGGGCTCGCCAGCACCGGAACTGCATCCAGAGACTTCTAGGCAGGGATGGGCGTCTTGTTTCCGACCAGGTTGCTATCCAGGAGGAGGCTGTCCGGTTCTACTCTGAGCTTTATCATCAGACGGACTATCCCACTGTATTCCCGCAGCTGACTACGAAGACGTTGATCACTGAGTATGCAACAGTCTTCTTATGGCTCCTATCCGGATGGCGGAGGTGGAGGCGATTGTGATGCAGGCTGATGCTTCCAAGTCCCCTGGGCCGGACGGTTTCTCCAGCGGCTTCTACAAGCGACATTGGGGTGCCCTCAAGGCACAGGTTCTAGAGGCTGTACAGGAGTTCTTTGAGATGGCCAAGCTCCTGAAGGAGCTGAACCACACCTTCCTGACGCTGGTGCCCAAGAAGGAGGGGGCGACTTCCCTTGCTGACTTCCGACCGATTGCTTGCTGTAATTATTTGTATAAAATAATTACTCACCTTATGTGCAGGAGGATGGAGGACGCTATGCAGGGTCTGGTTTCTTGGAATCAGACGGCATTCATCAAGGGGCGGTCTATTGCTGAGCATAGCCTGCTGGCTCATGAGATGATTCGGGAGTTCCACAAGCTAGGAGGGATGAAGGCATGTGTGAAGCTCGACCTGAGGAAAGCCTACGACACCGTCAACATGGACTTCCTCTGTCATTTGATGGGTGCGATGGGATTCTCCGAGACATGGGTGGACAGAGTCAGGGAGTGCATCACCTCCCCTACATTCTCGGTTCTCATTCAGGGTATACCATACGGGTTCTTCGGCAGCAGCAGGGGGCTTCGTCAGGGGGACCCGCTTTCCCCCTACCTATTCACCCTTGTGATGGAGTATTTTACCTGTTTGATGGACATCGTGGTGCATCGGGAGAGGATTGTACCGATATACAGCAGGGTCTCACCAGTGGTCTCCCATCTCATATATGCGGATGATCTATTGGTATTGATGAGGCCTACCATGCGAGGGATGAGGGAGCTTGCGGTGGTGATGGAGGAGTTCGGACAGTTATCGGGCCTTCGGTTGAACAGGGACAAGAGTAAAGTTTACTTCAACAACTCTTGCACTTTGAAGGAGGAACGGGCCCTGGAGCTTGGGGTGGAAAAGGGAGACCTCCCGGTGAAATATCTGGGGGTGCCCCTATCTGTCAACTACGCGAAGGACCGAGAATGTCAGACTCTGGTGGACTTTGCGCAGAGGAGGGTAGAGGGCTGGCAGGCGGCTGGCCTATCTTTTGGAGGACGTATTGAGCTGGTACGATCGGTCATATCTGCTATTGCTCTGTTTTGGCTCCAATCTATTATGGTTCCTTTGGCTACTATCAGAAAGATTGAGGGCATATGTGCCAAGTTCATATGGCATGGGGGGATTCATGCCATCTCTTGGGAGCAGCTCTGTCGTCCTAGGAAGGAGGGAGGTGTGGGTCTGCGTTCTCTAGTATCTGTCAGGGAGGCGGCGGGGATCAAGCTGGCGTGGAGGTTCCTTCAGGGCGGTTCTCTTTGGTCGGCTTGGATGTCTAGCCGGTATCTCCGGGGTAGGAACTTCTGGGTATGTGAAATTGACAACTTCTCTGTGTCCTTCAAGCATATCCTGAGGAACCGACCTGTACTTCGGAAGGCTATTCAGAGGAAGATGAGGGCGGGAGGGGAGACGGACCTATGGCTTGATCCGTGGATTGCAGGTCAGTCCCTTCTGGAGATTCTGGGTCCCCAGCCGGACGGTGTGGCGTACAGAGGTCTGACTTGTAGGCACATCATTAGTGGTGGGGTCTGGAGGCCAGAGGAGTATCGTTACACTGCTCAGTTAGGAGGGGAGATCAGGCAGGTACAGATCACTCCTGCTGTACTGTCTGACGTCTGGGTTTGGGCCCCTCCCGGCTCCACGGAGGGTGCTGGGGAGTTCAGATTTAGCAGTTGTTACGATCTTGTTCGTCCCCACTTCGATAAGATCGAGGAGTACGACTTTATCTGGGGGAAGGGCCTTGCCAGGAAGATGCAACTGTCAGCATATAAACTGGTGCTGGGCCGGATGCTTACTAGAGACAGACTGCTTCGGTTCGGGGTCCCAGTCCCTGACCCTAAGTGTGTTTTGTGTGAGACAGAGAATGAATCCATAGGGCACCTGTTCTTTCAGTGCCGTGTGGCGTGGAGCATCTGGGCAGAGCAGAGTCGGAGATATTTGGGAGGGGTTGGAAGGGAGCGAGACTTCAGAGAAATCCTTAAGTGGATTGGAGATCGCAGGGGCCAGGAGCAGAGCTGGGCCAGACGTGCACGATTGAGGCTTGCTGCATCAGTTTGGCATGTCTGGAGGGAGAGGAACCGGCGCATTTATGAGGGACTGTCCACCCCACCGGTGGGCATCCTTCATAACATTGAGTCGGATGTACTAGTAATGTCCCCCTGAGTTGGGAATGTATCTCTATGCTGTAACTTTATTGCGATGATAGTGGAATAAAATTTACCCTTTTTCCAAAAAATAATATATATATATATATATATATATATATATAATTTAGGATATTGTTGTAATTTTACATATCCTATTCGATTTCGGTTTTGAACCGAACCCGAAATGTAAAACTGAAACCTAAACCGATTTAGGAGTTTGGGTTTTTAGACAACCGAACCCGATTCGGTGAAAAACCGAATAATGCTCACCCCTAGACATAAATGAAAGTTTTGTTCAAATATAAGTAGAAATTGAAAAACCCATGGTTAACTTGGGATGTTGGTACTCGTAGGAAGAAAACAATTTATTTGATACTGAGATGATTGGTTAGGGAGAGACCATTTCACTTTTGTAGGCTGGTCCAGCCTATTGCTCTTTCCTTGTGCTTGTTTCTCCTTTGGGGATTGGTCCACATGTACAACTTTCATAAGTTCATGGTATACCCATGGATTGACCAGTTCCTATATGGAAGGTTGTGATTTCCATGCTGCTGCAGTTTCCTACTCCTGCGAATAGTTTTATCTCATTTTGTTTTGTTACTATAGGACCTGAAGAACAAGGAGATTTTATTCGTTGTTGTCAATTAGGTGGTGTTTGGACTTTTGTTGTTTCCAATGGTCCTTTTAGTCTTGACAGAAGAAACCCGCTCCACTATGCAATGAGTATAAGGCCAATGTTCAGCGGACTGTGCAGCAGGACTATAATAGGAATGGGACCATTTGGTATTGTGCAGACTCCAGTTGCAGGCATGCTTAAAGAAGAGAGAACAGGATGGCCCAGAGCAGGATGCAGGTTTCTGAGCCTCTACATGTAGGATACAACTAGAACTTCTAGCTCCTCGTCTTTGGTTTATGTTCCTGGAGGTAAGGTACATGGGGATGTGAAAAAGTTTAAGACCTTTCCTTTTGTATATTGTTATGACAAAATATGCGGCAATAGAAGCAAAATGAAGAAAAGAACTAAGACAAATATTACAATCTCTTGTAATCCTCACCACACTCAAGATCCCAAAATGTACATCTTTTCTCTCATATTTTTTTTCTCAAAAGAGAATATTTATAGCCTAAAACCAAACACGTAAAACAAATCCTAATCATCCAATGTTTCTTAACCGCCAATAAAACAATCCTAATCTATTTATGATTTAAATACACAAAAAGCCTTTTAGATAAACTTGAGCCAACTAACAATCCCTACCTTGGCTTATGTTTATCCAATCCCTAATCACCAAAATTTCCCCCAAAAGAAATACATAAACCTCGATATGCTGGTTATATTGCGCGGTTGTATCACAATCTTATCATGGTAGACCGACAAAATAGTCGTTGAATGTTGACTCTTAATTCAGCAATTTAGATCTCTTATTCGACCGCATCCCTTAGCACATCAACATCGTACTCCCAGACCACTACATCGCAGGCACACATAATCATCAAATACCAAAATCATAATCACCCAAAAATCTTTTTATAATAGGCAAACACTAAAACCACCAAACCCAAAAATATAATCTTCATCATCACCATCAATAACAAAATCTTCGTCATCATCAACAGAAAAATCTCTATCAGCACATCAACAACAATCCAAAAACAGAAACAACTAAGCAACTCCACTTTCAACAGAAATCAGACACCCATTTTTTCTTCATCCTCCACCTTGCACAAAAGCAACAATATCGTGACCTCCGGACATCTGATCACCTTTTCCGACATCATGTTTGGAACTCCATCGATCATCATCGCCGCACGATCACCGCATCAAACTTGGCTCTTATTCCAGTTTTAACAACAAAAGATGCAACAAGAGACAAAACCAAGAAAAAAATCTAACACCAAACAAAAGTTATTAATTATCATAAAGAATATTATAATCTCTCGCAATCCTCACCAAACACTTAAAACCCTGAAACTAAAACCTTACACATTTCCTTTCTTCTCGTATTTTTCTCAAAAGCAAAAGGTGTTGGTACATCGATTTTGATATATTGACTATAATTAATCTCTGTACTGTTTTAGCCCTAAATATCCTACAGGAACAAACAAGTCAGACAAAGATAGAAGACAGACGACTCCAACATCTATATGAATATACAAGTCTCTCAGAAGCAATAAAGAAAAGATGAGTCCAGACACTTACAAACAAGCAGACTATACGAGCACTCAAGAAGACTGTGACAAGCGAAAGAATTCCAGATCTAAAGCTCCTGTTTCTCTAAGAGTCTGTAAGTGTTTAGGAAATCTTGTACGCACTTTAGAAAGGATGACAAACTAAAATGGTAAATTTATTTGAATTAGTTTTTATGAAGAAGCCGGATAATCCGTCGGATCTCCGCGGAAGTCCGCCGGATAATCCGATCAGAACCAGCAAGTATTTCTGGAAAAGTTCGAATAATCCGCCATAGTTCTGTAGTAATCCGACGGATAATCCGATCAGAACTAGCAAGTATTTCTGGTTAAGTTCGGATAATCTTTCGGATCTTCGTATTAATCCGCCGTATAATCCGAACGTGAAACAAGTATTTTGGGGTAAGTTCGGATCATCCGTCGGACTTCCGCATTAATCCGACGGATAATCCGGATTGTCTTGCTGGCCTTATTCGTTTCAAATCCAACGGCATCAGACAGTCGCATTAAATGCATCCAACGGCTCTTTTTCTAGCCGTTATTGTTGGTCGGATAATTCGATTGTCGGCTGAAAGCTCTTTATGACTTTGGATTTGTATAAATATGAATTATCTCTCTTCATAAAGACTCTTCCATTTGAGCTTTAAATTTTCCAACTACCAAGAGAGCTTCACCATTACTCTACAAGCTTCTATTTGTCATCCAATCAAAAGTGCTAGAGTATTCAAGAGTTGTAATCTTAGATTTTCAAAGTGTTCCAAGAAGATCGAAACCTTTCTTTCACTCAAGTTGAAGTTGACGAGCCTTCGGAAGAAAACTCGTGTGTATGAAGTTGACGAGCCTTCGGAGGAAAACTCGTGTGTAAGAAGTTGACGAGCTCTTCGGATCCAAACTCGTGTTAGAAGATGACGAGTTCTTGGGATCTAAACTCGTGTGTAACTATTTACTCAAATAGTGGATTAAAGCCGGAGAAAGTTTCGGGACTGGAGTGCCCCTTGGGAGGATAGTAGGATACATCGAGTGTTTGATTCTTTCTTCCTTTATTATCCTTTAAATTGCTTATTATTGTTGATAATCATTTTATTACCCTATTCACCTCCCTCTAGGGTTCTATAATTGGTATCAGAGCCTTGTCCCTTGAATTGGATTTACATCCTTAGAGTGATCCATGGCCACTAACCCTAGTACCAACTCATTCCACAATGAGGGATACTCCACAAATAGACCTCCTCTATTTGATGGAACCAACTATAACTATTGAAAAATTAGGATGGACATTTATTTGAAATCCATAGATTTCAATCTATGGGATTGCGTTGTAAATGGCATCCCTAAAGAGAAACTTTCCGAAAACGACAAGAAGGTCGCAAGTCGAGATGCAAAGGCTATGAACGCACTCTATTATGCTCTTGATAGTAATGAATTCAATAGAATCTCTACCTGCAAAACTTCCAACGAAATATGGAAACTTTTGGAAGTCACACACGAGGGAACATCACAAGTAAAGGAATCAAAGATTAGTAGACTCACACAAGAGTATGAATCTTTCAAAATAAAACACGATGAGTCTATTACTGTTATGTTTACTCGATTCTTTGGTATCATTATCCCTCTCTTTTCTCTTGGTAAGGTTTATTCCACCCACGAAAAGATTCTCAAGATTCTCAGAGGGTTAACCAAGGGATGGAACTTCAAGGCTACCGCCATCATCGAAGGAAATGACCTAACAACATTGAACCTTGAGATACTCATGGGAAAGCTAATGACCCATAAGTTGGACATAAGGATCAAGAGGAAGCCTCCATGCAAGAAAAAGAGAAAGTGAAGACAAAGGAAAAAGAAAAATCTCTTGCTCTCAAAGCTATCAAGTTCTCCTCAAAAGATGACACCGATGATTACGATTCAGATGACGAAGAAATTACTCACTGCCAAACACTTCCGAAAGTTCCTCAAATTTAAGAAAGCAAATCGTTCAAGGAGGGACACGGACGAAGAACCTTCTTGCTACAACTGCAGGAATATCGGACACATCAAAAGGGATTGTCTAATGGGAAGAAGAGAATCTGACAAATATGAAAGGCCAAGCAAAGGAAGTTCATCCTCAAGAAAGTACGCCAATACTAGCATCTGGTGTGAAAGTGATGATAGTGACTCGGACGACGACAAAGAATACAAACACAATGCAAATGTTTGTCTCATGGCAACGAAATCAAATCAGGTACTCGATGACTTTTCTATGAATGCTCTCTCTTACACCAAATTAGAAAATGTCATTTTTGAACTACACGATGAACACAAGGTTATAAGACATAAGCACAAAATCTCCCAAAGAGATTTACACACTCAAGGAAGAAATAGAAAGACTTTCTTATATCATCCTTGGTATAAAAGGGAAGTCTCCTGCTTCTGACACAGATGAGATTGAGTCTCTTCGACTAAAACTCCAAGAAGCCCAAGACGTCATCAAAAAAAATGACGTTGAATATCAATCCTCAAGGAAGGATTTGAACTTGCTATGCACAAGACACTTGCCGCAAACCAAAGAGAATATGCAACCTCTATCAAATACAATGACCTTCTTACAAATAGTAAGAAACAAGTTGATAGAGACATGGCTCACACAAACACTCAATGCCATAATCAAAGACACTAACATGCATCACAATACTAGTCACAAGAACACAACACATAGGTCATATCCCAAACATATGCACACACAATGAGGACTCTTTGAAAAGAAAAACACATCACATCATGCTTTCTACTATCATCGCCACAACACTCATACTAGAACTTCTCAATCTACTAGAACTCCCCATACACATAACACTCACTTTCCTTTAGACCTATGACACCCATGATGTGCCACTATTGTGGTTTACTTGGACACACATCTCATTATTGTTAAATGAGAAAGCATGTTGACATGAGAATATTTAAACAAGTTCCTAAAACTAACCGTCAAGGACCCAAACATTTTTGGGTACCAAAGTCTTCATCTTCAACTTGTGTTGTAGGTGAACCTTCCATTGCATGCTAGAAGCAAATGGATTCTCGATAGTGGTTGCTCACGGCACATGATCGGTGATGCTTCACTTTTTGCATCGCTATCGATGAAGAAGGAAGGATACATATCCTTCGGCAATAATCTAAAGGGATACATTATTGGGCATGGTAATATCGGCTCCCCTCCTTATCCTTGTATTAAAAATGTGTCTTGGTACAAATCTTAAGCACAACATTCTTAGCATTAGCTATCTCACGGATAATGGCTATGATGTTAACTTTGTTAAACACAAGTGCTTCATCTCTGATAGCACAAGTGGTTCTATTGTGTATGAAGATATTAAAGAAAATAACATATATGTTCTTTATCTTGTTGAAAGCACTAACAGTGACATGTGCTTAGTAGCAAAAAATGATGAGAGTTGGCTTTGGTATATGAGACTTGGATACGCCAACATGGACACCATCTCCCGACTAGCCTTTAAGAAGCTTGTTAGAGGACTCCCAAGTATTCCATTCAAGAAAGACATGGTATGTGAAGAATGCGAGAAGAGTAAGTTAACAAAGTCTTCTTTCAAATCCATCAACTCGGTGAGCACTACTAGACCTCTCCAATTTATTCATATGGATTTATTTGGTCCTAGTAGAGTAGCTAGTCTTTGTTGCAAAATCTATGCTTGTCTCAGTTGATAATTTTTCGAGATTCACTTGGGTTATTTTTCTTACAAATAAAAGTGATACTTTTCGTGAATTTGTTGCTTTTTGTAAACGGGTTCAAAATGAGAAAGACATTGTGATCAACAAAATTAGAAGTGATCATGGAGGAGAATTTGATAATGCCGATTTTAAAATATTTTGTGATAAATATGATTTTGGTCATGATTTTTTTGCCCTAGAACTCCATAACAAAATGGTGTTGTGGAAAGAAAGAATAGAACCCTTGGAGATATGGCAAGGGTCATGTTAAACCAATACAAGCTTCCCGAATACTTTTGGGCGGAAGCCGTTAACATGACATGTTATGTTATAAATAGAGTCTTAATTAGACCTATTTCTAAGAAAATTCCATATGAGCGTTGGTTCAACAAAATTTCTTCTTTTGAATATTTTAAAGTTTTTGGATGCAATTGCTTTATTTTGAACACCAAAGATAACCTAGGCAAATTTGAAGAAAAAACCTATGAAGGTATCTTCCTTGGTTATTCTATGCATAGCAAAGGTTTTCATGTTTTTAACAAAAGAAGTCTTGTAGTCGAATAGTCAATAAATGTCTCTTTTGACGAACTTAACACTTCCACATCTAACTCCTTGAATGATGTTGATGACATCTCTTTTAGTTTGAAAAACTCTTCTCTTGGAGATACTAGTACTCCTTTATCCAATAATGAAGTTGAAACTACTCCACCCGAAGACTCTCCATCAATAAAGCCTACTCAAGAGGATCTTCCCAAAGAATGGAGATTTGTTCCCCATCATCCCAAGGAGCTTATCATTGGTGACCCCTTCTCATGGGTTAGCACTAGATCTTCTATACGAGATCACTGCACAAACGTGGCTTTTATTTCACGAATAGAGCCTAAAAATATAAATAATGCTTTTAATGATGAATTTTGGATGATTGCAATGCAAGAAGAGCTTAATCAATTTGAGCGAAACAATGTTTGGAACTCGTTCCTAAGCCCCACAACTATCCCATTATTGAGACAAAATGGTTGTTTCGAAATAAACTTAATGAGGATGGTATCGTCACTCGTAACAAAGTCCGATTGGTTGTTCAAGGCTATAACCAAGAGGAAGGCATTGACTACGAAGAAATCTATGCTCCGGTTGCTCGTATTGAATCCAGTCAGATGCTTTGTGCATTTGCCTGTTTCAATGATTTTAAACTTTTTCAAATGGATGTCAAAAGTGCCTTGAATGGTGTTATTAAAGAAGAGGTTTATGTCAAGCAACCTTCCGATTTTGAAAATTTTTATTTTCCTGATCATGTTTTGAAACTACACAAAGTCCTTTATGGCCTCAAGCAAGCTTCTCGTGCTTGGTATGAGCGTCTTAGCTCCTTTCTCATCTCTCATAACTTCACAAAAGGAAAAGTTGACACCACACTGTTTATCAAAACTTATAATTGCACACTTTTATTAGTTCAAATTTATGTTGATGATATCATTTTTGGTTCCACTAACACGACACTGTGTAGAGTTTGCCAAAGTTATGCAGGACGAATTTAAAATGAGCATGATGGACAAATTGTCCTTTCTTGGTCTACAAATCAAGTAAGGACCTCACGGCACTTTTATCAATCAAGCAAAATATACAAAGGATCTTCTTAAGCGCTTGAGCTAGACTCATCCAAATCAATGAGAACTCTGATGGCCTCAACGACCAAGCTTGATCAAGATGAAAATGGTATCTCGATCGACATTCGTTAGTATCGAGGTATGATCGGTAGCTTGTTTTACTTAACTGCTAGTCGTCCCGATATCATGTTTAGTGTTTGTTTATGTGCACGATGCCAAGCAAATTCCAAAGAATAACATTTATGTGCCGTTAAACACATTTTTCAGTATCTCAAAGGCACCATTAACATGGGACTTTGGTATCCAAAACTTTCATCATTTGAATTTATAGGCTACTCGGATGCAGATTTTGTCGGATGTTAGATTGACCGAAAAAGTACTAGCGGCACATGCCAATTTCTTAGAAAATTCTTGGTTTCATGGTTTAGTAAGAAACAAAACTCAGTTGCTCTTTCCACAACTGAGGCCGAATATATTGCGGCTGGATGTTGTTGTGCACAAATCCTTTGGATGACACAAACACATGTTGACTATAGTATTTCTTCAAATAGTATTTCTATCAAATGTGACAATACTAGCTCTATTAATCTTACTAAAAATCTGATTTGTCACTCACGCACCAAACACATTGAGATTCGACACCATTTTTTGCGTGACCATCAACTCAAGGGAGACATTCGTCTTGAATTTATAGACACTGACCATCAACTTGCTGACATCTTCATCAAACCTTTCATCGAAGATCGTTTCTCCTTCATATATCACGAAATCGGCCTCCTTGAGAAATCCTTTTAAACCTTGTTCTTCAACTATCCGAATTATCCGCAGGATTTTCGCAAAAATCCGCCGAATAATTCGAACTCATACCAACAGCTTTTCTAGTGACATGCAGGATCTTCCGTCGGATATCCGTAATAATTCGTCGGATTTTTCGGTATTAACTCTGGCACAGACTGCAAGTCGTTGACTTGACCAATTTTCAAAACTGATTTGACCGTTCACCAACCCCATCTAATTCGAACTTATCTTCGAACGGATTCTCCGTCGAAAATCCGCATATATCTACCGAATTTTCTGCATCCGCTGAACAAGCGCAGTAAAAGAACCGTTGTCGTCTCTTCATTTCTCGAAATCCGTTCCTTAACATTCATTCCCCTCTTTAAACCGATGCAACCTTTCCCCTTCCCCTTCCCCTTCCCCCCACCCATTCCTTCCTCTTTTAAACCCCCTTTCTCCTCATTTCCCCTACTCTATCTCCTTCCTCTCCACAAAAACTTTATTCAAACTCCTCCCTCCATAGCTTCTCACAGCAAGCGTTCCTGCTATGACGGCTCCTCCTCCTCCGCTACTCCGCCTTCCGCCGCCCTCTTCTGTTATGCACCAACGCAAGGCTACAATCCTACCATCTTCAAATCCGCCCAGCATTCCCGCGAGTAGTTCTCCTTCTACCACAAAGCCCCTATCTGTCCCGGGAAGCCTCTCTCTTGGCTCATCTTCCCTCTCATCACGAATACTTCACGTTCTCTGGGATCGACGGGCTTCTCGAACGACAAGTGGACTACTACTCAAATGCCATCAAGATGTTCTACTGCAACTTGGTCCCCGCCAAGAACGGCCCTGAGTTTGAAACTAAAGTTGGTGGAGTCAAGATCACTGTCACTGCTTCCTCTCTGGCCAACATTCTTGGTCTACAAGAACGGAAGACCTACTGCTCTCTTCCAAATGCTCTCGACTACATGACCATTTCTCCTGACCTCAGCTACGAGAAATTTTTCCTCAACATCTGTGGTCGTTCTGCTGTTCAAAGGCCGGAGGACAAGGACCTAAATTCATTCTTCCACGACTTTCATCGCATCCTTTGCCACCCATTACTCCGAAATTCGGGAACATGGATAGCCTAACCGCTGAGGAGATGATTGCTATGTACTATCTCGTCTCTAGGCAACCTTTTTCCCTAGCCAAATCAATTATCTTCACTATGATCCTTATCCGTGAATCTCCCCATCGCTCTCTCCTCTTTGGCATGTATATCACAATGATCCTCGAAGCTAATGGGATTGAACTGACCCACTGTCCCATTGGTGATCCTCGGCCCACTCCTCTTGCCAAATCCAAGACCCGTGGCCACGCCACTCCGGCGGTTGTTGCTGACCCTGTCGCTCAGCCTGCTACGATTCTCACTCCCGACGTTCGTCACTACATCGACCGCAAGTTCGACTCCCTCTCTGTCCCCACTACGTAGCGCATTCAGGCAGCCACCCGAGGACTTGGCACCCTCATTCACAATGGCTTCATGGATCAAGCCCACTATTTCCAGCGCATGTTTGAGGAGCGCAACTTGTATGTCAATCCCAATACTCATCCTGAATTTCCTGGGCCACGCTTTACCGATCCAAATGTCTACGGTTTCATGTACCCTGATGGGATTGACCCATATGGTGCTTTTATTCCGGCCCCAGCCGATGATGAGGATCAGGAGGCAGGCCCATCTGGTGCTCCTAACAGTTGAAGGATCTCGCTTTATTAGTGGTGTGGTGTCTTATTTTGCTTAGTTTCTTTTTGTGCTGTCCTAGGTGGACTTTTAAAGATGGCTATTGTCTTGTGCAGTCCTTTGGGGACTAGACTTATGTTTGTTTTAAGTTTGTCTTGTGTCGTCCTTCATGGGCTAGTCTCATATAGTACTGTTTTATGCCTAATAATGTTCTAATCTACTTCGTATTGTTACTATCATGCTATTTTCTGCTATCTTGTCTTTACGTTTCAATTTGAGTCTATCTTGTATCATGCCATTTTGTATAAATGTCAAAGGGGGAGAAATTGTATTGAGGGAAAAATATCATATTACGGGGAGCTATCTCCTAAACCGTACATTTTGTCAATTATCAAAATGGAGAAGCTTGTTGGCACATTAATTTTGATATATTGACTATAATTAACCTTTGTACTGTTTTAGCCCTAAATATCCTACAAGAACAAACAAGTCAGACAATGATAGAAGAAAGACGACTCCAACATCTATATGAATACGAGCACTCAAGAAGACTATGACAAGCGAAAGAATTCCATATCTAAAGATCATGTCTCTCTAAGAGTCTGTAAGTGTCTAGGAAATCTTGTACGCACTTTAGAAATGATGACAAACTAAAATGTTACATTTATTTGAATTAGTTTTTATGTAAAAGCCGGATAATCCGTCGGATCTCCGCGGAAGTCTGCGGGATAATCCGATCAGAACCAGCAAGTATTTCTGGAAAAGTTCGGATAATCCGCCGAAGTTCCATAGTAATCCGACGGATAATTCGATCAGTACCAGCAAGTATTTCTGGTTAAGTTCCGATAATCCGCCGGATCTTCGCGTTAATCCGTCGGATAATTCGAACGTGAAACAGCAAGTATTTTGGGGTAAGTTCGAATCATCTACCGGACTTCCGCAATAATCCGATGGATAATTCGGATTGCCTTGCTGGCCTTATTTGAATTCAAATCCAACTGCATCAGACAGTCGCATTAAATGCATCCAACGGCTCTTTTTTTTAGTCGTTACTGTTGGCCGGATAATTCGAAAGATTTCTGCGGAAATCCGTTGGATAATCCGGTTGTCGGCTGAAAGTTCTTTATGACTTTGGATTGGTATAAATAGGAATCCTCTCTCTTTATAAAGACTCATCCATTTGAGCTTTAAATTTTTCTACTACCAAGAGAGCTTCAGCATTACTCTACAAGTTTCTGTTCGTTATCCAATCAAAAGTGCTAGAGTATTCAAGAGTTGTAATCTTAGATCTTCAAAGTGTTCTACAAGATCGAAACCTTTCTTTCTCTCAAGTTGAAGTTGACGAGCCTTCGGAAGAAAACTCGTGTGTATGAAGTTAACGAGCCTTCGGAGGAAAACTCGTGTGTAAGAAGTTGACGAGCTCTTCGGATCCAAACTCGTGTTAGAAGTTGACGAGTTCTTCGGATCCAAACTCGTGTGTAACTATTTACTCAAATAGTGGATTAAAGCTGGAGAGAGTTTCGGGACTGGAGTGCCCCTTGGGAGGATACCACGATATATCGAGTGTTTGATTCTCTCTTCCTTTATTATCCTTTAAATTGCTTATTATTGTTGATAATCATTTTATTACCCTATTCACCCCCCCCCCCTCTCTAGGGTTCTACAATTGGTATCAGAGTCTTGTCTCTTGATTTAGATTTACATCCTTAGAGTGATCCATGACCACTAACCCTAGTACCAACTCATTCCATAATGAGGGACACTCCACAAATAGACCTCCTCTATTTGATGGAACCAACTATAACTATTGGAAAATTAGGATGGACATTTACTTGAAATTCCTAGATTTCGATCTATGGAATTGCGTTGTAAATGGCATCCCTAAAAAGAGAGACTTTCCGAAAACGACAAGAAGGTCGCAAGTCGAAATGCAAAGACTATGAACGCACTCTATTGTGCTCTTGATAGTAATGAATTCAATAAATTCAATATAATCTCTACCTGCAAAACTTCCAACGAAATATGGAAACTTTTGGAAGTCACACGCGAGGGAACATCACAAGTAAAGGAATCAAAGATTAGTAGACTCACACAAGAGTATGAATCTTTCAAAATGAAACACGATGAGTCTATTATTGTTATGTTTACTCGATTCTTTGATATCATTAACCCTCTCTCTTCTCTTGGTAAAGTTTATCCCACTCACGAAAAGATTCGAAAGATTTTCAGAGGGTTAACCAAGGGATGGAACTCCAAGGCTACCGCCGTTATCGAAGGAAATATCCTAACGACAATGAACCTTGAGATACTCATGGGGAAGCTAATGACCCATGAGTTGGACATGAAGGATCAAGAGGAAACCTCCATACAAGAAAAGGAGAAAGAGAAGACGAAGGAAAAAGAAAAATTGCTTATTATTGTTGATAATCATTTTATTATCCTATTCAAACCCCCCCCCCCCCCCCCCCCCCCCCCCCCCCCCCCACTAGGGTTCTACAAAAGGGACAATATTTATAGCCTAAAACCAAACCCTGAAACAAAATCATAATCATCCAAAGCTTCTTAACTGCCAAGAAAATAATTCTAATCTTTTATGATTTAAATACATAAAAAATCTTTTAGATAAACTTGAACAAAATCCTAACATATATGTTTGGTATGTACATACCCTGGGGATGGATATGCAGTAGTGGCGCTAGGATTATTTCTGAAAAAGTCAAGAAAGACTCCTTTGTATGCCCTTATAGATAGAAGATGAAGATGTCATCTATGAAGTAGAGGAAGAGTTGAGACAAACATTATATGGTTGAATTCACTCCTAATACATAGGCCTCTTTTATTATGATAAGGCATATGCAGTGTATGTGGAAAGCCTAGTTTTCTGTGCAAGTTTTCATTAGTTGGAATGGCTTTTCTTCTTTCATGATGTTTCATGACAATGGCCTTGGCTTCTTAAGCATTTTAGCTATGAGCAGAAGCTGTGCCATGCTAAAAATATTGCTTAAATGTCGTTTTTTCTTTCGAGAAAATCGGCAGGTTAGAAAACCTCACACGTGTTAGTTAGAGTTTGAATAGTTCACACTGACAATGGCATTGGTCACAGATTCACTTAAAATTGGATGGGATAGCTTTGCCTATTATTAAGTGTCTATATCATAGGCATATACTCACCAGATTAACAGGTTTGGATCCTCAAGAATCCTTCGGCTATGCTTTTAGTTTTAGATCAATAGCAGATCCAGCATGATAAAAGATTTGATTTAAGGACCCAGACAATCAAATTCAGTCCACCTCCAGATCACAGATCTAGTTGATGTTTCTTTCAGGACCCATTAACGCCACTAATTAGAGAAAATTAGACCATCCAGTGCAAAGGTTGCAAGTATACAAAAATGGTTGTGGATTCTGTTCTAAAGTGCAGAAGGATAAACTTAGTAGGGAGGCTGTTGATGTATGTTTGAGTAATTGATATCAATTAATTGAGAGAATCCCTGGAGGGATTCTTGTATCATCGAACAGAAAAAAAAAAAAAAAAAAAAACTCTGGCTATATCTAATTCTTCATACCCGCTTGCTGGCAGTTAATTTTATTTTTAGTACCTACATATTCCTTGTGGAAATCACATCAAGAAGTAATATTGCTAGACTGCCAGCTTGTAATATAAGTCCACAAAGGATACAACTGGTGCAGGCAATGTATATTTAGCATTGTTTTCATTATGGGCTCCTTCCATGGCTGGTTACCAGTTAATCCAGTTACTTGGCTGATGAATTGCTGCAGCCATTTGGAAGTTATCGGCCATTCGATTAGTTGGATTGATTCTCGATTACTTACCGTATTAATTGGCCATTCAATGCCCACTTGTAATGAGAAATTACATTAAAATAGTTGTTGATAACTACCAAATCTTCTATTTTTATTGCGAGTCAAGACTATTGTAGAGGTTTTGCATGCAACAACTTTCTACTAATGTAAACAACGGATATGAATCAATGAGTCGTTTATTTTAATCCTATAAGGAGTGCATAGTGTCCCACCTGGCATAAAGTCCTGGCTCAGCGGCTCAGCCCCTGGTTATAGCAGTATCTCATGGGTATGGTCATGAATCAGAACATGCATGCAATAAACAATTATTCTTGTTTTCCTTTGTCTATTAGATATGGTTATGTCTCTTATAGGATATGATGTTCTGATGTCAAAACTAATTGCAGCTTTTTATTTCTGAATGCTGGAAAGGCGACTTGGTTTGCACTTTATTAGTTGAATGCCTTGTTTCTCCTAACCTTATTAGTTTTATGATTTGATTTGACTCTTTTGGTTTCCATCTTCCATTATTACATGTATATCACTTGCTTGTATCAGTATTTTTCTGCGTCCACTCTCTCAGAAGTATAGTGTTGTAACCATACATCATAAAGGAATTTATTGGAACATTTTTATTTTGCAGTTCATCAACCATCTAGTTAATCAACTTGCCAGACACCGTTTTCTGAAAATAGCATGCCAACTAGAACAAAGAACCATGCTTGGCGCATATTCCTTGCTTAAAGTTATTGAATCAGAGTTGCAAGGCTATCTATCAGCAGCAACTGGTCGTGTGGTATGCAGCTACCTTTTCTTTCTAGTCAAATATTTTGTTTTCTTATGTTCATACTTCATCTTGATATTGCCACATGGATGGGATTAAGATACAAGCTAGTATTTCCAATTAAACTACTTCTCTTATCGACTCGTTTGGTGTTAACTTCTCATGGTTCTTTTATCCTACTATTAGTTCCATTTTGTGTATGTTCCATTCTTTGGTTTTTTGTGAAGCAGTTGAAATTAGGTGAAAGTACAGTTTTGGGTGCTTTTCTTGTACTATTCAAGGTTCATCCCCTGAGGTATATACAAGAAACAAGTTATTTGACTTGAGTTTTAACTTATTTTCACATCATAGGGTCATTGTCTATCACTTATTCAAGCTGCTTCTGAAGTACAAGAACAAGGGGCAGTTGATGATCGGGATACTTTTCTTCATGGTGTACGGGATCTTCTGAGCATTCATTCAAGTAAATGCAAGAAACTTGATCACTGCCTCAGAGCGTAGTCTTTTCATTCTCTGAAATAAAAGTACTGAAAGCTGATTTCACTTACTTGCATATTAGATGCTCAAGCTGCTTTACCAACATATGTGTCGACGCATGGTTTAGTTCAGCAAATAGCAGGACTGCAGTCTGACTTACAATCTCTTCAGTTAGACCTTGAAAGTTCTCTTCCTGAAGACCGAAGAAGATGTGTTAATGAGCTGTAAGTTCTTTATTTATAAGTTGATGTTACTTTTTAATATGCATCCAGGATAATTCAGCTTCACGATTAACTTTGTAAGAAATTTCCTTTTGAGCAAGTTTCATCACCCAAACATCTAGCTTTCTCAATTGTACAATAATAATCCTTCTTAGCTCATTTACTGTATAAATATATAGGTTTTTTAGTTTCAAGTTGTCATATGGTGACAAAATTAATACACTTTTCTTACTTTAAATTAGTCAATAAGTTTAGACATGTGTAGATAATATTTGAGGGCGTTGCCTAGAACAACGGTAAGGTTTGTTGCATGCATCTTGGAGGATGCATGGTCGAGTCATGAGAATAGCCTCTCCATATATATATGGGGGTAAGGGCTGTGTACATCATGATCCTCCCCAGACTCTGTAGGGAGCCTAGCGGCACTGTGATGCCCTTTTATATGTAAGAAAATAATTATTCAAGTGTTGGAAAAGGAAGAGAGAAATGCAACTTTATACCAAAGCATTACTTGTTTTATATAGATATTCAATTATTTTAACAAAATACATGCTTAATGTTAAGAACTTGTGGAATCAATGCAACTTTAGGTCATAGTAGTCATTGTTGAACAAATAGAAGTTTGCCAAACTTGATCAGTGAATTAAGTCCTTGATGGAGGAAATCTGCATGGTAATATCAAGTATACTATTACCAGGCATTTTTACCATTTCCATGCAAAGGAAGCATGTGACACGGGCACTTGGCTAGGTCAAACTGAGGCCACGTCATGGTTCACTTATCCTTTATTCAGTGGATCTTTTTGTATTTTCAGTTTTTGTAAATTTAGTTCCATGAACATTTTATATAAAACTTTTACTATTGATGCTTTATGCACTATTTTGGGCAGTTCAGTAACACTTAGTTTGGCTTGAAAGTCAGAACACCTAATAGCACTGCATGGGTAAGTATTTAGCTAGGAGGTGAGTACACTAGGATCCAGGAATAATGTTCCCATGGTTCCACTAAAAGTACCAACTCACTGTGTTACTAAAACCACCTAACTTGTGCTTTTATTTCTAACTTAATGGTGTTCATAAAATTCTAACTCGAAACGAACACGTGACTTCTTTTTCATGTTTTTATGAACTTTGGCAGATGCACTCTTATTCAAAGTCTGGAGCAGCTTCTTTTTGCATCATCCAAAACTGCAGAGCTAACACCAAGGGTAAATTCATTGCCTTACTACTTTTATCCATGTTGTAACATTGAACCTCCTTCCTCCTATAGATTCACAAGCCTTTTAATTTTTCAGATACTTTTATTGCAATGTTGTTTGCATGTTTAATATTTTTCTTAAGATCGATCAGCATTATGAAGTACACTGCAACTTGGGTTGGTTTGGTCTTGTTTAGGAGCATCCCCAACGAACTGTACCTTTAAACCTTCCGATCCTAACCACTCAGCATGATCTTGAGATGGGATTTTTTTTTTTGAGACGAGATTAGATCTTCTTCTTTGACCTACGCCAATGGTCAGTTTTGGGTACAGACCAGGTTAAGTTCTAGGTTGAACAGGGTGCGGTTGGGTCGAGTTGGCTTGGGATGGGTTAATCTGTATGAAATAGTTTTGACCTACGTCGATCTATTGGCTTGCTGCAAACTTGTCGATAGGCATAGTTGTACAATTGATAAGTTAACATTAATTTAGTTTAGCCTTCATACATAGCAGTTAATTAACACATGGACATTTATATTTCATTAAATTAGTTGGTCTGGTAATGGGTTAGGATCCACTTTGGTTTGAGGTCATTGCTAATCTGAGTTTAAGTTTGGTGATAGATTGCCAACCCAAGCCCAACCTGATTCTTAAAACCAAACACAATCATATAGGTTGGGTTGGTTTTGGTTGGATGGGTTCACCCTGACCTGATTTGAAGCCCCCTTGGTATAACCTATGTTGTTACAGGCGATGCCTAGGCGCGCCTAGGTGGCCTAGGCGTACAGGTTGGGGGGAGCCCGCCTTGACCTGGAGAAGAAAACACCGTGTCAGGCGGTGGGCGCCTAGGCGGGCGCCTAGTGGCGACCAGGGGAATACATAAGCGCGCCTAGGCGGTTATTTAATGCCTATTAGTTATCAACTTATTATTACTTGATGTTGAATATTGGTTAATGCTTAGTATATTGCTTAATGTTTACTTCTTTAGTTTTATTATATTGCTTATTGGTTAATGCTTATTATATTTCGTATGATGTTTTGCTTTCATTAATCATTATTTGAATTCTTTTAAATTGCTATGATGTTGCTTCTTATTGCTATGTTGTTGCTTCTTATATAAACTGAACATATTGTTTATTGTAATACTAATTATACATAACTACATATAGCTGCAGTTTTTTCTGTGTGTCCTGGGCAGGCGCCTAGATGAGGCGGGTGAGCTATCGCCTCGCCTCACCTAGCGCCCAGTACAATATAGGGTATAACATTGGAAGAAATCATTTTTATGCTCACCTGTGCATGTTTGGGTCTTTGCTAAAGTCTTATCATTTAGTTGTGATGACCTTATATCCCCGACAAAGAAGGGAGCCGATTTAAAGTGCATTTTGTGAATTCTATTTACAGTTACACACATATAGGGTAACTCTGACTCATCGAAATACTACTTGTTTCCCATTTTTTCATAAAGTATTATTTGGCTTGTGCTTGCTGTCATCAACTGGATCGAATCATGTCCATTATAGAATACTAGATAATTAACTTGTTTGTGCCTCCAGCACACTGCCTAGCTATCATTTTGTTGAGATCTTTCTATATTATCATTGGTCAAGTAACACATAAAGCACAGCTTGTCTTATACCCGTCTTATAAAACTTTTATTTCAAGTTCTTTTTTCTTTTTTTATTCTTTTATTTTTTCTGTCTTATACCCGTCTTAAACCCGTCTTATTCTTTTTTTCTTTCTATATTATCTTTTTTTATTTCAAGTTCAAATATATTTAGTTACATTTCTTCCACTTCGACCAGCTTTATCTCATTGAATAATGTCCTCGTTATCTTACCACTAACCATTTTAAGTTCCTAATTAACAACAACCACTCTTTGGTATATCTTCTCCATCAAATATGACACTCCCTTAATTTTTTTTGAAATTTTTATTAGTCCCCTGCAATTCTTTCTCCTTTATATCCTACGGCTGCTCTCCACATCTGTCCTTTATATTAACCTTACTCTTTAGAGCATCTCCAACCCAATTGTGAGTTTGGAAAAAAGTTGTTGCCACATAGGAACAACAAGTCTTCATTGAAAAAGTCCTTCTCTAATGCAATTGTCAAATAAGTTGTGAAGTTGACATGGCATGACATGACAAAGACATTGTAAAGTTGGTTGTCTACTTCTAGACAATGTAGTTGACAATGACTTTACCTCCATATCATCAATTATGAATAAAAATATTTAGAAAGAAAGGAGGGAAGAAGTTGTCTTGGAAGTTGAAAAAAGTATATTTTATTATCTTCTCAATACTTTTGTATTGGAGAATATTTTTCTACTTCATTGTCTTGTGTGAATATAATCTTGTCACCTAGGAAAGACATTGTCTTGTGCCTCATGCCACATTGGAATCACATTATATTACAAGACATTAGGTTTGGAGATGCTCTTAGCCATTGCAATGCCATCCACAACAATATTCACCACTGATCATCGTACTGAAGTTTGTTATAAGTTCATCCATGAATAATGTCCCAAGCAAGGTCCTGGTTTCGTTATCGGTTTCGAACCCTCCTTATGAGTACTTATACCGGCTGATTGGGAGGTTTCAGTTTGGAGATCTTTGTTTCGGAAAGTAAAAAATTAATAATTTTTATTATTTAAAAACTAGAAAATATTTCATATATTTAGGCTAATTTCACATATTATTGGTTGGGCTAATTAGAGTTTAGACCCTGGATTTTATATCAGTTTAGAGTTTAAGCTCTCACATGTCCAATTGGAGAGTTTAGACCTTGGAGTTTTATTTCTTGTTTTCTTTTTCCCATTATATCCTCCCTAACCTATATATGAAAATTTCATTATCAAACATGAAGGAAGAGTATAATAGGAAAAAATAAACAAAAAATTAAAACCCAGGGTCTAAACTCTCCAATTGGGACATGTTAGAGCTTAAATTCTAAACTGGTATAAAACACAGGGTCTAAACACTAATTAGCCCTTATTTGTTATTTCTTGTTAGCTTTTTATATAATGGTATTAAGATTGATGGATACTCTTGAATATATAAATATGCAACTTCCACAAATAGAATGGTTACATTGTGTCGTTAAGTACATGTTGTACTGTGTACATATTTGATGCCAAATCATCGTGTCAACATCCTTTCCCAATATTTCTCTTTTTTCCTTGTAATTTTTCTTTGCCGCGAAAGACAGTCCCAATGTCTGTATCGGCCATTATCAGTAGGTCAGAATCTGATCTGGACATTCCAAAAACGATATGATAAGGCCAATGCGTATAGGGATTGTCGGATACTGCAAACCTTTGTTCCAAGAGGTAAGACTTAATCCTGACCCTTGATATGGCCTACCATTGATAGAGATGCATCAATATCACATTTAGTTTCTCAAACGATAGTTGCAACTCTTATTAAATATACAGCGTACATGGCAGACTGGTGTAGCATAAAACTGTATTGCTTCTCTGGAAAGGTGGTTTCTTTTCTTACTCTGTGCTCGATTACTTTCTCCTAGAGATTCATCATTTTGATTAATAAGGTTGATTTTGTTTTTGGAACTGGTTATACATAAGGACAAGGAAGGATACAAACTTGTTTGAAATCATATCATGATAGAAAATGGCCAAAACAGCATCCAGGCTATCACCTATGAATCCAACTTACAAAGTTTGTGAAACTCTGTTAACATTCTCAAAAGTCAGAACAACATGTCGTAAGCATACGAACATTGGAATGGACTAGAACTTTGGATGCCTTTGCTAAACAGAAATCTGAACTTAGTTCAGCCGCCAAGGGCCATCTAGGCATGCAGAGATATTTAGCTTAATTACATAGTAAATTTGTTGTGCTCGAATATGAATAATTCTTTGTAGCAGTTATTCCCATCTTCTTCCCTCTTCATGAGTATTAGTCTCTTCTATACTCTTTTTAAATAGAACTCATCCTCTATTTTGTTACTGGTTCATGCTCATAAACAACAGCTGCTCATGAGAGCACTCGATGAAATGGAAAAGGTTAACGCACAGTTATCTGCATCTGTTGAAGAAGTTACAGAGGCACACCGTCAAAAGGCTGAGGTAGGGTGCTACAATTTCATGATTTATCCCGTACAATTTCTTTCGTTATGTTCCTTGTGTTGTCACTTTCAATTATTTGTGTAGATTGTCAAGCATCATCCACATGAGGTGGGGAGAGAGAGGCAAGTATTTGTTGATTTCTTCTGTAATCCTGACCGTCTCCGGAATCAAGTCAGAGAACTCACTTCTCGTGTAAAAGCTATGCAAGACTAGTGAGTGTACATATAGAGAGCAATGTTGTAAGTCACAACAGATTATTGATGAATTTAGTGGAATTCTCGTGCTGGTGGTCTGTGCACTCTGTTGGTTAGCGGTAGACTGTAGTCTATTATGCAGAATTTATGAAGCCACATGCGTGTAAAATGGATGTTTGTAGCAAGTCGCCTTCCATCTGTGAATGTAAGTCGGTCCTGTACAATTGTTTCTACAGTGAGCTAGTGATGCCAATGAGAAGCCACTTTTGGCTTTGAAGTATGTAATTTTGGAGTGTGAAATGAGTTCATAAAGTCTATTTTCTTTCTTTCTTTCTTTCTTTCTTTCTTTCTTTCTACAAGCTTAATTCTGTTCTTGATGATGTGCAGACTGCAAGCAAGTCTCTTGGAATATTTTTATTGGTATTAATTCACTCATTTGATCAAGGTGTTTAGTGGCCCAGGCGGTCCTCCGTGCCTGGTACGGTCAAACCAGGGATGGGTCAGACAGGCCATCCCCAACAGCGGATCGGGTTGGGTTTCACTACCCCCAACCTGGCTTTAGGAATTGGCATTGGGAGGGGCTGGGCCCCCAGGCCCATAATGTACGGGTTTGGATTGTGCATGGGTTGGTCTTTTTCGGTCTAAGAAAAATTTCGGACCGGCTTTAATTATTATTTATGAAGTCCAAGTCTGTCCACAAGGGTCGGATTTTCTAAGTCGTATTGGGTCGGACTAGTTCTATAAAAAAAATTCAAATGGACCTTTTCGGATCTACTCGTTAAACTCGTCTTCCATGCATTTCATAGCTTGATATACATTTTCTAGCTATTTATTGTCAGGATATAGATCGTAAATACAATGTTCAAGTACACTAGTATATTGGTTTAAGAGAACTTGAGATGCTCAATACACATTCCACGAAGGTTGATCAATCCTTGGATAAGGTATTAGTGTCTCTTCGTACCGGACAACTCCCAAGTATAATCACCTGCACATTTGGAATTTACAACCGAGTGAATTTTCAGTATATACCATCAAAAGCTCCAATATGAAACTTGCTAATAGGGGTCTACACAAATAGGAAAAGTTTCCTATTCTTATAAATACACATCCAAGCCAAGCTAGGCATGGAGATTTAGCCAGCATACTCGTGACCCTACTCTGCCACTAGTTCACCATTTGTGCGAATAAACATCAGGTTCCATGAAAAACATTAAGCAACAAACCGTTGGACATGTTGCATGAAGCTAACCCAGGTTGTGGAACTTGCCAAGACTGCCATCACTATACAAATACCAGAACAGCTCCAACTAAAGAAAAGTAGAGGAATGACCAAGGTCAACATTATGGGTTGCACGAAAGTGTGAAAGTGAAAAAACAAAGTTTACATACGGGATGCGTACGCAATAGATTTGAGTTTCCAAAAGTTGTTTGGTTGGCATAATTGAAAAATATAAAAGTGGCAAAAAAGAGAGTTTCGTTGTTTGAATGGTCGTTGAAAGTGGAGGAAAAAAAAGGAATTTCACTCTCTACATTCAAAAATCTCCACTTTCATCCGAAAATAGCCGGATGTCAAAAGTGATGTTCTCGCAGGAGACAAGAACTGGAAAGCTATCACACCACCCCAATTTTACTCTTTCAACCAAAACAAGCAAACATGGAAATTCTATCCAAATCCCTCAAGTTACCAAAAAAATACTATTTTCATCCCACTTTCACTTACATCACATCATAGATTTCGGATCTCTCCGGATGACCTGCTTGAGGGCTTTGTCATCAAGGAGTGCATTGGAATACGAGAAGTTCATTTGGGAATTGACTGTAAACATAGAAATGCACCAGATCGGAAGGTAAATCAACCAAGTTTAGATATATTGTATCCTTGTAAGAATCATATTAACAATAGTTTAACTATTTTTTATGTCCTCTTAAAGAGAGCAGTAAACATCTCTTTCAAAGAGAGACTTGGCATGGGCTTAGAAGGGCTTTTCGGGCCGGACTCGAACGGGCTGGTATTGGACGGGCTTCGGGCTGGGCTCGGGTAGGTGGATGCTTAGCATAAGTTCTGCTCTATACTAATATGGATTGGGCCGCGCTTCCAATGACCGAGCTATATTGGGCTTTGGCCCATCGTGCGGGCTTTTCGGGCGCCCATGGGCCTTGGGCCTAATGATGATCCCTCCCTGACTGTACTCCCTACTAGATTCGAGCTGGACTTCACGCTCAGATTCACCCCCAAATTTGGTTAGCCTCTCCCAGTTTGTGAGTCCTGATCTTGATTCCAGGTCTGGTCGACCCCCTCCCCCTCCCTCCATTAACCGTTATTAAAATATTATTGGGTATTTTGGTAAAAAAAAACTCCAAATATCATATGTAAGGAATTTTTTTTTTTGTGAGGGTATTTTTACCAAAATACTTCCATTTCAGCCCTTTTTTGAGTGCTAATTAGGTGTATTTTAGTCATTTTGTTGAAAATTATCAAAATTCTCTTATAGAAGTTATATTCCAATGGTATTTGTGGTCATTTGGCACCCAAAAATATCCATAAATAGGATATATATAATTCATCCAAATTTATTACAATAATTTGTTTTTTCCTTTCTTCTAATAGTTACAAGCAATCTCGTGTTCTATTCGGTGAAGTAGCTACTTTCAGAGACTGAATTACAAAAAAATTACAAATGTCCGAGAAATTTGGAGGCTTCAACTTGATCGATCATCATCAAGTTGCAACAATTCTACATCCAGCTTTGAAGGAAAAAAGTTGAAGTTTAAATATTTCTATACTATATTAGTTAATTTGAAATTCTAAATTGAATAATTACAATTTAAATAATAAATAAAGTATGGATGACAATGATGCTATTGTTTCTAACCAACACTTTGATAGTATTTCGAAACATTATTAAATGTTTTATAATAATCCTATAGAAAATGAACAACCACCGATACAAATGTCGTATCCAGAAAATAGAAGTATTAATAGTACTGTTCCAACTAGAACATGATTGATTTATTGGGTTTTTTTTTTAAATTAAATAGGGCTATTTAGTAATTGGATCTCATATAATATTTGATATTTAGGATTTGGGTCTCCATAATTTTAAACATTATGATTTGGGTTTCCATAGGTTTCCAAATTGGTAAAAAATTTGGACATCAACAGTAAATATGAGACCAAATTTTAATGTTGGATATTATGCAGGCACACTCTAATATCAAATATTATATGAGTCCATGTTACTAAATAATTCTATTAAATATTTGTTACATATAACTAGGGAAAGGAAATCTTATCCCACCAACCAAAAATCAATAACTAGAGTTGCATAATGCAAGCAATGTCAAAGTATCTTTAGATGGAGAAAAAAGACGTCGACACAAAAACATTGAAGAGACATTATGAAAGTTGTTATGGTAAGGATTCAGTTGATGCTAGACAAATACAGTTAAGCACTGGTCGTCAAGGATCTTCAATAGGAATATTTACTTATTCGGTTGCTCGTAACAAAGCTAACTTAACAAAATATATTGTTTGTGGTGAACAACCTTTCACATTTGGTGAGAATGAACTGTATTTTGACTATGCAAGTAGTATAATCAGCACAATTTGTGTGCAATCAGTGCAGCCGCACAAAAATCCGCACAACAATGCGCACAAGCGCATGTACGCCATCAAAGCGTCACTTTGTACCATTCGTCTGAGCCCGAGTCGTCGTCCCTTTGGAACTTAGCTCCTAAGAAAAATTACAAAGAATGAGTGACAGCAACAAAGATTGTTTTTGTGGTGTCTTGATCCTTATCCTCTTATAAAAAATATCCCACAAGTCACATGTGCTGCCATATTCCATGTGCACAAGTTAATACAAAGTGAAACATTGTATTAAGATGCACACTTGGGGTTCTAAAGGTAATATGAGACTATCTTTCATGTGTGTAAGCTCAAAAAAACCCTACAACTGTATCCATCTGTATTCGTACGATACAATTGTATAAGAAAAACTTGAATAAAATGAGACTGATCCATTAGATTACTGAGAAAATGAAGGCAAAACATTTTACGCCCAGTTGACTTGAACCCATATAAAAAAGTTCATATTATTAAAAAGAAAGGGAAAGTATTTTTTATTAAAATTAAAAATATATAGGAATATCAATTTAATATCAACTGATTGAAACTAAGGATATATACCACCAAAAGCAGAGTACTTAATTACTTGGCTACAAGTTTGCTGTCTTAAAATTTTTAGTAGTTATTGAAATATTAAGTTTGCTGTCTTAAAACACTTTTATGGTTATTGTTCAAGGTGTTAGATGCGTCGGTCGGGCCGGTTTCTGGTCTGGTTCCAGCCCGAGTCCGGTCAACGATCCGGACCGGATCGGCCCGAGCACTCCGTGGGTCCGCACTGGGTTTGATTTTTCGACCCGAAAGTTCGGACCGGTCCGACCTGGTTTGTCCATCCGGTTAAACCCGTTGGGCCGATTTGGACCTTTTTTTACCGTTGGTTGGACGAAAAGACCAAAATGCCCTCATTTTGAGGACTACTTTTTTATCATTTAAGAATATTTTGGTCATTTTGCTGAAAATGACAAAAAATACATATAATAACTATATTTTGAGGGTATAATAGGTCATTTTACACCAAAAAACTATAAATAGCCCAAAATTTATGAAAATTATGCACAAAATTTTTTTCGCTCTCTTACAAAATATACAAGCTTGTCAATTTCTGAATATTGAAATACCAACTTTTTTGATTTTGAAGTGTAACGTTATGTAGGCCAAATTGTAGTGTTTTTGAGGTTTCAACTTGTGCGAAATTTTTTGGAGGCTTCAAGTTGACGTTTCAAGTCATTTTAATATTACATTTTTTTTTTTTTGGATTTTCCTTTGATCTCTCTTTTTTCTCCTTTGTTGGTAGATAAGTAAATTCCTTTTCACTTATTTTTTTCAAAATTAATTTTTAAACTATAGATGCTACTGGTTCTAACCATCCTTATGGAGGTGATTCAGAACAAAATTTTGCTTATTATGCTTATTTATTTAAAAATAATCATATTCATGATTCGGTACCACCGACATAAATGTCACCTCCTGAAGTTAGAAGTATGGATACTAATGCTGTAAATAGGGAGAAATCAGTTCTATGACAATATTTTGAAAAAAAAATATGTCACTGATAATGAGGATGCACCGGTTTTAAATAAACAAATAAAAAATCAAAAACCAATTGCTAAAGTTGCACAATGTAAGAAATGTAGGAAAAATTTAAAAAAAATGATGGCACGAGCACTTTAAGAAAACACTATGAAAGTTTATGGTAAAGACGCATTGCATGCTAGACAGGCACATATAAGCACTGGTCCTCACGGATCTTCGATAGGTAACTTTACTTATTCTGATGCTCATAACAAAATTGAGTTAACCAAATATATTATTTGTGATGAACAACATTTTGCATTCGGTGAGCGTGATTGCTATTATAATTATGCAAATACTACTCTTAATCCTTGTTTTAGTAAAGTTTCTAGATCTATTACTAGAGCCGAGGATATGAAAATATTTCAAAAAGAAAGGACAGCTTTAAAACATATTTTATAATTGTTAGTAAATTTGTTCTCACTTCTAATATATGGACTATTAAACAAATTTGTACTTATATTTGCATTACGGAACATTATATAGATCCAATGTAGATGTTGCAAAAGCGTATTATGTCAGGAGTTGACAGGATACCACTCTGTTGGGAAAGAAACGCGGAAAAACTTTCTCCAAACTAGAGAGTACCTGCGAGAGAACCAAGAAAACAACGAACAAACCAAAACACCAAAACAACCACGCAGACACAGAAAATTTTTGACGTGGAAAACCCTTGCGGGTAAAACCACGGGACGATCGGAGTCCAACCCTGAGAAGCCTCTACTAATGAAATAGAAGAATTACACCCTCTACAAACTTCTCCCGGTCCAAATTGGATCCCACAACACTTGGAAGCAAGAGCAATGATTACAAGGCTACGAAGAACAAGAACGACGAGTAGAGATTACCCGAATCCGATTCTCCTCCGAAAAACATCTTCGATCCTCCGTCTTCTCTCCCAAAGTTGTAATGGCACTCTTGCCTCTTTTCTCTCTCCTTTCTTGTGTGTTCTACAATTGTGTTACAATTGATTAGGGTTTGGAAATTCCAACTTAACTCCCTAATCCCGTAATAAACCTGGACCGTTTGATTAGATCCAGTGGTAAAAAATTACCCCATATTTCTGCTCAGCCCCGACGACACAGAGTTCGGCCAGAACTCTGTGTCGGTCAACCAGAATGGTTCTGGAACAGCCAGACCGAGTTCGGCCAGAACTCGGTCTGGGATCGAGTTCGGCCCGAACTCGGTAGCTCCAGTCCAGAACCCCCCTCTTGTTAGCAGCAGCAGCAGCAACTCTGTAACGACCCGCTCCGCCCTAGCGGAACGCCGATTCAAACGGCAAGTGCAACGACTCGAACGAGTCGTCGACCCGAAGAGTTGGCATCGACCTGATGAAGAATCGATGCAAGGCTTACATTGGCCGTCAAGAGGAATCCAGACTTAGACTTTCAAAGGCGCGCTCGGAGTATCGCTCGGCCGATGCGAACATCGCTAAGGTGGGTGGCTCCGATGAACCCGTCTTTGCTTAGCCTAGACACATAACAATACGGACACTATTGCTAGAATCGCTAGGCGATAACACCGTGCATGCTAATAAATGACTCAACGCACCTAGCTAAGGGAATAATCCTATTTTGTATGCTTGTATAGAATATGGAAAGAACATGGAAAATATGGGAACTCTCGCACCGCGCTCCACGCTCGTGCTAAGGCACAAGCTTACGTGTAAGTCCCTTATTGCGTTCAACAATAAAACAATGAATGGTTTACAACAATGAAACGGAAGACTATCAACATAGTCGTTCCGAGTAGAGTATAGCAACATTGAAAGACTATGGGACCGATGGGTCGCCAAGGCGACTCCCGCACGGGGAGTTGCAAGGATGTATGAATGAATGGATAAGTGAATGAATGAACCAATGAATGAAAGAATGAATCGTGAATGAATCAACGAACGAACGGACAAGTGAAAAGAAAGAATGAATAAAAGATAAAGAAGAAAGGAATGGTTAGCGACAGGTATGATGGGCACGTGTAACGGGGCTCGCTACTCGCGCTGCACGGACGCCAACCTGGTCGATAACGCATTATGGCTAAGGGTTAGCCTACGGCTCGGAGACAGCCGTTAAGTTAAAATGATAAATAATACGAAATGGTCGTGGACAATCCCCTCGTATACGGGAGGTGGGAGATATAAGGGATTTCCAGCAGCACGGTCAAAGGGAGGACGTGGCCGGTCCGGACGGAAATCAAAGGGGGCTTACGGGCTGCCTGGGGGGGCTTGGCTACCCGGGGGACGTAAGTGCAGGGTATTTCAAGACACTATCAACGTGTACCAGCCGCACGCTCTGAATAGTTGCGAAATACCAAAGGAAAAAGGGTCCAAAATGGCTTGTGATGCCAGCGATCGGTGCATATAGAGTTAAGTGGACTTTGCTAGTGACGATCCACGTGCAAGTCCTTGCATTGAACAAAGTGGTCTAAGTTAACTAAATGAAGTGCCTTCTGAACAGGCTTGAAATATAACACACCAAAGGATAAAGAGTACTTCGTGAAATTGAGTTAGGAAACACGCCTACGACGCGCTAGGCCTGAGGCAGGGGCACGCCCTTGACATTGAATGCTTACGTAAATTACGATAAGTTATTACATATGAATTGTTGACTAACTTGGTTTACTTTGGACAGGGAAGGCCGGACGGTAAGTATGGGTAAGTCGTGCATGTAATTCCATACGACACTTGTATTTCGGCAACACGAGATAGGCTACGAAATATGCCATGTAAATGATCCTAAGGCAAGATTAGAAAGACAATGAATGATAGACGGTGCACAAAAGTAAATAGAACGTGTTTGGTAATGATAGCATTGTGGGCGAGCTAGCCTCCCCACCAGTGCATAACAATGTACTGATAACCCCACAGTCTGCTTGCAGGAAACAGGAAACGTCGGCGGGTGCGGAGCTTTCCTCGAACGTGCTAAGGCGCGGAGCTATCTCTGGAGCCTTGGAGCGTTGTAAGGAGCTGGAGCACCATATACATGACATAATGTATTGGAACATCGCCATGAATCATTCCATGTTGTAAGCCACTTGGCACGCCTTTTATGTTTCAGAGAGAGAGAGAGCTTGAGCGATTTGTAATATCGGCCTAGCGCCGTTTGTAAACTTCTTGAATATCAATAAAGAGCTTGAATTAGCTGCTACTTGTGTTCATTTACTTTCCGCTACAAATGGGGACACTCTGTGCGACTCTGTGGCCTAGCTTAAATCGGCCGTTTCTGGACATAGCCTTGCACGGGCGCAACCTAGGCCCGTGCGGCATCACGCCGTAGCGAGGACGATCGCTCCTATGGGAGCGGGGCGTGACAAACTCCTCGTTGCCTACTTTCCGAGCTTCTTCGACATCGAACGACGCTCGTCGCACTCTGGGATCTTCTCCACATAGGTTGGGAACCCCACCCACTCCAACAAATCTCCCCCTTCACAACTATAGGGAGGATATCGTCATCCCGACGATCTGCCTACAGTACTTAAACTTTCTCCTTGGTAGAATCTTCGTGAACATATCAGGTCCGTTGTCATCTGTATGAACCTTCTCAAGCTCCGCGTCCTTCTTCTCAACCACATCCCGTATCCAATGATACCGAGTCTCGATGTGTTTGGACCGGCTATGAAACGTCTGATTCTTCACAAGGTGAATCGCACTCTGACTATCGCAAAGCAAAGTATACTGCTCTGGCTTCAGTCCCATTTCCTGCAGCAGCTTCTTCATCCACAGCAGCTCCTTGCAAGCCTCCGTCGCCGCAATGTACTCTGCCTCTGTCGTTGACAAGGCAACACACTTCTGCAACCGTGACTGCCACGACACCGCTCCTTTCGTAAACATTATCACGTAGCCCGAAGTCGATCGCCTCGTGTCTACATCTCCAGCTATATCAGCGTCGGTATACCCAACCAGCTTCGGTTCGTCACCACCAAAGGAAAGTCGCCAACCAGCAGTGCCTTGAAGATATCGTAGAATTCACTTGACCGTACTCCAATTTACCCTTCCAGGATTTGAAAGATACCTGCTAACTGTACCAACTGCATGAGCAATATCTGGCCTCGTACACACCATGGCATACATAAGGCTTTCCACAGCTGAGGCATATGGAACCCGCTCCATATCTACCTTTTCGTCCTCGGTAGATGGACACTGCTCCTCAGTGAGCTTAAAGTGAGCCGCAAGGGGACAACTCACTTTCTTCGACCCGTCCATACCGAAACGCTGAAGTACCCGGTGAATGTACTTCTTTTGGGACAAATGTAGCAACTTGGACTCTCTCTCTCGGCTGATCTCCATCCCAAGAATAGTCTTCGCTGTGCCCAAATCCTTCATAGAAAAGGCCGCGCCCAGTTGGCGCTTCAACTCCGCTATCCTAGTGACATTCCGACCCACTAATAGCATATCATCAACATAGAGCAATAAAATAATGAAATCATCATCGGCAAAACACCTCACAAATGCACAATGGTTCGACGTCGTACGTGTATAACAATGCTTCCCCATAAACGACTCGAACTTCCTGTACCACTGCCTCGGAGCCTGCTTCAGACCATACAAGCTCTTCCTCAACCGGTAGACCAAATGTGACTTGCCCTTCTCACAGAATCCCTCTGGCTGCTCCATGTACAACTCCTCCTCAAGATCACCGTGGAGGAATGTCGTCTTCACATCTATTTGCTCGACGTCCAAGTCGAGACTGGCCGCTAATGCTAGCACCACCCGAATAGACGAATGCTTGACGACAGACGAAAAGATATCATCATAATCCATGCCTTTCCGCTGACCGTAGCCTTTGACTACCTGTAGCACCCAGTTTCTAAAATGAGGGTAATTTTGAAATTTTGTAATTATAATTATTTAATAATGATATTTAAACCATTTTATGATTTTTGGTGATTTTTAGTTATTTTAAAACTATTTAAAATCACGACTTGTGATTTTGCTAGTGCAACCTTAGAGATTACTTAACCTAGAGACTAACCATGACCATGTGAGCCTAACCATGTGTTTAAAATATCAAATTACCACTTTTTAGTCAAAAGAGTATTTTGGTAATTTATTAGAATTTATTTGGAATTATTTGTATTTATGTGTTTTTATTATTATTTAATTATTGTTAAGTGTTATGAGAGCCCCTAACCTAGTTTACCCTAATCTAGAGGTTAGTTACTAATCTAGAAACTAAGGGGTTAGGTATTTACATGTTAGTCAAGGTATAGAAAATATCTAGATAATTACTTTTGTGATATTTCTTTGAAAACCTAAAGATCTAAGCTACCTTTACATAGAAGTCAATCTTCCTTAACTTGGAAGCAACCCAAGGACACCCTCCCCTACCCCCATGGCAGACCACACCATGCCCCCCCCCCCCCTCCTATATATCATCCCATAGTTCATTCAAGTCCCCCTTACATGAAATTTACACTTCACAAAACCTTGAAATTCCCATTCCTTCACAAGACCATAACTTCATCAATTTTGATCCTTTTCACCTCTAGTTTCTTGCATTGGGACCCTACAACATCAAGGGTGCGAAGGGAGGCTAGCAATGAAGATTCCACAAGGCTAGGACATCACCAAATGGAAGGACAAACACCCCCTCTTCATTGAGTTTCCATTGAAATTGCACCAATAGGTAAATACCCTCATACATAGTTAATATTACGTTTTCTCTTCATAAATGCATGCATCTAGGTACCATGGACCTGTAGGCCAAGTTTGGTAGGAAGTAGATTTGATTTGGTGTCTATATCGGACACGTATCCATGTTTGAAAAACAGTGTTTGGTGAAATGCCACTTAGGTTTTAATGTTGTGTTTTTTTTGAAACAAAATATATTTTTGGGTAGCCCTAGACATGTAGGACACACCCTAGTTGACTGAGCACACTTCGAGTCGTGTTCGTGTCCAAAACGGGACACGAACACGCTGCACACACTGCACTGCACAGTGTGGCAGTGTCCTGGTACCACGATGTTCGTACTCACTGCACAGAGCACTAGGACACGTCAAAATTGACATGGACACGGGGGCAATATCTGCGAAAATGCCCCCAAAGTCTCATGACTTCTCGTGTCGTGTCGAGTGAGAAAACTCACTCGCACTGGATACGTACTGCACTGCACGCGCACGTTTTCCTCACTGACACGCGACTCGTGTCGCACGGACACGAGTCGTGGATACCTCGTGTTTACACGAGTGTGTAGCCCAACACGTGGGCTACACGTGGACATGTCCACGAGGTCCCACGTGGCTCGTGTCGTGTCCACGAGACACGTGCACCACTGCACGACGCGGTGCTAAACCGCGTATATCAGTCGAGTTTTCTCGACTGATACGGGTCTCATGTCGACATGTGAGGACACTTGGACACCGTGCAGGCACCTAGACACCTAGCCCAACCCTAGGCGAACCTAGGGACACAACCACGAGACACGACGACACGTGTGTCGTGTCCTACACGCGTGTGCATCTCTGCATGACCTGTGACACTGTAACTTACCCGATTAGCATTTTAGACACTTGGACACGTCGTGTCGCGTCGTGGTGGGCACTTAAGGACACGAGGGACACGAGTATACCTAGGGGCACGATTACCAACCTTTAGGCTTGGGTATTAGCTAGGTTTTTGGCTCGAATTTGGTTTTTCCCCTTTGCCTACACTATGTTCAGTGATGAACAGTGTTTCTGTATTTTCCAGTTTTTAAAATCCGATTTCAAATCGATTTTTGATTAAAATATATATGTATAATTGTGTGTATATATACTGTATATATAAGTATATATGTATATGTGTGTGTATGTATGTATGTGGGTATGTATGTATATATGTATGGATGTATATATATATATATATATATATATATATATATATATATATATATATATATATATATATATATATAATGTGTGTGAGTGTGTTTGTGTACCCCCCCCCCCCCCCTTTCTCAGAAATCTGAGAACACACCCCCCCTCTCACTATTACACACACACACACACACACACACACACACACACACACACTACTACCCCTTCCCATGACCCCCTCACACACATATGTTCACACCCACACACACCCCACACACTCACATCCCTCTCTCTCTTGTTCACTCTCTATCTCTCTCACATCTCTCTCTCTCTATTATTTTCTCTCTATATATATCTATATGTAATAGTATATATATAATGTTATATGTACATATATGGAATATATATATATATATATATATATATATATATATATATATATATATATATATATATATATATATATATATATGGTATACATATAGTATCTAGGTTATGGTCTAGATACACTAGCCTATGGCCAATTAGGGGTTGTCCCTAATTTGTCTAAGTGACCCCTTGACCTAGGTATCTTAATGACCTTTGTTTGACTAGAGTTGACCAAAGTCAACCTTAGGTCAAACTTGACCTAATTAACCTAGAATTGACTAGGATTAACCTAAAATGACTAGTTTAACTAGTTTGGCTAAACCCTAACTAGTTGATTAAGTTCGATCATAAGGTTATGAGATAGTCCTATGTAATTTAAGATATGTATGGGGTTAAGTGGGATAATTAGAAGTTGTGTCATGAATTGGGTTAGCCCTATAGAGTTGACTTAGATTGTTAATGGTTGACCCTTAACCTAATGACCTTGTGACTAGTCTATGTTGAGCAAAACCTTAGTTAGTCTAAGTTTGACCTAGATTTGACTAACCTTGACTTGCTTAAACTTGTTTGACTTAGTTGACTCCTTATGACCTAGTATGACTTAAGTTGACCTAGTTTGACTGTTAGAGTTGACCAAGAGTTGACTTTTAACCAGATTGACCTAGAATCATGTAGTATGCATTGTATACTCTATTTTTACCATTTTGGATATATTGTGACCTATTTTACTCTAAATAGGACTCTGTGACACCAATTCGGACATCTATTCATATCAGTCATACAGGGTGACAGGCGAGTACATTCTCTGATCATTTCATACTTGTTAGGATTTATATTCTTGCTCTAGATTACTTTACATGATGCTGTCACGTTATTATCACGGATTGGTACTATATGGATCTTATCATGCGATATTATCCCCCTCGGGGTGCATCAAATACAGTTGTCATGTGCTTTTTACGAACATCTTGTATTTTATGTACACCGCTTTCATGTATACTCTTGTGCAATCTTGTACTCTCATGATCACGTGAGCAAACATGATAAAAACCTCTTGTGCAAGGTAACGTAACTTGACTGGATCCTTGTGTATTGATTGGGGAGGGTGAGTAGGAAATGGTTATGTGATCAAAATCCTATCTTGTGAAATCTTGTGAAATCATGTATATGTCCATAGTACACTCACGTATGATGGAGTTACCCTTGCATTGTCCTAACCCGTTTATATAACCATCTCATGCTCTAAATCACAGGTTACCTACAGTTCTTACTTATCATATATATAGATATTTCTAGTTATCAAATCTCTCTCGTTTTTATATATATTTTTACAGTCCATGTATCTTACTCTATGCATGCTTTACATTCCCCAACATGATATGAACTGCGTGAGATGTATTGTGCTCGTTCCTGTCCTGACTGGACCTGTTGAAAATATTACAGATGATGATGGTGACTGTCCTACCTTCTATGGGACACATGAGGGTGACCTTCAGGAGCCTGAGGAGCATCTAGCTCAGTAGAGGGTGCCTAGTCTAGTCTAGTGTTTATAGTTTTCATTTTGTATCAGATTGTTCCGATTGTTAGTTGTGACTTAGTTATATTTCAGGTCTTGTACTTATTTGTGTTGGACATCTACTTTGTGTGGTGTGATAACTATATTTATATTCAGTTTCTTCCTTTCATCTGATTCCATATCATGCTCTATCTTTCCTAGACCTGTGTTTGAGATATAGAGTTGAGATGTTATGTTATACCTCTGTGCGGAGATGACAGGTTTATATATCTTGTTGTTAGATGTTAGATGTTAGATGTTAGATGTTATAGATGACCTATACAGCGTTCTACCGTCGACACTACGGCGTAGGCTGGACGTACCCACGTTCTCGTGCCCCTAATCAGGGTGCGGGTCGTGACACGTTTTTGTGGTGGCCCTTGCAGGTCTGTATCGCAATTAGTGCGATCTCGTAATGGTGCTCGACTTAGAGTACTAATTACGAGCCTGCAATTAGGACATAGGACCTAGGACATAATAGGAGTTTCTCAATCACACCTAGGAAAATTTTTGATCTTTTGATTATCATAATTACTTCCCTTGTATTAAATTAACTGTCCTTCCTTTATAAATCTACTCATGTGCCATATTGATCTCTTTCTTTTGATTCGTCTCCAGGATGACGAAGACGCACCCGCAGGCCACTGGATCGAGTAGCTTGCCCGATAGATCTGACCAGGCTGAGGAGGAGGTTCACGAGACTGCCCCCAGTGATTCCACTATCCCGGAGACCCCGGCAGTTGCACAGGGAGGTCTACTACCTCCACCCCAGAGGGTTTCGGCCGTTGTTCCAGGGATACTGCCGCCACCACCACCGATACCGACGGATACACATCATATGTTCCTTCTCCTTCAGCAGATGATGGAGACTCAGCGGGCCCAGGCAGAGGCATTGCAGCGCCAGTCGGAGGCGTCACACCGTCAGATTGAGATGCTGAGGCAGAGCATGGAAAACTCGCATCAGCTTGCACTGGCAGCAGTGGAGAGAGTGGTACCGGGTACGGTGCAGGGCCCTACTGGCCAGTAGCCGTACCAGCAGCAGTCCAGGTCGGGGACAGTACTAGACTTTAGGAAGATGAGCTCCAGGGACTTCACGGGCACGGAGGGCATCCTCTATGCAGACGACTGGCTAGAGGATGTGCAGCGGAGCATGGAGCTGGCAGAGCTTCCAAGAGCACTTTGGGTTTCGGCCGCAGCCAGCCGATTCTTTGATATCGCGCTGATATGGTACTGCACGGATCCTCATGCGTCAGTGAGAGGGCTGACATGGGAGAACTTCCGGAGGCTCTTCAAGGAGAAGTTCTTCCCGGACGTGGCTCTTACAGCATTGGAGGGCCAGTACGTGGGTTTAATACAGGGGAACTCGTCGGTGGACGAGTATGCAGCTGAGTTCTTCCGCCTTAGCAGGTTCGCTTCCGATATGATCCAGGATGAGGGGCAGAAGGCTCGTAAGTTCCGTAGGGGACTTATTCATGCAGTGCGCACCCGCACCTCGGGACGTCGTGACGTGACGTTCGATCAGATATTGATGGACGCACAGATTGCAGAGGAGGACTTCGGCCTCAAGCCGAAGAGGGGCAGTGATACCTTAGTGGCTAGTTCTAGTGCAGGGCCAGCCAAGCGCCGTCGCATACAGCAGAGGCCAGTTCAGCAGCCGTTTCAGGGCCAGGGACATATACTTCACCAGCAGGCACCCAGGCAGCAACAGCACCCTATATGTAACTTCTGTAAGAAGCAAGGTCACGGATGGGACGACTGCAGGAAGAGGCAGGGCCTGTGTTTTCTTTATGGTTCAGCAGAGCATCAGTTGAGGGAGTGCCCCAAGAACTTGGCACGATTGGCTCAGGCAACAGCAGGAGCTAGGGCTCCGACAGGGCAGCAGACGGGACCACCGTTGCAGACTCAGCAGCAGAGGTTTGTCTAGCATCATCAGCAGGCCAAGGAAGGCCAGCCGGGGCGAGCTTTCGCCATGGCAGTCGATGATGCACAGGCAGAGAGAGAGCTGATTGCAGGTTCCAACGTTTTCGATTTTATTTCCGCATTTGCCACCTTATAACTGTCTTGAAATTTGATTTTATCTATTCCTCGTAGTTGATAAAATTTTGTTCGGATATTTCATTGTGAATTATTTTCTTCTGAGATAAGTCGTATGGGCTAGGTCGTCTCGATTATGGGATCTAGAGTCTTCTATAGTCATGCTAGCTGGCATAGTGAGGACATATAGTCGGATTTTGGACGTATTTCTCGGGTGTGGGAATTTAAGGTTTTCGCGGCCAAGCATGCGGCAATGCGAAAATTTTAAATACCATAATTCTAGAGGTATGTACCTTAGTCGAGGACTCTGTGAATATCGTAGCCTTGCTCACTAGCATGACGAAGATTCCGAGTATCATGATTTTGGATAGACGCATATGATTATCGGACTGTGTGTTTGAGACTGTGATTGTTGGGGTGTTTGACCTAGAAGGAGTATGACCATTCTAATTTCGATGACGAAATTTTCTAAGGAGGGTAGACTTGTAGCACCCAGTTTCTAAAATGAGGATAATTTTAAAATTTTGTAATTATAATTATTTAATAATGATATTTAAACTATTTTATGATTTTTGGTGATTTTTAGTTATTTTAAAACTATTTAAAACCACGACTTGTGATTTTGATGTTTTGCTAGTGCAACCTTAGAGATTACTTAACCTAGAGACTAACCATGACCATGTGAGCCTAACCATGTGTTTAAAATATCAAATTACCACTTTTTAGTCAAAATAGTATTTTGGTAATTTATTAGAATTTATTTGGAATTATTTGTATTTATGTGTTTTTATTATTATTTAATTATTGTTAAGTGTCATGAGAGCCCCTAACCTAGTTTACCCTAATCTAGAGGTTAGTTACTAACCTAGAAACTAAGGGGTTAGGTATTTACATGTTAGTCAAGGTATAGAAAATATCTAGATAATTACTTTTGTGATATTTCTTTGAAAACCTAAAGATCTAAGCTACCTTTACATAGAAGTCAATCTTTCTTAACTTGGAAGCAACCCAAGGACACCCTCTCCTACCCCCATGGCAGACCACACCATGCCCCCCCTCCTATATATCACCCCATAGTTCATTCAAGTCCCCCTTACATGAAATTTACACTTCACAAAACCATGAAATTCCCATTCCTTCACAAGACCATAACTTCATCAATTTTGATCCTTTTCACCTCTAGTTTCTTGCATTGGGACCCTACAACATCAAGGGTGCTAAGGGAGGCTAGCAATCAAGATTCTACAAGGCTAGGACATCACCAAGTGGAAGGACAAACTGTCACGCCCCAGAACCAGAATACTGGAGAGCGGGGGAATGACTCAGCCAGCTACGTATTACGGGTAGATGAATACTGTATAATACGATCAATGCTGTCTAAAAGACGAGGGGGTGCATACTACATAAAAGTCTCACTATGGTCACTTCCCATCTATTGTCTCAATCATTCAAACAAGAAACAGAAATAGAGAACATGTGAGATAAAGCAGTAAGGCGTCCCAAACGCTCAGTCAAAATGTTCTTGATATCTGGCTTTACAAAACACAGCCAGATGATGTAGTCAGTATACACAATTGTTATCAGCTGCAGCCTGACTTAGTTACAATTATGCAAAAGTAGGTACAAGACAATCCGACTAACATGTCAGTGCCAAACGGCAAAGTATAAAGTATTTAACAAAACGAGCGGGGAAGTAAGAAAACCCACTCGAGCCCTCCTGCGATCATCCCTCTAGTGTTGACCATCGTGGAGGTAGAAGTAAGCTGGATCCTCGGGGACCGGCTCTAAATCTGGCCATGCAAAACCAGAGAGGTTAGACCTCTAACAGCAAGTACCGCAAGGAAGCACGATATGAGGGATTAAAACCAGTAATGAGAAAATATGATAAATAGATCTCTGCTTTCTACTGGGATTCACATAGTATCACGACACTTCGAACCAACCTCCCAACCAAACAAGGACAGAAGTTGGCACGTCATGTCCTGACATTCTGATCATCTCGGCTAGGTAACAGAGGACATACAGTACACAAACAAATTAATTTAAACGGCTATTCAACTACTACGGCTTGCTACTGTGAGTTCCAAGTTATCCTGGAATTATGCAATAGAGATTCCTCAGTTCTTACTATGTGCAAGCAAGGCTAGTTTACCCAGTCAATCAATTGCGCCAATCATGAATTAGACGAGTCCCAGCAGGACGCCCGTCATCAATATACAATATACAATAGATAATATAACCAGATATCGCTCCCTGCCCGTGTGGCAGATTTGTAGTATCTGTGGGGACCAACCGGCCTGTCGGGCACTACTAGTCCCAAGAGGGCTGCCATGTAAGAACTCGGGAATCCATTCTCTCCATGCAATCATTATTTTATTTAACTTAATAGTCTCTACGTTAAGTGAAATCCCATGCCGTGGGTCATGGTCATTCAAATGAGTACTTTCGTACGGGGTACGATATGCACAACTCTACAACGATACCAGTGCGGTTAGGTTGCAGGTCTTACATAGCGTAATGCAACAATCAGAACTAACCACGGAGTAATCATGCCTTGACCATAAAGTACACATACTGCTTTTGTAAAATAAATAAATAAATAAATTGAAGCCTGCATGTGCCTGTATGTCAATATTCGGGATCAGCCAGTCGATTACAATAGTTCATAATTAATATGAACGTGTCTCATTCATTCAATTCAATAAGACGACTAGCCAGTCTCTTAGTTCCAACTATGAACGCATGATCAATTATTAGTCAAAGTAACAGTCGGGGTCAATTCGTGACAAGGCATGAAAGTCAAATTAGTATTAAGCATGGTCGAGTCTATAACTAGCATAAAATAGTTGGTAACACATTCTTGAAGCCAAGAAAAAGATCTACAACTTTCATGTTAGGAGTTGAAAGAAATTCTAGCCATAATTCAGTCAAAATAGGACATATAACAGTCAGAAATAACCAAAATAGGCATATACGGCCTATTCTGCGACATGCATGCGGACCTACTGCGACATGCGGCTCATGCGGCCCTACTGCGACACCATATGCGGCTCAACGGCGACATACAGCTCATGCGGCCCAACTGCGACACCATGCGGCTCAACTGCGACATGTGCCCCCATGCGGCCCAACTGCGACACCATGCGGCTCAACCGCGACATGTGTCCCATGCGGCTCATTCGCGGCACCATATGCGGCTACTGCGACATGCGGCCCCATGCGGCCCAACCGCGATATCTATGGGCTCTACTGCGACATGCGGCCTCATGCGGCCCAACCGCGACATCTATGCGGCTCTACTGCGACATACGGCCTCATGCGGCCCAACCGCGACATCTATGCGGCTCTACTGTGACATGTGCCTCATGCGGCCCGACCGCGACATCTATGCGGCTCTACTGCGACATGTGCCTCATGCGGCCCTTCCGCGACATCTATGCGGCTCTACTGCGACATGTGCCTCATGCGGCCCAACCGCGACATCTATGCGGCTCTGCTGCGACATGTGGTTCATGCTGCAGACGAACATAGAAGTTTGACCAAAATTGTTTTGGCCATAACTTCCTCAAAATAAATCGGAATCTAACTTTTCAAAAGCCAAAGTTTAGCAGAATTAAATTCTCTACAACATGGAACCACTTATTTTTGAAAACAACAAAGTTTGATAGATCAAAACCATAAAATTCATATGAAAATCAAAACTTGAAACTTAGATCTACACCCAACCATCCATGGAAATCAAGAACTTAAAGACCTAAACTTGTAGAGGAAGAGAAGATGAACAACATAGAATAAAAATAAATAGGGATGCATGAAATCCCTCATGGTGTGCAAGATGTACTTGCCTCTCACAAGTGGGTTAGGGTTTGGTGGAGAAGTAAATGTGAATGAATGAAGAGAGAGAATGAAAGAAGAACTTTTATATCAAGGTCAAGTGGATCTCCACCATTCATTCTCTCCACCAAATCCAAGCCATCCATTCCTTTCCATGTTGAACCAAACCACACCAAGTTGGTTTACCATGAACCGAAATGAACCAAGAGCCAAGAAAAAGCAGAAAATAAAATACAGAAAAATTAATAAGCGCAAAATTGAAGAATTTAAATACAGAACAAATGCATGATAAATATTAAATAAATACGTATTCTGGGAACGGGAAGTGACATCTCTACCCTCCTTAGAAAAAATTCCGTCCTCGGAATTTCAAATCCAAGCAGGATAGGAAAAACCGAGCTGATCTAGGTACAAGAAACTTGAGCAAGCAATCATTCTTCAATGTTTAACTAGCAGATAACATATCTATATTAACAATCTATGATATCAAGTAGCTCTATCTATGAGGTGACAAGCATGAGGGGTTAAGGCAATCAAGGTACACGGGAAGAAATATACCTTGTGAGTCAAACAGATGTGGATACTGTGATCGGATATCATCCTCACGTTCCCACGTTGACTCTCCTAATGAGTGATGACCCCAAGTAACCCGGACAAGGCTAATTGTTCGGTTTTTGAGTATCTTCTCTCTCCGGTCCAAAATGGACACCGACTGCTCCTCGTAAGACAAGTTGGTACCAACAACCAACTCAGAATGATCAAGGATATGGCTGGGGTCCGATACATACCTTCGCAATTGAGATACATGAAACACGTCATACACCTCTCGTAACGAAGGTGGAAGGGATAAACGATAAGCAACATCGCCTACCCTATCAAGGATAGCGAATGGTCCTACGTATCGTGGACTCAACTTTCCGCGAACGCCAAATCTAATGACCCCACGGGTAGGTGAGATCCGCAAGAACACGTGGTCCCCAACAGAAAACTCTAGCGGTCTACGATACTGGTCCGCCCAATGACGATGCCGGTCCTGTGTAACTCGAAGTCGCTCTCTAATTCCCTTGACCAATTCAACTGTCTGAACAATCATTTCCGGGCCTAATATCTTCCTCTCCCCGATATCATCCCATGCTAGTGGCGATCTACACTTCTTACCATATAGAGCTTCGAATGGCGCCATCTGGATACTGGCTTGATAACTATTGTTATATGAAAACTCAACTAAGTGCAGGTGGCTCTCCCAAGATCCTCCAAAATCTAGGGTACAAGCTCGCAACATATCTTCTAAAGTCTGAATTGTTCTTTCTGATTGCCCGTCCGTCTATGGATGGTAAGTCGTGCTAAATCTTAACTTGGTGCCCAGACTATAATGTAAGCTCTTCCAGAAATGTGATGTGAAACGGGTATCTCTATCTGACACAATACTGACAGGGACTCCATGCTGCCTGACTATCTGTTGTATATACAACTCTGCCAACTTTTCTGTAGATTGCCCTACTCTGAAAGGAAGAAAGTGTGTCACCTTTGTAAGCCGATCTACTATCACCCAAATAGCATCTTTACCACTTGGTGATCTCGGTAAACCGGTCACAAAGTCCATTGTGATGTGCTCCCACTTTCATTCCGGGATAGGAAGTGGCTGTAATAACCCAGCTGGCCTCTGTTGTTCTGCCTTCACTTGCTGACATACCAAGCAACGGGAAACGAATCTAGCTATCTTCCTCTTCATCCCGTTCCACCAGAAGTGCTGCTTGATATCTTGGTACATCTTGGTCCCTCCAGGGTGTACAGAATACTGGGAACTGTGAGCTTCTGTTATAACCTCCTGTCTGATATCTCCACTAGGCACACATAGGCGTGATCCAAACCTAAGCGTACCATCTTCATGAATTTGCATCTCCTTTCTGAGTCCTGACTCACATTCTGCTCTAAGCTTCTGAATCCTTGGGTCCTGTGCCTGAGCTGCCTTGATCCTGTCTACCAAGTCAGATTGAACTCGTAAACTTGTTAGAACTCCTACATCACTAGGAAGTATAACTTCAATGCCCATCTCCTGAAGGTCTTCTAAGATGTGCTTCTGCGTTGTCAACATAAATGCACCGCCTCTCCTGCTAAGAGCGTCTGCTACCACATTAGCCTTGCCTGGATGATACTGAAGCTCCACGTCATAATCCTTGATCAACTCCAACCATCTTCTCTGTCTCATGTTCAGCTCCTTCTGAGTAAAGATGTACCTCAGACTTTTATGATCTGTGTTCATGTCTACTCGATCACCATATAAGTAATGCCTCCATAGCTTCAAAGCAAATACTACTGCCGCCAACTCCAAGTCATGAGTTGGGTAATTCTTCTCGTGGTCTCGAAGTTGCCTAGATGCGTACGCTATCACCTTCCCATGCTGCATGAGGACACATCCAAGTCCTTTTTCTGACGCATCACAATATACTGTAAAACCTCCGGGTCCAACTGGCAATGTAAGAATAGGCGCTGATATCAACTTCTGCTTCAAATTCTCAAATGATGCCTGACATTCTGCCGACCAAACGAATGGCACATCCTTCCGTGTCAAGCGGGTCATGGGTGCTGAAAGCCTTGCAAAGTCTGATACGAACCTTCTGTAATATCCTGCCAATCCCAAGAAACTCCGCACATCAGCTACGGTCTTGGGTACTGGCCAGCTCTCTACTGCTTCTACCTTCTTGGGATCTACTGCTACTCCAGCTCCTGATATGATATGACCCAAAAATGAAATGTGATCAGTCCAGAACTCACACTTGCTGATCTTGGCATACAACTGGTTCTCCCTCAGAACCTGTAATACTGTCCTGAGGTGGTCTTCATGCTCTTCTTCACTGGCAGAGTACACAAGAATGTCGTCGAGAAACACCACGACAAACTGATCTAGGTATGGCATAAAGATGCGGTTCATCAAGTCCATAAATATTGCTGGAGCATTGGTCAAACCAAACGGCATTACCAAGAATTCATAATGCCCATACTTCGACCTGAATACTGTCTTGGGAATATCCTCCTTCCGAACCCTCACCTGATGGTACCCTGAACGAAGATCTATCTTGGAGAAAACTCTAGCCCTGCTCAATTGATCAAATAAGTCGTCGATCCTTGGTAGTGGATACTTGTTCTTTACTGTTGCCGCGTTAAGCTTCCTGTAATCAATGCACAATCTGGATGATCCATCCTTCTTTCCTACAAGTACCATTGGTGCTGCCCATGGCGATATGCTAGCTTGGATGAACTTCTTCTCCTTCAGTTCCTCTATATGCTGATATACCTTGGCCTGCTCTGAATCCGCCATTCTGTAAACCCGATCTGATATCGGTTTAGTTCCAGGTGCCAATTCTATACTGAACTCAATATCTCTAACCGGTGGTAGACCTGGAAGTTCTTCAGAAATACATCCAGAAACTCTTCAACTACCTTCGGAACTTGAACTTCTCCCATTGTCGTCACTACTCCCTGCTCTTGTTGAGTTGCCACTGATCTGAATAAGGTGAACCTCTTCATGCCTGGAATATCAAAAGATACACTCCCTCTACGACAATCTATTGTCGCATGACTGTCTTTCAGCCAGTCCATGCCTAAGATAACGTCGAAATTTCCAACAGGAAATTCTATCAACCGGGCGGGTAAGGAATGCCCGCAAACTACAACGCTACACGCTAGAATAACTCTACTAACTCCTACGAGCCCATTACCAGTGAGTATATTCAACCTTCCCTGGCAATGCCTCGAACTCCATTCCTAGCCGTGTCGCAAATTGTGCAGATATAAATGAGTGTGATGCTCCCGAATCAAACAATGCTACTGCGGGATATGAGGCGACGAGAATGTTACCTGCCATAACATCTCCCGATGCTAATGCCTCTTCCAAGGACAGAGTGAATGCCTGCCCTCGACCTCCTTGTTGGTTTCCATGCTGCGGCCTGGCCTGGTGTTGCTGCTGGCCCCTTCCATGATGATGCTGGGGTGGTCTATGCTGGTGTTGCTGTATCGGCGGTCCCTGCTGCCGAAACATCTGAGCTTGCGGCATTAACGGACGCTGGGCCAATGGTCTCACTGCCACTGCGGGTTCTCGATACTGTCCTGCCCCTGGTGTTGGCAGAGCAGGAAACTGCTGCACTGGTCCTCCTGACTTTGAATTCATGGGACATGTGGTAACCCGATGATCTGGATTTCCACATATCAAACACAGTCCATTCAATGCCCGACACACATCTCTAGTGTGCCCCATCTTCCCACAATAAGTGCAGCCTGCCGGGGGTTGCTGGTTCTTCTTCTGTTGCTGCTGCTGCCTGGGTGGTGGTGCTGGCCCTCGCATTGCCACATCGTGAATGCGAATGCCAAGGGATGGTGCTGTTGTTCGGGGAGCTGCTGCCCCTCCTCCTTCAATCTGACTGTGGGATCTCTTCTGACCTCCAGTCCTTGCCGTGATCCTCTGAACGGTGATCTCATGCCTTCGGGTTGCCGTCAATATTTCATCAAAAGTCTGGTAGTTGTGCCCTTCTATCAATTGCAAGAGCTCAAGATGAAACCCTTGCTGGAACCTCATAGCCCTTTGGCTCTCTGTTGCTACCATCGCTGGGGCAAACCTGCTCAATCTGCAGAACTCCGCTGCATAGGCATCTACCGTCTTGCCGTCCTGCTTGAGGTTGATAAATTTCTGTTGTAGCTCAAACTGCGCCACAACTCCATAGTACTTCGTCTTGAACCTTGCTGTGAAATCGTCCCAAGCAACGGGACGTCTGATACCTACTTCCTCAGATTCCCACCAATCACGTGCGAGATCCTGAAGTAACAACTTCACCTGATCCACACGTTCTTCTGCCGGCACCTTAGCGGCTGTCAGAATAGCCTCAATATCCTTAAGCCATGCATCTGCTGAGATGGCATCCTCCGTGCCCTCGAAACGACGGGGGTTGTACTTGCAAAATCTGGTTGATGCTCCTGAATCTGGCCTCGCCCCTCTTTCCAATGCCGTCTGCAACCCTTGGTTGAGTAGTACGTTCTGCTCTTATAACTGAGCGTGCATGCGCTGCTGGGCTAACATCTGATGTTGCTGAGTAGCCATCATCCCTCTCATGATCTCCAGAAGGGCTGGTGTGTCTACTTCCACAGAGGTAGGTAGAACTGTTGGTGGTGGTGGAACCTCTGGATACTGCGATCCAGCTGCTGCTTCCACTATTACTTCTTCTTGGATGGTCTCTTGAGTTAGTACCGGCCCTTGTTGCTGACCAACATGGTCAGGTTGTCCGTGTTGCCCTTGTTGTTGTTGTCCAGTCCTGGCAGATGCGGACGAAGTGCCCCTAAGAAAATGGACAAGAGAACAATCAAACGATCGGACTGGAAAGATTAATAAAGTCAAAGGATACCGGAATGTCAAGCTAGAGTCGAGAGTAACGAATCATGAGATCAAGGGAAAACATGTGTGATTGAGACATCCTATAAATTAAAACACCCCACAAGTCTAAAACAAGACCTGCATGGGCCACCACTAAAACTTGTCACGCCCCAGAACCAGAATACTGGAGAGCGGAGGAATGACTCAGCCAGCTACGTATTACGGGTAGATGAATACCGTATAATACGATCAATGCTGTCTAAAAGACGAGGGGGTGCATACTACATAAAAGTCTCACTATGGTCACTTTCCATCTATTGTCTCAATCATTCAAACAAGAAACAGAAGTAGAGAACATGTGAGATAAAGCAGTAAGGCGTCCCAAACACTCAGTCAAAATGTTCTTGATATCTGGCTTTACAAAACATAGCCAGATGATGTAGTCAGTATACACAATTGTTATCAGCTGCAGCCTGACTTAGTTACAATTATGCAAAAGTAGGTACAAGACAATCCGACTAACATGTCAGTGCCAAACGGCAAAGTATAAAGTATTTAACAAAACGAGCGGGGAAGTAAGAAAACCCACTCGAGCCCTCCTGCGATCATCCCTCTAGTGTTGACCATCGTGGAGGTAGAAGTAAGCTGGATCCTCGGGGACCGGCTCTAAATCTGGCCATGCAAAACCAGAGAGGTTAGACCTCTAACAGCAAGTACCGCAAGGAAGCACGATATGAGGGATTAAACCCAGTAATGAGAAAATATGATAAATAGATCTCTGCTTTCTACTGGGATTCACATAGTATCACGACACTTCGAACCAACCTCCCAACCAAACAAGGACAGAAGTTGGCACGTCATGTCCTGACATTCTGATCATCTCGGCTAGGTAACAGAGGACATACAGTACACAAACAAATTAATTTAAACGGCTATTCAACTACTACGGCTTGCTACTGTGAGTTCCAAGTTATCCTGGAATTATGCAATAGAGATTCCTCAGTTCTTACTATGTGCAAGCAAGGCTAGTTTACCCAGTCAATCAATTGCGCCAATCATGAATTAGACGAGTCCCAGCAGGACGCCTGTCATCAATATACAATATACAATAGATAATATAACCAGATACCGCTCCCTGCCCGTGTGGCAGATTTGTAGTATCTGTGGGGACCAGCCGGCCTGTCGGGTACTACTAGTCCCAAGAGGGCTGCCATGTAAGAACTCGGGAATCCATTCTCTCCATGCAATCATTATTTTATTTAACTTAATAGTCTCTACGTTAAGTGAAATCCCATGCCGTGGGTCATGGTCATTCAAATGAGTACTTTCGTACGGGGTACGATATGCACAACTCTACAACGATACCAGTGCGGTTAGGTTGCAGGTCTTACATAGCATAATGCAACAATCAGAACTAACCACGGAGTAATCATGCCTTGACCATAAAGTACACATGCTGCTTTTGTAAAATAAATAAATAAATAAATAAATAATTGAAGCCTGCATGTGCCTGTATGTCAATATTCGGGATCAGCCAGTCGATTACAATAGTTCATAATTAATATGAACGTGTCTCATTCATTCAATTCAATAAGACGACTAGCCAGTCTCTTAGTTCCAACTAGGAACGCATGATCAATTATTAGTCAAAGTAACAGTCGGGGTCAATTCGTGACAAGGCATGAAAGTCAAATTAGTATTAAGCATGGTCGAGTCTATAACTAGCATAAAATAGTTGGTAACACATTCTTAAGCCAAGACAAAGATCTACAACTTTCATGTTAGGAGTTGAAAGAAATTCTAGCCATAATTCAGTCAAAATAGGACATATAACAGTCAGAAACAACCAAAATAGGCATATGCGGCCTATTCTGCGACATGCATGCGGACCTACTGCGACATGCGGCTCATGCGGGCCCTACTGCGACACCATATGCGGCTCAACGGCGACATACAGCTCATGCGGCCCAACTGCGACACCATGCGGCTCAACTGTGACATGTGCCCCATGCGGCCCAACTGCGACACAATACGGCTCAACTGCGACATGTGCCCCATGCGGCTCATTCGCGGCACCATATGCGGCTACTGCGACATGCAGCCCCATGCGGCCCAACCGTGATATCTATGCGGCTCTACTGCGACATGCGGCCTCATGCGGCCCAACCGCGACATCTATGCGGCTCTACTGCGACATGCGGCCTCGTACGGCCCAACCGCGACATCTATGCGGCTCTACTGCGACATGCGGCCTCGTACGGCCCAACCGCGACATCTATGCGGCTCTACTGCGACATGTGCCTCATGCGGCCCATCCGCGACATCTATGCGGCTCTACTGCGACATGTGCCTCATGCGGCCCAACCGCGACATCTATGCGGCTCTACTGCGACATGTGCCTCATGCGGCCCAACCGCGACATCTATGCGGCTCTACTGCGACATGTGGTTCATGCTGCAAATGAACATAGAAGTTTGACCAAAATTGTTTTGGCCATAACTTCCTCAAAATAAATCGGAATCTAACTTTTCAAAAGCCAAAGTTTAGCAGAATTAAATTCTCTACAACATGGAACCACTTATTTTTGAAAACAACAAAGTTTGATAGATCAAAACCATAAAATTCATATGAAAATCAAAACTTGAAACTTAGATCTACACCCAACCATCCATGGAAATCAAGAACTTAAAGACCTAAACTTGTAGAGGAAGAGAAGATGAACAACATAGAATAAAAATAAATAGGGATGCATGAAATCCCTCATGGTGTGCAAGATGTACTTGCCTCTCACAAGTGGGTTAGGGTTTGGTGGAGAAGTAAATGTGAATGAATGAAGAGAGAGAATGAAAGAAGAACTTTTATATCAAGGTCAAGTGGATCTCCACCATTCATTCTCTCCACCAAATCCAAGCCATCCATTCCTTTCCATGTTGAACCAAACCACACCAAGTTGGTTTACCATGAACCGAAATGAACCAAGAGCCAAGAAAAGCAGAAAATAAAATGCAGAAAAATTAATAAGCGCAAAATTGAAGAATTTAAATACAGAACAAACGCATGATAAATATTAAATAAATACGTATTCTGGGAACGGGTAGTGACACAAACACCCCCTCTTCATTGAGTTTCCATTGGAATTGCACCAATAGGTAAATACCCTCATACATAGTTAATATTCTGTTTTCTCTTCATAAATGCATGCATCTAGGTACCATGGACCTGTAGGCCAAGTTTGGTAGGAAGTAGGTTTGATTTGGTGTCCGTATCGGACACGTATCTATGTTTGAAAAACAATGTTTGGTGAAATGCCACTTAGGTTTTAATGTTGTGTTTTTTTTGAAACAAAATATATTTTTGGGTAGCCCTAGACATGTAGGACACACCCTAGTTGACTGAGCACACTTCGAGTCGTGTTCGTGTCCAAAACGGGACACGAACACGCTGCACACACTGCACTGCACAGTGTGGCAGTGTCCTGCTACCACGATGTTCGTACTCACTGCACACAGCACTAGGACACGTCAAAATTGACATGGACACGGGGGCAATGTCTGTGAACATGCCCCCAAAGTCTCATGACTTCTCGTGTCGTGTCGAGTGAGAAAACTCACTCGCACTGGACACGCACTACACTACACGCGCACGTTTTTCTCACTGACACGCGACTCGTGTCGCACGGACACGAGTCGTGGACACCTCGTGTTTGCATGAGTGTGTAGCCCAACACGTGGGGCTACACGTGGACATGTCCACGAGGTCCTACGTAGCTCGTGTCGTGTCCACGAGACACGTGCACCGCTGCACGACGCGGTGCTAAACCGCGTATATCAGTCGAGTTTTCTCGACTGATACGGGTCTCGTGTCGACATGTGAGGACACTTGGACACCGTGCAGGCACCTAGACACCTAGCCCAACCCTAGGCGAACCTAGGGACACAACCACGAGATACGAGGACACGTGTGTCGTGTTCTACACGCGTGTGCATCTCTGCACGACGCTGTGACACTGTAATTTACCCGATTAACATTTTAGACACTTGGACACGTCGTGTCGCATCGTGGTGGACACTTAAGGACACGAGGGACACGAGTATACCTAGGGGCACGATTACCAACCTTTAGGCTTAGGTATTAGCTAGGTTTTTGGCTCGAATTTGGTTTTTTTCCCTTTACCTACACTATGTTCAGTGATGAACAGTGTTTCTGTATTTTCCAGTTTTTAAAATCCGATTTCAAATCGATTTTTAATTAAAATATATATGTATAATTGTGTGTATATATACTGTATATATAAGTATATATGTGTGTATGTATGTATGTGGGTATGTATGTATATATGTATGGATGTATATAGGTGTATATATATATATGTAATGTGTGTGTGTGTGTGTTTGTGTACCCCCCTTTCTCAGAAATCTGAGAACACACCCCCCCTCTCACTGTTACACACACACACACACTACTACCCCTTCCCATGACCCCCTCACACACACATGTTCACACCCACACACGCCCCATACACTCACATCCCTCTCTCTCTTGTTCACTCGCTATCTCTCTCACATCTCTCTCTCTATTATTTTCTCTCTATATATATCTATATGTAATATTATATATATAATGTTATATGTACATATATATATATATATATATATATATATATATATATATGGTATACATATAGTATGTAGGTTATGGTCTAGATACACTAGCCTATGGCCAATTAGGGTTGACCCTAATTTGTCTAAGTGACCCCTTGACCTAGGTACCTTAATGACCTTTGTTTGACTAGAGTTGACCAAAGTCAACCTTAGGTCAAACTTGACCTAATTAACCTAGAATTGACTAGGATTAACCTAAAATGACTAGTTTAACTAGTTTGACTAAACCCTAACTAGTTGATTAAGTTCGACCATATGGTTATGATATAGTCCTATGTAATTTAAGATATGTATGGGGTTAAGTGGGATAATTAGGAGTTGTGTCATGAATTGGGTTAGCCCTATAGAGTTGACTTAGATTGTTAATGGTTGACCCTTAACCTAATGACCTTGTGACTAGTCTATGTTGACCAAAACCTTAGTTAGTCTAAGTTTGACCTAGATTTGACTAACCTTGACTTGCTTAAACTTGTTTGACTTAGTTGACTCCTTATGACCTAGTATGACTTAAGTTGACCTAGTTTGACTGTTAGAGTTGACCAAGAGTTGACTTTTGACCAGATTGACCTAGAATCATGTAGTATGCATTGTATACTCTATTTTTACCATTGTGGATATATTGTGACCTGTTTTACTCTAAATAGGACTCTGTGACACCAGTTCGGACATCTATTCATATCAGTCATACAGGGTGACAGGCGAGTACATTCTCTGATCATTTCATACTTGTTAGGATTTATATTCTTGCTCCAGATTACTTTACATGATGCTGTCACGTTATTATCACGGATTGGTACTATATGGATCTTGTTATGCGATGTTATCCCCCTCGGGGTGCATCAAATACAGTTGTTATATGCTTTTCACGAACATCTTATATTTTATGTACGCCGCTTTCATGTATACTCTTGTGCAATCTTGTACTCTCATGATCACGTGAGCAAACATGATAAAAACCTCTTGTACAAGGTAACGTAACTTGACTGGATCCTTGTGTATTGATTGGGGAGGGTGAGTAGGAAATGGTTATGTGATCAAAATCCCATCTTGTGAAATCTTGTGAAATCATGTATATGTCCATAGTACACTCACGTATGATGGAGTTACCCTTGCATTGTCCTAACCCGTTTATATAACCATCACATGCTCTAAATCAGAGGTTACCTACAGTTCTTACTTATCATATATATAGATATTTCTAGTTATCAAATCTCTCTCGTTTTTATATATATTCTTTACAGTCCATGTATCTTACTCTATGCATGCTTTACATTTCCCAACATGATATGAACTGCGTGAGATGTATTGTGCTCGTTCATGTCCTGACTGGACCTATTGAAAATATTACAGATGATGATGGTGACTGTCCTACCTTCTATGGGACACATGAGGGTGACCTTCAAGAGCCTGAGGAGCATCTAGCTCAGTAGAGGGTGCCTAGTCTAGTCTAGTGTTTATAATTTTCATTTTGTATCGGATTGTTCCGATTGTTAGTTGTGACTTAGTTATATTTCAGGTCTTGTACTTATTTGTGTTGGACATCTACTTTGTGTGGTGTGATAACTTTATTTATATTCAGTTTCTTCCTTTCATCTGATTCCATATCATGCTCTATCTTTCCTAGACCTGTGTTTGAGATATAGAGTTGAGATATTATGTTATACCTCCGTGCAGAGATGACAGGTTTATATATCTTGTTGTTAGATGTTAGATGTTATAGATGACCTATACAGCGTTCTATTGCCGACACTGCGGCGTAGGCTGGACGTGCCCACGTTCTCGTGCCCCTGATCAGGGTGCGGGTCGTGACACTACCAGTCTCGCTTTGTATCGAGGGCGAGTAGCATCATCCGTCTGCTTCACTCTAAAGACCCATCGATTCTTTAAAGCCATCTTGCCCTTTGGCAACCGCACCAGCTCATAAGTGGAATTGGTGTGTAAGGAACTCATCTCCTCCTGTATAGCCTCCATCCACTCCTGCCTGTGTTCGTCTTCCATAGCCTCTGTAAAACTTTCGGGCTTTCCCCCGTCAGTCAATAGCACATACTCACCCGGTAAGTATCTCGTAGATGGTCGACGCTCTCTGTCACTCCTTCTCAGTGGAGCCACTGGTGCTGGCTGTATACCAACAGCCTCCTCTCCTTCAGGAACTGCCTCCCTGGCATGCTCATCCTCCTGAGGGACACAATCAGCAGGCTGATGATCAAGGTTGGGAGCAACTCCATGTACTGGCTCCCCCATAATGGGATCCTCTGCGATGTCCTCTGGAAACTGCTCGAAGCGAAATGACTCCAACTCAGGCAATTCTTCAGCCTCAGAAGGCGTCTCGGAATCCTGAGTGTTGGTCATGGTCTGATCCTCGACGAACACCACGTCCCTGCTTCTGTAGAGCTTTCTTCCCACCGGGTCGTAGAGTCTATAGCCAAACTCATCCCGACCGTAGCCGACAAAGACGCATCGAAGGGACCGATGTATTGGGCAGAGTCTTGGGCGGAGTCTTCTGGTGTCGTATCCCCTGCTCTCAGCAATAAGCATCAAAGGGACCGATGTATTCGCCGCCATTGTCGGACCGAGCACACAAAAACTTCTTGCCCGTCTCTCTTTCAACAGAGGCCTGAAACTCTTTGAAAGTAGGCAGCACCTGATCCTTGGTCTTTAAGTGTCACGACCCGCACCCACTGTGAGGGTACGAGAGCGTAACAATGCCCAGCCTACGCCGCAGTGTCGGCGGTAGAACGCTGTCCTAGGTCACAACATCTAACAATATAAGCTAAGCAGTTTATACTCCCCGAGTGGGGGTGACATAGCAGAAATAAACTCAATCACAACTAAGGAAGAAGAAGCACGATATGATAAAAAAATCAAGGAAAATACAGATGATCAGAAAGTCTAAGATAACATCTCAGCAATATCCAGAAATACATGGTCTCAGCTACTGAAAATGAAAGAATATACAACCCAGATCTCAAAGACAGAAATAAGTCTATCTACTAGTCTCAAGACAACATAAGTAAGATAAGGCCTAACTAAGCTAGCCTAGGCAGTAGGGTAAAGCCGTCAGCTAGAGCTGTCCCGTAGAAGGTATCCTCACAGGTCTCCTCCTCGTCATCTGTAATATTTTCAACAGGTCCAGTCAGGACAGGAGCGAGCACAATACATCTCAACAGTTCATGGCAGGTTAGAAAATATAATCATGCAGTAAAGTAAGATATAGATACTGAAGAAATACAGTATGTAAACAGAGAGAGAGAACTGTAATAGAAATATCTACTATAGGTAAAGAGCTACCAGTGACTAGTGATTTAGAGTACAAAGTCGACATGTGAACGGCTTGATTTGTACATGGCTATACTAAAGAGGCGTACATGGCTATTCTACTTTGGAATTGTTCACATGGCTATTTATACTCCCTCGTACCCCCAATCAGTACACAAGGATCCAACCAGGTTATGTTATGATTCTATGTAACAGCCCCCGAAGGGTGGTAAGCTCCCGAAGGGTGGTACATAGTAGTCCCAAAAATGGGGATTCTGGGAAACCCAATAATGGGATAAGGATTCAAAGAAGACTCTGTGATCATAAGAGTATATGTCACAAGTGATCAAAGAACCAAAGAAGCATAGTGATACGCCATGTAAGTGAAACGCACAGAACATAGAGTACCCGATGCTCCCTGAAGGGATAACATCTCAAGAAGGGATCCATATAGTACTAATCCGTGTGACCAACGTGACAGTATCAAGTGAAGTAATTTAATGCAGGAAAATAATTCTAAGCAGGATATGAAATGATCAGAGAATGTACTCGCCTGTATCTGAGTGTCCGGATGAAATGTACTGTCCGAGGAGAGGTGTCTGGCTCCTAATCAGAACAGCACAGGTCACAACAAGTCTAAAATGATATAATGAAGTCCTACTATGCATTCTACATGATTCTAGGTCAATCTAGGCCAAAGTCAACTCTTGGTCAACTCTGGTCAACCCTAGAAGTCAAACTAGGTCAACTATGGTCAAACTAAGTCAAAGTAGTCTATACTAGTCTAACTAGTCTATTCTAAGTCTAACAAGACTACACAAGTCTAATCTAGGCCCTAAACTGACACACAGATAGGCCATAGCCTAAGTGACTAGGCCATAGGCTAATTAGGCAATACCATGCCTAATGAACCAACCAAACCATAACATTACACACATGACAATATATCTATATTTAATACACATATAGATATAAATATATAATCTAACATAGGAATACACACATTGATCTATTATATAATATAACTTAGAAAATACATAACCTATAAGCTACTATATGTACACCATACAACCATATTTATATATAATATATGATAGGACACACATTATATAATATATAGGATATATATTACATCTCACATATATATACATGTATATATGAAATAGGAACTTATGTAGAGATAGGAAGGGGAATGTTGTGGTGTGTGTGTGTCATGAGAATGAGGGTGTGAGGGTGAACTGTCAAGAGGACAGTGTGGTGTCAAGTGAGGCATGAAGGTGAGATACATGAAAGCATGTATAGGTAATCCTGTGTGTGTTAGGCTAGACATGTGAGTGACAGTCCAATTAGGAATAGAAAGCAGAAAATCAGTGAAAACAGTGGAGAGAACAGTGTGCATATATACAATGTGAAATCTGAAATCCTAAAACAGTGTGACAGTGATGGGGGTGTGTGTGTTTGATGAGAGTGAAAACAGTGAGTGTTCATTTCATTCCAAAAACCCCCAGGTATTGAACAGTTGAAAAAGGGAAGGAATCAGTTAAGACCATTCTAAACAGTGACCCAAATCTCAGTTTAATAGGGATTAACCCATTCCAATACGGTTCTCAAAAGGAAAGGAAATCAGCCTTGCAGTTGACAGTTAAAAGAAATCACAAACTCATATCCATTTCCAGTTTTGACAGTTCAAGGATTCGCATTGACTGTTAATAGCAAGAATAAATCATTCCATTACAGTTCAGTCATAACCAATCTCAGGTCTATTTATTGAAAATTCGTTTAACACAGTTCACAGTTCAGGGAAAACAGGAAATCAGTTTACTTGTTAAGGGAAGAAATCAGTGAGTACAAACAGTGGCTATGAACAGACATTCATTTCAGAAAAAGAAAAACTCATATTAAAATTCTAGTTCAAAACAGGAACCCAAAAACCCAGATTTCAGTCCACAGTGTATTAGAAATGAAACCCAGTTATAATAAGAAGAAAGGATCCTAATTCAGGTTTCAAAGAATAATCTCAGGTATTGGAATAACTGGAAAAAACAGGGAACACATTCCTATTAAATCAACACCATTCAACCCAAGGTCCAATTCTCAGATTTTGGATCAAACACTCCTTAATCAGTTTAACAGTTGTAAGAAACCAATATTAAGCATTCATTCAACTTATTAACAAGATGAAAGGGAAACCAATTTAGATATGAAACTTCCATACTCAGGATATCAACACAGTTAATAAGAGGAGGGGAAATCAATTCATAATCTCAGTTTGACAGATTTCGAAAACCACACATTAACCAAAAATCCCATTTTCAATACCATAAAACCAATCGAATGTAAACATTGCATTAACTTAAGCTAACAATTATGTGGGGGTATATAACAGTGAATAATCAGCAAGAAAAATTGAGGTTTAAGAATTAGAAATACACTAAAAATATTAAGTATCAGAACAGTATCATGAAACATGCAACCAGCCCAATTCGAATCCAATATTCCCAATTAAACCTAATTCAATCATGTAACCTAATGTAACAGAGATTATACATCATAGCTAGGATCTATTTAGCAAGTAAAAACACAATTAGAAGCATTTAAAATTGAATTAAAACAAGAAACCAAACTCAGTGCACTGAACGCACAGTGCACACGTAAATACGTGTCCGACACGACACGAGAGCTCGAACCACTTGGGGAACCCCGTGTCAGTCATGGACACAACACGTGTGTCAAATTTCGTGTGTCGAAGTGGCGTGTGCACAGAGCAGTCGCACCCGAGCAGCAGGGCATGCAGCCTGCCCGCGCGCACGCATGCAACCGCATGTCCACGTGTCTGTGTCGACTCGACCCGACACTAATACATGCTCAGTGCAATAGAAAACCATAAGCGAGGTCAAAACCCTAATTCCTATTCAAATAGACTCCTAAAATCAGGTCGAAATGTCCTTTGGGACATTTCATCAAACACCTAGGTCTATACGCTGATACGTGTCCATTTAGGACACGAAATGGACACAAAACCAAGGTCTAGGCATACCTAAAGAACCAGGACACCTAGGGCTAGGTCTACATGCAAGAAAACTAGAATTTTAATGGAGTTTACATTGATTTACCTATAGGTGACCAAATGCAAGAAAAGCCTCAAATGGGGGGGTTCCTCTTGCTAGCAAACTTCTCCAAATTGGTAAGAATCTGAGAAAAATAAATAACAACAGCAAGAACACCTCATTTAAAACCCATTGTAATTTGTTTGAGGGAAAATGGAGCTAAAATAGAATTTCTAGGGATTTTAGAAGTTGAGAAAATACCACTTTCTAAAGCTTTGTTCTTCCTAAGAGGCTAGCCCTAATTTCTAAGAGGATACTTATAGGGAGGGATTCCCAATGAGGGTTATGTGGCTGGCCAAGACTTGTTAGGGTTAGGGTTAGGGTTTGGCTAGTGGTGTGGGCCTATGGGCTTTTAAGGCTAAGTTATTGATTAAGGTGCAACCACAAGTCATGGCTTATGACTTAAATCCTAACTTGAGTCAAATAACCAAACCATAGGTCAACTCTAGTCTAACTAGGGATGCATGACCTAACCAAATCCAAGCTCAACTAGGGTTAGCTCCTAGGTTAGTCTACCAAGGTCATTGCTAGTCAAAGTCAACCTAGTCAACCATTATTCAAACAATTCCAAAATAAATTCTAAAAATTCCAATAAATTAAAATAAAATCAAATAACCCCAAAAATGACAAAAATACCCTCAACTAGAAATGATAAACAAAATACCCTAATCACAAGGCTAGGCTCTAGGTCAAAAAGTCTCCAAGATTACACTATCAAAATACCAAAATCATAAGTCATGATTTAAAATAGTTTTAAATGATTAAAAATCACTAAAAATTATATCATGATTTAAATATCATTATTAAAAGACTAAAATTTCAAAATTATCCTCTTCTGGAAAATTGGGTGTTACAATCCTACCCACCTTATAAAAATTTCGTCCTCGAAATTTAAGGTGATCGCACCCCTTCTAGGTTAAGCCCCCAGCAATCATAGCCTCAGAAACCTATTTAAATCATACAGTTGGAAAGTGTAACCTATGGGGTCATGACATGTAATATCAGTCTGGGGTCTCATCTAGTTACACCAACATGCTACAGTACTAGGTAATCACAAGGTATCAAAACATACAAGCAAGGGATGCATCAAATATTCACAAAAAGAGATACTAAGGTTAGGTCAAAACTCACCTCCAGCTATGTCTGAGAACCAGAACTCCCTCCTGGAAGCAGGGCCCTGGTTGGGGCAGGTATATCAGGGCAGTGCTGTACCCAGTGTGCAGCTGACCCACAGAATAGGTACAATCCTAGTCTCTTTCTACAGTTGTTCCACTTGTGTCCAGACTTCTTACAGTAGGCACAGATAGGCTCTAGCTCAGCTGGCCTCTGTTGGACAGGAGACTGGGCTGGGTATGATGATATAGGCTGGATATATGGGTACTCCTCAAACTCTGGGTAGGACTGGGTACTGCTCCTCGCCCTCTTGGAGCTAGGCTCTCCTCCTGGAAGCACAGAGTCCCGCAGACATAGCAACCTCTGGATTTGCTCCCTCATGGCCTCCTCATGAACTCTCTGTGACTCCATCAACCTCTCTTAGAAATATCCAAACATCTGGGCTGCGTCAAGTAACAAACCTCCGGGTGGTACAGTATGAAGTACAGAGGGTAGGGAAGGGCTCTCGGTCTCAGGCAAATCCGCAGCTCTCTCCTGAACGACAGGAGATGAAGGAAGACTCTCTGGCGAGGCTACCACCATCTCCTCAATGGCATGAGGTGCCACCACCCCCTGATCAGATAGAGGGATCACTTCCTCCTGAACAATAGGAGGTGGAAGCACACTCTTAGTAGCTGCAGCTGCTCCCAGGCGACGGGCTCGGGTCATGGGTGCCATACTGAAAGGAAAAAAAAGAAAAAAAAAATCAATCATCAAGGCTGTAAGGCAGTCTATCATTCCATATAAAAACTAGTAAATATAAACAAAGGAGAACCAGCTACAAGAATCACTATTTTTAAAGCCAGGCTATACTATCATTCCTAAGATAAGGGCCTAATCACAAGTCATCAAATCGTCACACTAAGAAAGAACTACATATGCATAAGCTCTATAAAGATAAAATATCCCTACTCCTAAATTATTTGATGATGGAAAACAATTTATAATAACATAAGGGTACGATAGAGATGATATGTTTAAAAACCTTCTCAGGATATAATCTGATAATCATATGCGTCTGTCAAAAATTATGTTACTCAGAGTCCTCGCCATGCCAGTAAGCAAGGCTGCGATAAACGATAGATTCTATAGCTGGGGCATGCACCTCTATAATCATGTCGTCTGGAAATCTCGCTATGCCGACTAGTATAGCTGCGAAAAATTCTAAATCTCATAACCAAGATACGTACATCCGAAGTTAGGTCTCTATGTTTCCGCCACGCCAACTAATATGGCTGCGATAAACTACAAGTTCCATAATCAAGTAGACGTTTTACCATCCCTGTATTCCCGTCAACATATGTTATCAAAAAAATATCGTAACTCAGGCCTTAAAATTCATCTCGATAGGAAAATCAAATTCAACAACGATCCAACAAAATAAAATTCAATAATCAAGGAGTGAGAGCAACAAAATAAGGGAAATGATTCAAATTGAAGTTTAAATAAGATTCTCAAGGGTCGTCCCAGGAATCTTTTAAGGAATCCTAACTGTGATTGAGTACCTTCAAAATATATATATCCTAATCCTACTGCAGGCTGTAGTGATACTCTAGTTCGAATACCACTACATAAACTCGACCTGCGTGGGCCACCACTAAAAACGTGTCACGACCCGCACCCACTGTGAGGGTACGAGAGCGTAACAACGCCCAGCCTACGCCGCAGTGTCGGCGGTAGAACGCTGTCCTAGGTCACAACATCTAACAATATAAGCTAAGCAGTTTATACTCCTCGAGTAGGGGTGACATAGCAGAAATAAACTCAATCACAACTTAGGAAGAAAAAGCACGATATGATAAAGAACTCAAGGAAAATACAGATGATCAGAAAGTCTAAGATAACATCTCAGCAATATCCAGAAATACATGGTCTCAGCTACTGAAAATGAAAGAATATACAACCCAGATCTCAAAGACAGAAATAAGACTATCTACTAGTCTCAAGACAACATAAGTAAGATAAGGCCTAACTAAGCTAGTCTAGACAGTAGGGTAAAGTCGTCAGCTAGAGCTGTCCCGTAGAAGGTATCCTCACAGGCCTCCTCCTCGTCCTCTGTAATATTTTCAACAGGTCCAGTCAGGACAGGAGCGAGCACAATACATCTCAACAGTTCATAGCAGGTTAGAAAATATAATCATGCAGTAAAGTAAGATATAGATACTGAAGAAATGCAGTATGTAAACAGAGAGAGAGAGAACTGTAATAGAAATATCTACTATAGGTAAAGAGCTACCAGTGACTAGTGATTTAGAGTACAAAGTCGACATGTGAACGACTTGATTTGTACATGGCTATATTAAAGAGGCGTACATGGCTATTCTACTTTGGAATTGTTCACATGACTATTTATACTCCCCCGTACCCCCAATCAGTACACAAGGATCCAACCAGGTTATGTTATGATTCTATGTAACAGCCCCCGAAGTGTGGTAAGCCCCCGAAGGGTGGTAAATAGTAGTCCCATAAATGGGGATTCTGGGAAACCCAATAATGGGATAAGGATTCAAAGAAGACTGTGTGATCATAAGAGTATATGTCACAAGTGATCAAAGAACCAAAGAAGCATAGTGATACGCCATGTAAGTGAAACGCACAGAACATAGAGTACCCGATGCTCCTTGAAGGGATAACATCTCAAGAAGGGATCCATATAGTACTAATTCGTGTGACCAACGTGACAGTATCAAGTAAAGTAATTTAATGCAGAAAAATAATTCTAAGCAGGATATGAAATGATCAGAGAATGTACTCGCCTGTATCTGAGTGTCCGAATGAAATGTACTGTCCGGGAAGAGGTGTCTGGCTCCTAATCAGAACAGCACAAGTCACAACAAGTCTAAAATGATATAATGAAGTCCTACGATACATTCTACATGATTCTAGGTCAATCTAGGCCAAAGTCAACTCTTTGTCAACTCTGGTCAACCCTAGAAGTCAAACTAGGTCAACTATGGTCAAACTAAGTTAAACTAGTCTATACTAGTCTAACTAGTCTATTCTAAGTCTAACAAGACTACACAAGTCTAATCTAGGCCCTAAACTGACACACAGATAGGCCATAGGCTAAGTGACTAGGCCATAGGCTAATTAGGCAATACCATGCCTAATGAACCAACCAAACCATAACATTACACACATGACAATATATCTATATTTAATACACATATAGATATAACTATATAATCTAATATAGGAATACACACATTGATCTATTATATAATATAACTTAGAAAATACATAACCTATAGGCTACTATATGTATACCATACAACCATATTTATATATAATATATGATAGGACATACATTATATAATATATAGGATATATATTACATCTCACATATATATACATGTATATATGAAATAGGAACTTATGTAGAGATAGGAAGGGGAATGTTGTGGTGTGTGTGTCATGAGAATGAGGGTGTGAGGGTGAACTGTCAAGAGGACAGTGTGGTGTCAAGTGAGACATGAAGGTGAGATACATGAAAGCATGTATAGGTAATCCTGTGTGTGTTAGGCTAGACAAGTGAGTGACAGTCCAATTAGGAATAGAAAGCAGGAAATCAGTGAAAACAGTGGAGAGAACAGTGTGCATATATACAATGTGAAATCTGAAATCCTAAAACAGTGTGACAGTGATGGGTGTGTGTGTGTTTGATGAGAGTGAAAACAGTGAGGGTTCATTTCATTCCAAAAACCCCCATGTATTGAACAGTTGAAAAAGGGAAGGAATCAGTTCAGACCATTCTAAACAGTGATCCAAATCTCAGTTTAATAGGGATTAACCCATTCCAATACAGTTCTCAAAAGGAAAGGAAATCAGCCTTGCAGTTGACAGTTAAAAGAAATCACAAACTCATATCCATTTCCAGTTTTGACAGTTCAGGAAATTCACATTGACAGTTAATAGCAAGAATAAATCATTCCATTACAGTTCAGTCATAACCAATCTCAGGTTTATTTATTGAAAATTCGTTTAACACAGTTCAAAGTTCAGGGAAAACAGGAAATCAGTTTACTTGTTAAGGGAAGAAATCAGTGAGTACAAACAGTGGCTATGAACAGACATTCATTTCAGAAAAAGGAAAACTCATATTGAAATTTCAGTTCAAAACAGGAACCCAAAAACCCAGATTTCAGTCCACAGTGTATTAGAAATGAAACCCAGTTATAATAAGAAGAAAGGATCCTAATTCAGGTTTCAAAGAATAATCTCAGGTATTGGAATAACTGGAAAAAACAGGGAACACATTCCTATTAAATCAACACCATTCAATCCAAGGTCCAATTCTCAGATTTTGGATCAAACACTCCTTAATCAGTTTAACAGTTGTAAGAAACCAATATTAAGCATTCATTCAACTTATTAACAAGATGAAAGGGAAACCAATTTAGATTTGAAACTTCCATACTCAGGATATCAACACAGTTAATAAGAGGAGGGGAAATCAATTCATAATCTCAGTTTGACAGATTTCGAAAACCACACATTAACCAAAAATCCCATTTTTAATACCATAAAACCAATCGAATGTAAACATTGCATTAAATTAAGCTAACAATTATGATGGGGTATATAACAGTGAATAATCAGCAAGAAAAACTGAGGTTTAAGAATTAGGAATACACTGAAAATATTAAGTATCAGAACAGTATCATGAAACATGCAACCAACCCAATTCGAATCTAATATTCCCAATTAAACCTAATTCAATCATGCAACCTAATGTAACAGAGACTATACATCATAGATAGGATCTATTTAGCAAGTAAAAACACAATTAGAAGCATTTAAAATTGAATTAAAACAAGAAACCAAACTCAGTGCACTGAACGCACAGTGCACGCACAGTGCACACGTAAATACGTGTCCGACACGACACGAGAGATCGAACCACTTGGGGAACCCCGTGTCAGTCATAGACACAACACGTGTGTCAATGTGTCGAAGTGGCGTGTGCACAGAGCAGTCGCACCCGAGCAGTAGGGCATGCAGCCTGCCCCCGCGCGCGCGCGTGCAACCGCGTGTCCACGTGTCTGTGTCGACTCGACCCGACACTAATACATGCTCAGTGCAATAGAAAACCATAAGCGAGGTCAAAACCCTAATTCCTATTCAAATAGAATCCTAAAATCTGGTCGAAATGTCCTTTGGAACATTTCATCAAACACCTAGGTCTATAGGCTGATACGTGTCCATTTAGGACATAAAATGGACACAAAACCTAGGTCTAGGCATACCTACAGAACCAGGACACCTAGGGCTAGGTCTACATGCAAAGAAACTAGAATTTTAATGGAGTTTACATTGATTTACCTATAGGTGACCAAATACAAGAAAAGCCTCAAATGGGGGAGGGTTCCTCTTGCTAGCAAACTTCTCCAAATTGGTAAGAATCTGAGAAAAATAAATAACAACAATAAGAACACCTCATTTAAAACTCATTGCAATTTGTTTGAGGGAAAATGGAGCTAAAATGGAATTTCTAGGGATTTTAGAAGTTGAGAAAATACCACTTTCTAAAGCTTTGTTCTTCCTAAGAGGCTAGCCCTAATTTCTAAGAGGATACTTATAGGGAGGGATTCCCAATGAGGGTTATGTGGCTGGCCAAGACTTGTTAGGGTTAGGGTTTGGCTAGTGGTGTGGGCCTATGGGCTTTTAAGGCTAAGTTATTGATTAAGGTGCAACCACAAGTCATGGCTTATGACTTAAATCCTAACTTGAGTCAAATAACCAAACCATAGGTCAACTCTAGTCTAACTAGGGATGCATGACCTAACCAAATCCAAGCTCAACTAGGGTTAGCTCCTAGGTTAGTCTACCAAGGTCATTTCTAGTCAATGTCAACCTAGTCAACCATTATTCAAACAATTCCAAAATAAATTGTAAAAATTCCAATAAATTAAAATAAAATCAAATAACCCCAAAAATGACAAAAATACCCTCAACTAGAAATGATAAACAAAATATCCTAATCACAAGGCTAGGCTCTAAGTCAACCAGTCTCCAAGGTTACACTATCAAAATATCAAAATCATAAGTCATGATTTAAAATAGTTTTAAATGATTAAAAATCACTAAAAATTATATCATGATTTAAATATCATTATTAAAAGACTAAAATTTTAAAATTACCCTCTTCTGGAAAACTGGGTGTTACATTAAGGCATAGACACAAACCTTCATGGAACAGTCGTCAATAAAAGTTACAAAGTAAGATGCACCACCAATAGATTTTACCTTCATAGGACCGCAGACATCCGGGTGAATCAACTCGAGCAACGCCGGCTTCCTTGAACTTGGGTGACTTTGAAAAGACACCATATTTACTTCCCAGCTAAACAGTGCGTGCACTTCTCCAACTTTGTAGACTTGAGCCCTGGAATCACTTTCCTGTTCACCAAGTAGCTCATCTCCTTCTCGCTGATATGGCCGAGCCGCCTGTTCCACAACTCGATAGACGCATCACTGACTGCGTTCACCTCCTGTGACCCCTGTGCGCTCCCCTCCATATAGTAGAGACCGGACTTCTTGCTTCCTCTGGCAATCACCATCGAACCTCTGGAAAGCTTCCACTGACTGTTCCCGAAGAAACTGAAGAATCCCTCGTCATTCATCCTTCCAACCGATACCAGGTTGAAACGGATATCAGGGACATGACGAACATCTTTGAGAACAAGAACCGCACCCGTCTTCGTTCTCAAATGCGCATCTCCAACGGCAACCGCCTTCGACACATCTCCATTGTCCATCTTCAACACTCCACAGTCGCTTGTTGTGTAAGTGGCAAATAGTGCCCTGTTGTGAGATACATGCGCTGAAGCCCCTGAGTCTACCAGCCAAGAATTGTCATCGCAGGCGAGGTTTGTAATGACCTCATCACCTACGACGATCACATCGCCTCCATGCATCGAGGCCGCCGCTGCAGTGTTCTCTTCTTGCTTCCCCTTGTCGCCCTTCTTCTCTCTCTTCCAAGCGAAACAGTTCCGCTTGATGTGGCCCTTCTTACCACAATGGTAACACTCTGAGTCCTCGTAACGACCCTTGGACTTCCCCCTGCTCTTGTCTCTACCACCACCTGGACCCCTGTTTTTGCCCCTTCTGCGGCTTTCTGAAACCAATGCCTCTGAGTGGTGGGATATGGATGAAGTGCCCTGAGAACGTCTCCGCATCTCTACATTCAGCACCCCGCTCTTGGCAAACTCCAGACTGACCACGCCCTCTGGAGCACAAGCGATCATAGATTCTCGTACGATCTCCCACGAGTCTGGCAATGTACACAGCAGCCATAGTCCCGGAACTTCGTCGTCGAACTTGACTCCCATTGAAGACAGCTGGTCAACCACGCCCTGGAAATCATTCAAGTGATCCATACTAGACGCCCCATCTTTGTACCGCAGACCCATCATCGTCCGGATCAGGAACAACTTGTTTATCCCGATCTTCTTCGCGTACAAAGACTCCGGCTTATCCCATAACGTCTTTGCGTGCTCAATATTGGCAACGTGGTTGTAAACGTTCTTGTCAACGAGCTGCCTGATATATCCACACACATGTATATGCTCGAATTTCCAGTCCTCTTCGGATTTATCACTGGGCTTCTCGGATGCAAATACGGGCAGATGCAGCTTCTTGACGAACAGCAAATCTTTCATCTTGCTCCGCCAATAGTGATAGTTGGTGTCGTTCAGGTTCATCATGCGCACCGGCTTCGCGTCCATCTCTCCTCTCTAGTTTCTGTCAACTCCTGACACCCTTCTGAATTCCAGAACCTGGCTCTGATATCACTCTGTTGGGAAAGAAACACAGAAAAACTTTTCCCAAACTAGAGAGTACCTGCGAGAGAACCGAGCAAACAACGCACAAACCAAAATACCAAAACAACCACGCAGACAGATAATTTTTGACGTGAAAAACCCTTACGGGAAAAACCACGGGACGATCGAATTCCAACCCTGAGAAGCCTCCACTAATGAAATAGAAGAATTACACCCTCTACAATCCCGGTCCAAATCGGATCCCCACAACACTTGGAAGCAAGAGCAATGATTACAAGGCTACGAAGAACAAGAACGACGAGTAGAGATTACCCGAATCCGATTCCCCTCCAAAAAACACCTTCGATCCTCCGTCTTCTCTCTCAAAGTTGTCATGGCACTCTTGCCTCTTTTCTCTCTCTTTTCTTGTGTGTTCTACAATTGTGTTACAATCGATTAGGGTTTGGAAATTCCAACTTAACTTTCTCATCCCGCAACAAACCAGGACCGTTTGATTAGATCCAATGGTGAAAAATCACCCCATATTTTCGCTCAGCCCCGACGACACAGAGTTCGACCAGAACTCTGTGTCGGGCAACCAGAATGGTTCTGGAACAGCCAGACCGAGTTCGGCCAGAACTCGGCCTGGGATCGAGTTCGGCCCGAACTCGGTGGCTCAAGTCCAGAACCCCCCTCTTGTTAGCAGCAGCAGCAACTCCTCGTTGCCTACTTCCCGAGCTTCTTCGACATCGAACGACGCTCGTCGCACTCCGGGATCTTCTCCACATAGGTTGGGAACCCTACCCACTCCAACATATTATTTGTCTACGACCTTTAGAATTTTAACATACTGGCTCTGAAATCGGTGGTATTATCATGCAATTTTTACGTGAATATCATATTCACAATAAAATATTTTCAATTTCTTTTGATAATGTCAGTTATAACACTTCTTGTATAAATATTTTAAGTACAATTTTTGTCTGTGGTAGAAGGACGACTTTTCATGTTAGATGTGCTTGTTATATTATTAGTTTAGTTGTATAAGAATGTCTTCAATTTTTTCAAACAAATTTAGAAAATCTTATATTATGTTAACAAAGTTTAAATACTTCTGTAAGTAGGCAACAAGCTTTTTAAAATTTATGTCCACAATATGGTATAACTTTTAGCAGATTTGTTAAGGATGTACCACATAGATGTAATTCTACTTATTTAATGTTAATATCTTCTATTATATTTAAAGATGTTATTACTCATTATTGTAACGTTAATCCAAGTTTTGATTATCAAGTTACTAAAAATGATTGGTTAATTGCTAATTATATTCATGAATTTTTAAAATTATTTTAAAATGCTACATGTATTTTATCTGGAGTCTATTACCCAACTTCTCCTCTAGCGTTAACAGAAATTATTAACAAATCTCATTTATTTTTTAAATATAGAACTGTTCCTGGTTTTGATTATATTGTTTCCAAAATAGAAACAAAGTTTCAAAAATATTGGGGTGAAATACCTCTACTATATTGTTTGGCTTCGATTTTTTATCTGAAGATTAAATTAGATGCCGTATTCATATTGTTAGACGACTTTAATGACAATATGAATGTTGATGGAAGTAACTTAAAATTAGAAATTAGAGATGTTCTAGATTCTTTAATTACTTTGTGTGAAGAAAGAGTTGTATCGGCCTGACCTGGTACAACCGTTCAAGTTGGTCGTAGTAGTTCTTGTTTTATGTCTAGATTATTACATGCTAAGAGTGTACTGCAAAGGAAGAAACAAAAATAATATTTCCTACCAACTCAGGAATTGTCTTATATTTAAATTCTTATGAATAAGATGAAGATGAATCTTCATTTATTTTTTTTTCATTTTTAGAATGGTGGAAAATGCACGAAAAAATATATCCTATATTTTCTTCTATAGCACGTAATATACTAATAGTGTTGGTATCCACAGTAGCATCATAATTTTATTTTAGTGCAGGTTCAAGGATATTAGCAAAAAGAGGAGCATGATGCTGCCAGATGTTTTGAAAGCTTGCGTCTGTTTTCAAAATTGGGTTCATGCGAAAAAGCGAACTCAAAACTAAAGAGATGAAAGTGCCGACATCAATGAGCTGGATCTTCAGTCTCTTGACACTACTGAAGGAGGAGCTTAGCAATAAACTTGGAGAAAAACAGACAACGAAAAAGAAAAAAAAATACTTGTACATTTTTTTTATAACTTTTATGAAAATAATATATCACTTTGCAACTTGTACATTTTATTACAAATTTTATGAAAAAAGATACTAGTACATTAAGTTATATTGACATTAATAAAATTTTGTCAATTTCTTTTCCTCAAATTTTTTTGTTAGTAATGTTGTTTTCTTTCTCATTTTTGTCAACATTAAAAAATTGAAAAATCGGACCGGACCGGACCTAACCTTGAACCGACCCAGATTCAACCCTGAACCGGTTCAACCTGGCCCGCCCAAGATCGGTCCATGGTTTCGGACTGGATTTGAATTTTTTTAACCCGATTCGGCCTGCTTCCATGCGGTCTATGTCCGGTCCAGTCAACACTGGGTCCGGAAGAGCCCATCGCAGCCCATGAGTTATTGTAATATGTTCGTCTTGGTTTTTCTCACTAAACTAGGCCTGTCAATGGTAGGCCGAAAATCCGTATCCGATCCGTATTCGAACCGAAAATATCCGAAATTTCGGATACGGATTCGGATATCATATCGGATATTTATCGGATATCAGATGCGGATACGGTAAGTGTCATATCCGAACCAATAATATCCGAACCAATAATATTTAAATTATTTAATAAATTTAAAATGATATTTACTACAAATTATGTTTTTCAATCAAAACTTATTGGAAAGTGTAGATACGTCAAACTATATTTTTCAGCCACTTTAAGTGGTTTAGATCGGTACCATAGGGTTGAACTTAAATTTCCAGCAACGTATATACTATAATATATTTGACATATCATATCTAAAGAGTTCAAATGTTTTGGTTGTCACCTTGCAAGCGGCTGAAAAACATAGTTTGAAGTATCTACCCGATCTAAACCAGCAAGGTGACAACCAAAACGTTTTAACTCATTTTTTTCTTCCCTTTTTTTTAATATTTTTTTAGTAATCTTATTGGTTCGGATATTATCCGATATCCGTTAAAATTATTGGTAACGGGTATGGTAGCCAAAAATTATATCCGATCGGATATCGGATAGTTATCGGATATATCCGATAGTTAATGGTTCGGATATGGTAATGCCAATATCCGACCAATAAGCTACCATTGACAGGCCTACACTAAACTTGCTTGAATTGAATGAAAGTATGCTTGCTAGTGGGATGGCTCGGACCCCACCCAGCGTCCTCCAGCTCTGCCAGCTTGAAGAATTGAATGTGAACTAATCTGATATTATGTTAAAGTTTTAACACTTCACCAAAACTTTTAGGGGACGATGGGTACACAGAAAAAAAAAATTCGAAAAAAATGTAGGATGAAAAATCTAATCTTGTTTAACTTATAAAAATTTATTTTGAGAATTATTAAATATTCGGATAAATAATTTATCCACCAAACATAGGAATCATGTCGAATACTTGGGTATATTTTTTTCCTAGACAAATAAATTGTAGTTTTTTTTTTTTCTAATACTCTTTTTCATTTTCTTTTCCTTTTTGTTCCTTTATCCTTTTTCAATTTTTTAGATTTTTTTGTTTGTTTCTTTTTTTTTTTCTTTTTTTAATAAATTTTTTGGTTTGTCATTTTTTTATTTTCTTTTATTTTTTAAGAATTTTTTTTTTTCAGATTTTTATCTTTTAAATATTTTTAAGAATGAATTTCTTTAGTTTTTTTTTTATCTTTTTCATTTTTTTTTCTAATAACATTTTTTATGTTTAAGAATTTTTTGTTGTTTTTTGTTTTATCTCATTTTTAAAATATTTTTCTATTTTATTTTCTGGTTTTTTATTGTTTTCTAGAAATTTTTATATATTCATCAATTTTAAAATAAATTAAAAAATTTGATTAGCGGAAATATAAAATTTTCAACTAATTACATAATATTCTTTGGCCACAAGATTTCGCATACATAATATACTTTGGCCCTTACAGCACCAAAAAGAGTGGTATAAAGCATTCTATACATAATAATCTGATAATTGTATATTTATATTATTATTATACACTCAGATTTCGCATCTCGTTACTATCATAATGTTAGGTTCACCTCATGAGCTTATAATCGCACATAATATTCTTTGGCGCTTACTGGCAATATTGCATAGTATAATGCCAATGTATATAGTCTTGAGAGTAAGTACTCTTGGGGTTTTCTAACTTGGTTTTGGCCATTGAAAAATCACAAATAGGTATATCCGAATATGATAGTTATGCTTGCATTGGCATATGCATATAGGGTGTTGGGGTCCATGTGGAATAATTTTCTCAGAGGGATTAAGTTTAAACTTCAAAGAACAATCTTTGTTTTGGTCACTCACTTTGTGAATCATTAGTCGCCAAGTCCGGAGCTTAGCTACTCTGATTCGGACGAAAGACACAAATTGGCGCTTTGATGGTGTACTTTCTACTTCGCACATACGCATAAGTTGTGCTCGTGCATGTAAGCGACGCGTTGCGATGTCGGCACATAGTACTCTGCAACCCAGAATCTGTGAAATTTGGTATATGCGTGCATAGGTGCTGGTTTGCTCTATAAATAGACTCTTCTCATTTGCAGTGTTGAAAAAACAGAGAGAGAAGTGAGAACCCAGCAGCTAGAGAGTCTATGCGGCACAGCAGCAGTAGCGGTCTTATGTGCGCATAGTGTTCTATGCGCCGCAGAGAGCAAAACTTGTACATTTGAGTTTCCAAGTCTTTCCGAAGGTGACCTAGAACATTCCAAAAGTTCATTTGTGAACTTGATGATTCCTAGGGACAGGTCGTCTATAGGGCAAAACTTGCTTTGAGTATCAGTGACTTTGTTCAACCCAGCAAGGAGATTTACTTTTGTGTTTTTTTCTTTCTTGTAGTTTGTTTTATCTCATTGTAGCGTCTGCGAATGTAAAGAGAACACTTTTTAGTTTCTTGTTGTATCTTACATTTTCTTGGAAGTCAGTTTGTAACTTGTTCCTTTGGTGCTTCATTGGTGTTGGGGATCAAGTAGTGAGCAGACTTGGTAGTCTTGCGTGAATCTCTACCCCCTCACAGGATCTCTCCATCTTTTGATCTATCTTTAGGACTAACAATCTAAAAGCAAGATTCGAGTAAGATAGAGACCAACCATTCAAGCCTTCTCGATACAATTTTTTACAAACTTGAGAAGTTTGACGGTGAACACTACAACATTTAGAAGAGAAAGATATCTTTGAATCTTCAACTTGTCAATATGTTGACAGATTCCGAACCTATCATTCCCGAAGATGGAGGTGAACTTGTTGTCGGCGTCGCAAGAGACGCGCATTCCAGGTGGAAGAAAGACAACGACCTCTGCAGGTTACTAATTTTGAATGCTATGGACAACTCTATGACAGAGTTCTACAACAAGAAGGAGAAAGCCAGAGATGTATGAGAATCTCTAGAGAAGCACTACAAGACTGACGAGAGAATGTCCAAAATCTATTTCAACGAAAAGTTCTTCATTATGTACTTTGAAGATGAGAAGGTGATGCTGCCACAAGTCAAAGAACTTTTGAAGATGCAGCAGAAGCTGGAGGAATAGGGCATGAAACAAGAAGACAAGTTCATGGTGGGTGCGATTGTTACAAACTTTCTCCAGACTTGATCAAGTTGAAGACTGACATGTACCGCAAGAAGATGGAAATCCAGCTCGAGGATCTCTTACATTGGATCCACATCGAAGATGAAGCCAGAGGACAACTGAAGGTGGATTTCTTGTCTAAGCAGTTGGCCAAAGCTAACATGGTACATTCTTGTGATCCCAAGGGGAAGCATAAAGCTCCATACAAGAACAAGAAGAAGGACTTAAAGCAGTTGAAGGTTAAGTCGTCTTCTTTCAAGCCAAGACCGAAGTCAGAAGTAACTTGCTGCAACTATGGCAAGAAGGGTTACTACAAGAAGGATTGCAGGTCCAAGTCCAAACCGAAAGAGCAAGGTGAGCTTAACCTAATTGCTATGATTATGCAGGTTAAGAGTCATATGGCGTGGATACTGGCTAGTAGGTGGATACTGGTGCATCTTGCCACATGTGCTCTAAGAAGCTATTGTTCACCAAGTACGAGCCTACTTAGACGGTCTCTATGGCAAACAAGACTCAAGCTGAAGTTCAGGGGATCGGTGTCACGACCCGCACCCGCTTTTCGGATACGAAACGTGTCCAATCCCAGCTACGTATCGAACGGACTCCAGCCCGACTCGAGTACGTATAAGCTGTCAGGGAACAGGGTATCAAGTCTAATCTAAACTATATCTCAATCCACATGAATCATATAAACAAGAATGAACAAGTATGGGTCATGGTCTGCAGCCCATTAGCATATTGTTCGATTAGGCTCTAAGAATGATATGAGCCTATAAATAAGCAGAGTATATCATGGTATGGAATATAAAGCACGAGAAGATAATAAAGGAATAACACAAACAAATACCTGTATCATACATCGCAATCCTCTATCATCCTGCTCTGCTAACTAACTCCATGTAGTCGCTAAACCTGAAGAGATCATCAGGTCCTCAGAGGACTAGCAAGATACATAAAACGAGCCTTTCTAACAGTTTATTATGCATGGAGAAAAATACAGGGTAAACAAGTAAAACTGAGTAATGAATAAGCACGAATTTATACACTGTCTACACGAAAATGAACTGCTGAACAAGGACTAGAAAACTCATGTCAAGATGTCAACGGATAACCGAAACGAATACTCAAACCCTCGTCCCTAGTGTGGACTCGCAGGTTTGAACAACTACTAATCCTCGTCCCTAGTGTGGACTCGCAGATTAGCATCACCCTCGTCCCTAGTGTGGACTCGCAGGCGTAAACCCTACACTGCTAACCCTCGTCCCTAGTGTGGACTCGCAGGCTAGCATCTACTACTAACCCTCGTCCCTAGTATGGACTCGCAGGCTAGCATCACCCTCGTCCCTAGTGTGGACTCGCAGGCGTAAACCCTATACCACTAACCCTCGTCCCTATCGTGGACTCGCAGGCTAGCATCTACTACTAACCCTCGTCCCTAGTGTGGACTCGCAGGCTAACATCACCCTCGTCCCTAGTGTGGACTCGCAGGTGTGGTCCAATAACTACTAACCCTCATCCCTATCGTGGACTCGCAGGTTAGCTTCAAGGTTCAAGACACGGAGGCACGACTCATTCAAGGCACGACCAATAAGAAACAAGGCTAACTGTGAACACTGTCTAAAGCAATGATAAAAATATACGAACAGGATATGAAAGATATATATCAAATAGTATGAGAAAACTGGATAATAAATAAAGACAGTGCATGTAAATAAAGTTGTGTAGAAAGGCAAGGTATACTTGCCTGGTGGAAGAGTCCAACTGTTATCGAGGTTCGGGCACAAAATCTGAATCCAACCCTATAAATTATTCAAAAGAAAGAAAACTTATATAGGAATCCCTTTTTACTAATAATAATTTACGTGTCCACTATATAAAAAAAGTAGTCCCGGCTTAATTATCTAATTTCCTACCAATACTAACTTAATTGTCCATGCCTAAGTAATGGATTATTTACTTGTTGAATTGAATTATTCTTGGCCACTAAGATATTTAAATAGTAAATATGAGAGAATATTTAAACCCCTAGCCTTTACTTATGCATGGGATAAATCCATTAAGAAACTAATATGCATGCTACTGTGCATTAGCTAAGAATATGCTAATGGTTAATTCGGCCAAGGAGGATGACAAACAAGCTATTTTATTAAAAGGAAGGTTCTGACTTGTTGGTTGTCTAATCTTAGTGTAAAAATAATGTTTACACATCAATCCTTTATACTTGGATATAATCAAAGTTGTATATATCTTGTATTATAGGGTCTTATGTGCAAAAAGTATGTGCAAACTCTATGCACCACAAGTTTAATATGATGATGAGTACCTATACTTGAACAATAATCCTGTAGTTCCTATTGCCTACGTTATATATTATTTATTTCTTGTGAACAGCGCTCAACCAGTTGTATAGACATGGGAACAGTGCCTGGTTCAGTGTCCTGTGTATGCCGTGTCTTTATTGAAGGCCTCTTTAAATAGCTTCTCCTATTTCTACAGGAAACAATGGGTTCTTAAACAATTTAAATAGTGTTTCTTCTATGTCTTCTCCTCCTCTATACGTGATGAGTAACAGTAATCTTATTATTGCTGTTCATGTCTAGGAACATTGCTTTCTTCTTGATTCTACTATTTACATGAGAGGGTTATAGAACTTACGTACTAGAGAATGCTCTCACTTCTCCTCCTCTATACGTAGCAGCGAAAACTTGGCTTGCACAAGGATCTTTGTCCGCGGCGTCGATAGTTGCGGTGGCGAGTGCAGGAGCACACGGTTCTGATGAGCTCGACGTCGTCTGGTAACGTCCACGGCGTCGGTTCTAGTGCTGGTGATGGCTGCGACTGGTGGTCGACCGAACTCGATGGTTCACGCGAAGAAAGTAGAGAGATGGTCGTCGTAACTCAGGGAAGACGAGAAGGTTTGAAGATACGAGGATAGTCTTACTTATAGTTGTGGAAATGATCACCTTGATGTTGGTGACGATAAGTATGATTTTGCTTAAAAAGATTCCTATGAGTATTTGTTTTGAAAGGGATAGAGAAGAGTCACAAGAGGGATTTAAGTTTGACTATGGTTATGATAAGGATTGATGGCTATAGTTAGGTTTTGACGAACGCATCTATATTTGGATGGTGTTTTCGGAATAGGTTACGTCAAGAGAAAATTTTATATGGGAGGAAAAAGAGAGGAACAGAGTCATATATATTCCTATACATATATAAGTGAACAGATGGATAGGAGTAGAATTTGGTTTATGCTTATCCGTAGAGGAAGAAAAGATTCCTATAAATATTTTATTTTATATATAAGAAGGATTCACATATGTATACAAATGGGGCCGACTCCTATAACATATGAATTTATGTAATCTAAATAAGAATAGGAATAGCATGATAGATGAGTCAGTATAGTTTGGATAGGAAAATTTGGATTTGAATCCAAATTGTCTTGATCTTCAAGAATCTGAGATTTGTTTATAGCTGAACTAGCTTTGAAGAAGGGGAAAATGATCGACTATACAGAATTTTGGAAAATTGTATCAATCCCCCCTTGATAACTTGATTTTTACATAACTTACATCATATATATTATCTAAACTAAATTAACAAGAAGAAATAAATGTATGCATTAAATATTATTCAAAAGAGAAAAATTCTGGTCTAAGGGTTTACAAATCTACCCTCTTTAAAATAATTTCGTCCTCGAAATTCAAATTCATAACTATGCCTTAAAAATCAAAGTCTACTATTACCCCAAATCTCCTCAAATTTAATTTCTCAAAAATATTTTATGGCCTTCTCTAGTCATTTTATAACTCCGAGTACTTGAGGACTTCTACCCACCTTTGGTCACACTACTCCGCAAAATTACGGTCACTAAAACCTTATAATCTTCTAACTAGTTGCTAACAATTCTACCAACAGATATCTAGGGTGTATGGCATCTATAATCCCTCCTATCTATAAACAACCAAATATTCAATAATCAAACAATATTATACTATAACTGAAGAATTTCTGATGAATTCCAGACAGCACGATCATTCGTCACCCCGAAATAGGAAGGGACGAGAATCAAGGGTACGGGAAAGCAAGGAAGAATAATCGAAAACAATTATGAAATTTCAAGGACGTAGAGAATTTTCTAGGAGAATTTTCGAGGCAGTGTGGATTGAGATTTCTAAGGTTTAGTCATAGTCGCAGGCTCGTACCAGTACAGTTACGTAACCGATACGATATGCTCTGACCTGCATGGGCCACCACAAAAACTTGTCACGACCCGCACCCGCTTTTCGGATACGAAACGTGTCCAAGCCCAGCTACGTATCGAACGGACTCCAGCCCGACTCGAGTACGTATAAGCTGTCAGGGAACAGGATATCAAGTCTAATCTAAACTATATCTCAATCCACATGAATCATATAAACAAGAATGAACAAGTATGGGTCATGGTCTGCAGCCCATTAGCATATTGTTCGATTAGGCTCTAAGAATGATATGAGCCTATAAATAAGCAGAGTATATCATGGTATGGAATATAAAGCACGAGAAGATAATAAAGGAATAACACAAACAAATACCTGTATCATACATCGCAATCCTCTATCATCCTGCTCTGCTAACTAACTCCATGTAGTCGCTAAACCTGAAGAGATCATCAGGTCCTCAGAGGACTAGCAAGATACATAAAACGAGCCTTTCTAACAGTTTATTATGCATGGAGAAAAATACAGGGTAAACAAGTAAAACTGAGTAATGAATAAGCACGAATTTATACACTGTCTACACGAAAATGAACTGCTGAACAAGGACTAGAGAACTCATGTCAAGATGTCAACGGATAACCGAAACGAATACTCAAACCCTCGTCCCTAGTGTGGACTCGCAGGTTTGAACAACTACTAATCCTCGTCCCTAGTGTGGACTCGCAGATTAGCATCACCCTCGTCCCTAGTGTGGACTCGCAGGCGTAAACCCTATACTGCTAACCCTCGTCCCTAGTGTGGACTCGCAGGCTAGCATCTACTACTAATCCTCGTCCCTAGTGTGGACTCGCAGATTAGCATCACCCTCGTCCCTAGTGTGGACTCGCAGGCGTAAACCTTATACCACTAACCCTCGTCCCTATCGTGGACTCGCAGGCTAGCATCTACTACCAACCCTCGTCCCTAGTGTGGACTCGCAGGCTAGCATCACCCTCGTCCCTAGTGTGGACTCGCAGGTGTGGTCCAATAACTACTAACCCTCATCCCTATCGTGGACTCGCAGGTTAGCTTCAAGGTTCAAGACACGGAGGCACGACTCATTCAAGGCACGACCAATAAGAAACAAGGCTAACTGTGAACACTGTCTAAAGCAATGATAAAAATATACGAACAGGATATGAAAGATATATATCAAATAGTATGAGAAAACTGGATAATAAATAAAAACAGTGCATGTAAATATAAAGTTGTGTAGAAAGGCAAGGTATACTTGTCTGGTGGAAGAGTCCAACTGTTATCGAGGTTCGGGCACAAAATCTGAATCCAACCCTATAAATTATTCAAAAGAAAGAAAACTTATATAGGAATCCCTTTTTACTAATAATAATTTACGTGTCCACTATATAAAAAAAGTAGTCCCGGCTTAATTATCTAATTTCCTACCAATACTAACTTAATTGTCCATGCCTAAGTAATGGATTATTTACTTGTTGAATTGAATTATTCTTAGCCACTAAGATATTTAAATAGTAAATATGAGAGAATATTTAAACCCCTAGCCTTTACTTATGCATGGGATAAATCCATTAAGAAACTAATATGCATGCTACTGTGCATTAGCTAAGAATATGCTAATGGTTAATTCGGCCAAGGAGGATGACAAACAAGCTATTTTATTAAAAGGAAGGTTCTGACTTGTTGGTTGTCTAATCTTAGTGTAAAAATAATGTTTACACATCAATCCTTTATACTTGGATATAATCAAAGTTATATATATCTTGTATTATAGGGTCTTATGTGCAAAAAGTATGTGCAAACTCCATTCATTGGTCGCGCGTCCGTGCGCCGTGCTTGCGCGCTGTGCCGTAGGCAGTTTTGCTCGCACGTGCAGTGCATATGCGTGCCGCGCACCCGTGCCATTCATTGGTCGTGCGCCGTGCTTGCGCGCTCCGTGCTCCGTGGGCAGTTTTTCTCGCTCGGACAGTGCATTTTGTGCGCCGCACGTCTGCGCCATTCATTGGTCACGTGCCGCACGCCGTGCTTGCGCGCTCCGTGCGCCGTAGGCAGTTTTGTCTGCGCGCAGTGCGCAGACCGTGCACCGTAAATGCGTGCACCGTGCGCCATGGGCAGCTTTGCTCGCGTGACCCATGCGCGAATCACCCTAAATGACTGTTTTTTTTCCCGTCTGAGCTGTTTTGTAGCTAGAATCTTGAAAAACTCAAAACATGAAAGTTGTAGATCTTCGTCATGGCTTCAAGAATCTTCTTATTTCACTTTAACTAGAGTTCATGTGCGACCGATAGTTTCAATCATAGTTCTTGATCTTCTATGCATGTTTTCTTTACTTGTTCTAAATTGCGACGATCCGACTTGGTAATCTTGAGCTAGTAACTTGAACATGAACATGAGAACATGATCCCATCTTCATAATCTTGATAGTGTCCCGTCGAGGCGCACTCTTGATAAATACTCTTGACATGACAAGAAAACCTGACATGATATGTGTAATCTTGATTACTATTGCGACAGCTATCCCTGAATTGCTAAGTGTAACTCTTGTGTTGATTCCATGGTTGATTGTGCCTGTACAAGCTACACGTCTCGTCTTGTATCATGTTTAGGATATGGATTCCTGGTTACCACGGTCAAGGATTCATAATGAATCTGACTAGGTTAATGACTAGATTGATCAAGTAGTTCATTTAGAGAGATTTTTCAGTTACAGATGATCCCATTATCCCGACCACACCTGTGGACTTGTAGCCTACCGACGAGTAGGGCGCATTTCCAGCACACTGTCATGTGTTGCACTCTAAGTCACCTAATAATTCTCTTAGTTCTTGATAAACTCTTGTAACCTTGCCTGGATAACTTGGATAGTCTGCAGGACTTGTGACTGCGGGAATATCTCAACTACATCTTGTTAGTAACTAGGCCTGTGATAACCTTAGTTAGCTAATGATAGCAAGTCGTAGGACTTGATTGGTCGTGCCTGAATAATTGTCTCATGATTAACATGGGTATTATTCCATCTCTTGATTTCTTTATGCAAGCTAGTATATTCTTTAAAGCATATCTTTTATGTTATTTAATTATGCTCTTTTATCAGTTTTCATATTCTTTATATGCTGGTTTTAGTTCCTAAGTGGAGCCTCCCTTGTGGCACTTGCTCTTTCTCGGGTCTGAGCCAGCTGGTTTTGTATGGCCAGATTTTTGAGTAGCACCCGAGGATCTACCTGCCTTCCAGCCAGATGGTGAACACCAGGTGTAACCCTGGCAATGAGTGGGTTTCTTCTTTTGATCTCTCACTCTATTGTAAATTATTCTTTTGAGGCGTTTATCCGCCGAGCAAGTGTTAGCTAGTGTTGAAACTTATTTCTGTCTGCCTAAGGGCTGTAACATGATTAACAAATCCTAGGGTTGATCACGTATGACTTAACTCTTGCTAGTCTTCACATTTTGTATGACTAGCTTCATGATCATCTGAATATATAATGTTTGGAACGCCTTACTTTGTATGTCTGATGATCTAACATCTTGTAACAATTATTTATTTGCTTGAGATTGAGACACTAGGCTTGCTCTTGACCATAAGAGACTGTTGTCTTGTAGATAAACTCTCATGCATCTAGACAGCCGTGACCGTATTATGAGGTAGGTTACACTTCAATGTACGTAGCTGGCTGTGTCTGTCCCCCCCCCCCCCTCTCCAGTATTCTGGTTCTGGGGAGTGACACGATTTAAGTGGTGGTCCATGCAGGTCTTGTAAATCAGGATGTGTGAGGGTTTTACTAAATAGATGTCTCAATCAGCATTCGTCCTTGATCTCTACTCGTGCTTTCTAATCTTCCTAATTCTTGACCTGATAAATGCTTATATCCTTGATCTATCTTGGTCCTTATTGTTTTCTATGTCATTTCTTCAGTAGCATTGTTCCTCGTCCTACCGATCAGTCGGGTTGAGCACCTCCAGTGAACCAGCGACAGCAAGTGAACCAGCAGCAACCTGGGAACCAAACCCAGCACTCAGGGCAGCATCCCGAGTCATGCCTTCCAGGGATCAAAAGTCACCAGTTCAGCCAGTCCAGCATACAGAGCCTGATAATAGAACCCTGATGGGACTCATCCGGGACTTGCTTGCATCACAAGATCGTCGGAGCGATGCCCTGTAGCAGACAGTACAAGATGCTATAGGCAGAGTCGGTTATCAAGAGAATAATGCGGCTAACAGCTTCAAGCGATGAACCCTTCTTTCTTTGACGGCAGTGAAGATACAATTGTTGTTGACGCGTGGCTTCAGGAAATAGAGGTCATTCTGGAGGCAGCTAGGATTCCATAGGAAGAAAAGGTGATCGTTGTGTGCCTGCAATTATTGGGCTTAGCCCGCAGCTAGTAGGCGATGCTAGCAGTTGGTTTGGTGATGCCTGTCTTGTGGGCGGTATTCAGTGATAAGTTTCAGACGAAGTACTTTGATGCAGTAGCCCAATATGATCTATAGACAAGATTCAGCAATATCAAGCAGATGGGAAGGACGGTCGATGGATATGCGGCTGAGTTTTCTAGACTTAGTCGGTTTGCTTCCACCTTGGTGGCGACCGAATTGGACCAAGCGCAGCAATTCCAGCAGGGACTCCACCTAGAAATTATTTTAGCTGTGGAGCAGTTTGAGCACCAGACATTTGATATAGTTTTGCGAGAAGCAAGACGGCATGAATATACCTCCCAAAGGATAGTAGATCGAACTGGAGGACGGAAGAGGCCTCATGGACAGTTATCTCGGTCATCAACGCCAGCCCCAGTAGCTAGGGCTTTGACCATTGGAGCTCCTAGGAGGGCGGCCACAGTTTCGTCAGTTAAGCACTCGACTCTGACATATCCTCAGCAGCAGAAGCAGAAGCAATCTTCCGAAATGGACTGCTCTCATTGTGGGAAGCCTGGACACGTAGTTTCAAAGTGTCGCAGAGCACAGGGATTGTGCTTGGCTTGTGGGGCACCGGATCACAAAATTGGGTCATGTCCTCATAGAGCCGGTTCATCTTCATCAACCCTAACCAGTCCATCGGTTAGGGGACCAGCACCAGTACAACAGCAGCAGTAATACCAGCCTCTGAGGCTGTTACCGCCTCAGGCTCAATAGTATGCTCAGGCCCAAGCTCAGGTTCAGAACATGCAGAGAGGTCACCAGCTAAGGGGACCAGTACCAAGAGTAGAGCTGTCAAAATGGGCCAAGCCCGTTGGGCCGGCCCGCCCCGCCCGCCAAAAAGGTGGGGTGGGCCGAGCATTTAGGAACCCGCCAAACAGGCGGGCCTAGGTGGGCTGGCCCGCTAGTAGCCCGCCCCGCGGTGGGCTAGCCCGCGGGCCAAGTGGGTTGGCCCGCCATCTATTTTTTTATAAAATTTTTAATTTTTTTATTCAGCACATATATGAGATATGTATTATAAATGATAAAAATTCTCATTTAATGCAAGTAATGACAAATAAAATATTAAATTTGGTCATTTATTTACATGAATGAAGGTGTTTTAAAGAAATATCTACTATTATAATATTTCATGTATTTTAATTTTAATTTGATGCATATGAGAGTGAGTAGAAAATATTATATATATAATTTTTTTCCTTTAAAGAAACTAAACAATAATTAAAAAATTCAAAAAAAATTAAGCGGGCCGGCCCGCCTAGCCCGCGGCCCGCCGGTGGGTTGGGCTGGGTTGGAGTTTTTCCAGCCCGCCAAAATGGTGGGTCGGCCCGCCCCGCCCCGCCAAATGGTGGGTTATGGTGGGTTACGGGCCGGCCCGCCCCGCCGGCCCGTCTTGACAGCTCTAACCAAGAGGACAGTGTCAAGATATGGCTCTGTCAGTAGTAGAAGAATTGGCCTCAGGTAAGGTGGTGGCAGATACCATTCTCGTCAACTCTTTTCCAGCATATGTATTATTTGATTTGGGTGCATCGCATTCATTTATGTCTGCACGATTCGCAACACGGATAGGACTGGAGCTCGAGTCATTATCAGTAAGACTCAAGATACTTACTGGTAACGGTCTTGTGGGAGTAGATAGAGTCTTTTGTATTCCCGACGAAGAAGTGTTTTCATTTTCCAAAGGTGAAGTAGAACCTTCTCCACCAGTCTTACGAATGGCAGTAGCAGAAGCAGTTCAATTTCCCAGAATAGTAGAAGAATTCTCTGACGTATTTTCCGAAGAGCTTCCAGGTAAGCCGCCAGAGAGAGAGGGATAGAGTTTACTATTTATTTGATTCCAGGAACAGCACCAGTATCAGAGAGAGTCTACAGAATGGCACCATCAGAATTGGAGATCATGTACAAGATGATTGAAGAACTCAGAACCAAGGGATTCAATCGTGCTAGTGGATCACCTTGGGGAGCCTCGAAGCTTCTTGTAAAGAAGAAGGATGGTACATCAAGATTATGTGTTGATTATCGTACCTTGAATTCTGTAACAATCAAGAACATATATCCCTACCAATGATAGATGACTTATTCGATCAACTCAGTGGAGTAGCAGTATTTTCGAAGATTTACTTGCAGTTGAGGTACCATTAGATCAGAGTCGGAGAGCAAAACATCCCAAAGATGGCATTCAGATCTAGATATGGGCATTGGGAGTTTCTCGTTATGCCAATCGGAGCAACTAATGCACCAACAGTATTCATGGATCTCATGAATCGCATATTCATGCCTTATTTGGATCAGTTCATGATAGTGTTTATAAATGATATCTTGGTCTATAGCAAGAGTGAAGAAGAGCATGAACAACATCTTCGAGTAGTCCTTCAAATTCTCAGAGAGCACCAGTTGTACGCGAAGTTCAGTAAGTGCGAATTTTGGCTTGATCGTATTTCGTACTTAGGTCACATCATCACCAGAAGTGGAGTGAAAATGGATTTCCAGAAGATAGTAGCTATAGAGACATAGGCCAGTACCCAGCATCGTCACAGAAGTTCGCAGTTTTCTAGGATTAGCGGGCTATTATCGACGATTTGTGTCAGACTTTGCTCGGATTTTTGTGCCATTGACACAGTTGACCCGTAAGGATGTACAGTTTGCTTGGACATCAGAGTGTCAGAGTTCATTCGAGAAGTTGAAGCAAGGATTGATAACGGCACCCATTCTCACGCTTCCTGATGAGACTGAAGGATTCTCAGTTTATTGTGACGCTTCAGACAGAGAATTGGGATGCGTCTTAATGCAGCATGGCAAGATAGTAGCTTATGCATCATGTCACCTTCGTAATTATGAGAGAAATTACCCAACCCACGACTTGGAGTTAGCAGCGGTTGTTTTTGCACTTAAGCTTTGGAGACATTACTTGTATGGAGATCGGGTAGAGATTTTCACCAACTATAAGAGTCTTAAGTATGTGTTTACCCAGAAGGATCTTAACATGCGTCAGAGAAGGTGGCTAGAGCTATTGGTAGATTATGACATCAACCTGCAGTATCATCCTGGAAAGGCCAACGTAGTTGTAGATGCGTTGAGTAGAAAAGCAGGGGCTTATTTTCTAACAGCACAACCATAGTTATTAGCAGATCTTAAGAAGATGGGTATAGAGATAGTTCTCCCTACCAACGTGGCATTGATGGCCAGTATGCAAGTTCAATCCAGCATAGTAGAGAGAATCAAGATAGCTCAGTCAATGGATTCTAAGCTTCAGCGGCTTAGGACAGAATGTGAAGCAGGACGAAGAGAGAGTTATGTATTCACGAAGATGGCACGCTTCGACATAGAAGGCGTCCTTGTATACCTAGTGGTGACATCAGGCAAGAGATTATGGCGGAGGCTCATAGTTTGCAGTTTTTAATTCATCCGGGTGGTACGAAGACGTATCCTGATATCCGTTAGTAATTCTGGTGGAATAGTATGAAGAGGAAGATAGCTCGGTTTGTCTCTCGTTGTTTAGTTTGCCAAATAGCTCGGTTTGTCGCTTGTTGTTCAGTTTGCCAAAAGTTAAAGTTGAACATCAGAGGCCAACTGGACTTCTTCAACCTTTACCAATCCTAGAATAAAAATGAGAGCACATTACCATGAATTTCGTGACTGGGTTACCTAACTCTCTAGCTGGAAGAGATGCTATATGGGTTATAGTTGACTGGCTCACGAAAGTAGCTCATTTTTTTCCTTTCAGAATTGGTCAGTCGACGGATCAGCTTGCAGATATGTATCTCAAACAGATAGTCAGATTGCATGGAGTGCCAGTCAATATCGTATCACACAGAGAGTCTAGATTTACATCATACTTTTGGCAGAGTCTTCAAGAGAGTTTGGGGACTCGTCTTTAGTTCAGCTTATCATCCGCAGACAGATGGTCAGTCAGAGCGTACGATTCAAACTCTCGAGGATATGTTAAGATCCTGTACACTTGACTTCGGTGGTTCGTAGAAAGATCACCTACACTTAGTGGAGTTCTCCTACAATAACAGTTTTCAGGCCAGTATCCAGATGGCACCATTTGAGGCATTGTATGGCAGGAAGTGCAGATCACCTTTAGCCTCGGATGATATAGGCGAGAGACAGATGCTTGGTCCAGAAATGGTTAATCAGACTATTGAGGTGGTCAGACAAGTTAGAGATCATATTCGAATTGCACAAGATCGTCAACGTCATTGGGCCGATTCTCATCGGCGTCCTCTTTAGTTTTCTATGGGCGACCATATATTCCTTAGGATCTCGCCTACCCGTAGCGTCATTCGATTTGGCGTACAGGAAAAGCTTAGTCCTAGGTATATATGGCCGTTTGATATTCTCGAACGAGTAGGTGATGTGTCATATCGTCTCGCTCTTCCGTCGTCGTTATATGAGGTATATGACGTTCTCCATGTATCCCAATTACGACGGTATATCCCGGATCCGAGCCATATCCATGATCATTCGAAATTGGTTGTTGGTACTAACCTTTCGTATGAGAAAAGGTCCGTATCCATATTGGATCGAAGAGAGAAGGTACTCAAGAATAACACTATTAGTTTAGTCCGTGTTACTTGGGATTATCACTCTTTAGGTGAGTCAACATGGGAACGTAAGGATGATATCCGATCGTGATACCCACACCTGTTTGACTCATAAGGTATAATGTCTTTCTTATGCCGTATGCTTTTAAATTCTTGCATGCATGAATGCTTGCTTGATTAACTGCTAGCCGTAGACTACCTGTAGTTAGTGTAGCTTGCCCCGATACCTCTAGCCTCTTGATTAAATTCTGAGGACAGAATTCTTTTAAGGTGGGTAGAGTTGTCATTCCCATTTTCCGTTATACGTATTTTCAATATACGTGTATGAATTTATGATGTTTGTCAGGTGATCCGTATTTTAACTTGTCTTGTTTAGCCTAGTCTTGGTTTTTAGTTCACCTTTGTTCATCATGGCATGTTAACTTGGCTTGGTTTGGTTTGGTTTGGGGTTGGGTTGAGATGAGTTGGCTTGGTATATATACCAACTCCTCTCTTTCTCTCTCTCCTCATTTACTTTTTATTTATTTCTCTATCTTCTTCATTACTCCTCCCACCTACCAAGCCCTAGGCAAGTGCAACTTGCTTCATTATGGATCTCAAAATTTATTGTTCTATTGTTTTCCTTACTTGATTGTAAGCCTCTTTAGAACTTTGAGATTTTAGTTTTGATGGTTATATTTTTGTAGATCTAAGTTTGTAGTTTTCTTATTTTTCCTGGGATTTGATATCTTAAACCTTATTATTTTCAAAATCTAATAGTTTCATGTTGTGGAGAATTCAATTCTACCCAATTTTGGCTTTTGAACCGCTTGATTTTGACTTTGTATGAAGAAGTTATCGCATTTTTGTGTTCATAGGTTCCGGCACATCTTCGGTGTTGTCGGGACGATGAACAGTGCCGCGTGCGCGCTTCGTGTGCCGCTTGTGCCATGCGCGTTGCTTGCGCGCTCCGTGCGCCGTAAGCACTTTTGCCCACGCGTGTAGTGTATTTTACGTCGCGCTCCCGCGCCATTCATTGGTCGCGCGCCCGCGCGTCGTGCTTGCGCGCTCCATGCGCTGTGGGCAGTTCTGCTCGCCCGCGTAGTGCATTTGCGTGTTGCACGCCATTCATTGGTCGCGCGTCGCACGTCATCACCGTGCTTGCATGCTTCGTGGGCCTTGGGCAGTTTTGCTCGCACGCGTAGTGCATTTTGCATGTCATGCGCCCGCGCTATTCATTGGTCGCGCACTGCGCGACGTGTTTGCGCGCTCGGTACACCGTGGGTAGTTTTGTCTGTACCCATAGTGTATTTTACGCTTAATACACAGACCGCGTGTCGTGCATGCACATACCGTGCGCTGTGGGCAGTTTTGCTCGCGCGTGCAATGCACCCATGCGCGAATCACCCTAAATGACTATTTTTTGTCCGTTTGAGCTGTTTTGTAGCTAGAATCTTGAAAAACTCAAAACATGAAAGTTGTAGATCTTCGTCTTAGCTTCAAGAATCTTTTTGTTTTACCTTAACTAGAGTTCATATGTGACCGATAGTTTCAATCATAGTTCTTGATCTTCTATACATGTTTTCTGTATTTGGCCTAAATTGCGACGACCCGACTTGGTAATCATAAGCTAGTAACTTGAAATTGAACTTGAACTTGAACAAGAGAACATGATCCCATCTTGATAATCTTGATAGTGGCCCGTCGAGACGCACTCTTGACAAGTACTCTTGACATGACAAGTAAACCTGACATGATATGTGTAATCTTGATTGCTGTTGCGACAGCTATCCCTGACTTGCTAAGTGTAACTCTTGTCTTGACTCCATGGTTGATTGTACTTGTACAAACTACTTGTCTCATCTTGCATCATGTTTAGGATATGGATTCCTAGTTACCACGATCAGGGATTCATAATGAATCTGACTAGGTTAACAACTAGATTGATCAAGTAGTTTATTTAGAGAGATTTTCCAGTTACAGGCGATCCCGTTATCCCGGCCACACCTGTGGACTTGTAGCCTACCGACGTGTAGGGCACATTTCCAGCATGCTGTCATGTGTTGCACTCTAAGTCACCTAATAATTCTCTTAATTCTTGATAAACTCTTGTAACCTCGCCTGGATAACCTGGATAGTCTGTAGGGCTTGTGACTGCGGGAATATCTCAACTGCATCTTGTTATTAACTAGGCCTATGATAACCCTAGTTAGCTAATGATAGCAAGCCATAGGACTTGATTGGCCGTGCCTAAATGATTGTCTCATGATTAACTTGGGTATTATATTCCATCTCTTGATTTCTTTATACAAGCTAGTATATTCTTTAAAGCATGTCTTTTATGTTATTTAATTATGCTCTTTTATCAGTTTTCCTATTCTTTATATGTTGGTTTTAGTTCCTAAGTGGAGCCTTCCTTGTGGTACTTGCTCTTTCTGGGGTCTGATCCAGCTGGTTTTGTATGGCCAAATTTTGGAGTAGCACCTGAGGATCTACCTGCCTTACAGCCAGATAGTGAACACCAGGCGTAATCCTAGCAACGAGAGGGTTTCTTCTTTTGCTTTTCCACTCTATTGTAAATTATTCTTTTGAGGCGTTTAGCCGCCGAGCAAGTGTTAGCTCGTGTTAAAACTTATTTTTGTCTGCCTAAGGGCTGTTACATGATTGAGAAATTCTATGGTTGATCATGTATGACTTAACTCTTGCTAGTCTTCGTATTTTGTACGACTAGCTTCATGATCGTCTAAATATGTAATGTTTGGGACACCTTACTTTGTATTTCTGATGATCTAAAATCTTGTAACAATTATTTGCTTGCTTGAGAATGAGACACTAGGCTTGTTCTTGACCATAATAGATTGTTGGCTTGTAGATAAACCCTCATGCATTTAGACAGCTGTGACCATATTGCGAGGTGGGTTGCACTTCAATGTACGTAACTGGCTGTATTTGTAACACCCAGTTTTCCAGATGAGGGTATTTTTGAAATTTTGTAATTATAATTATTAATATTGATATTTATTTTATATTATGATTTTTGGTAATTTTTAATTATTTTTAAACTATTTAAAAAGCTGTTTTAAGTCATGACTTGTGATTTTGATGTGCTGTCAGTGAAACCCTAGTGACTGCATGATCTAGAGCCTAACCATGTCATTAGGATATTTTAATTATTATTTTTAGCCTAGGGATAATTTGGTCATTATGACTTATTTGAATTATTGATGATTTATTGAATTGGTGATTCTAGTTTGACTTTGACTTGTTGAGACCTAGTGGACTAGCCTAGAACCTAACCCTAGCCATGGTGACCCTAGTCTAACTTAGGTTAACCTACTTTTAGTCATTAGAAACTAATTTTGGAATAGGAGGATTAGTTTGAGTGAAATCATTTCATGATTTATGGTTTAATGAAATGACTTATGATTTCATGACTCAATGACTTATGACTTGGCCCATGGCCCATAACTAGAAGCCCTAACCCTAACCAAACCCTAAGTAACCAGCCACATAGGGATCCCTACCCTATTTAAACACTTATTCATTAGGGGTTGCCTCTTTTTATCATTCCAACACTTGGAGAAAAGAAAGGTATTCTTCCCCCTTCCAAAAATTCCCATTTTATTCATTTGATCTCCTTTTTCATCTTAGTCTTTTGCATTGGGTTCTAATTTAAGTTTATGGACTATTGGTGGAGAGCTATCTCAGCTTTGGGACAATTTGGGGGCATTTGGCCATCAAGAAGAACACCCCCCATTTGAAGCCTTTTCTTGCAAATTGCACCTATAGGTAAAATCCTTTAAATTGCATTATTATTTTGATTTCTTTGCATATTAGGCTAGGTTTAGGTGTCCCCTAGCTGTACCTCGAATTTGGGTGGATTTCGTGTCCGTTTGGTGTCCGTATCGGGCACGTGTCATAGTGTACGTATAGGCGTTCGATAGAATGCCCCTTAGGAATTTATTTTTGATTTTTGAATATGTAATTACATGAATTGGTAGATAAGTACGTACATTAAATTTTGTGAAGGGTGTTAGGTGTTTTTGTGTCGTTTTGTGTCAGTTTTTGCTGTTGGACACGCGTGCATGACACGAGTGCACTGTCCTGTTCACTGACACCTCGTGTGCACTGTACACGACACGTGGACACGTGCCACTTGACAAGGACCTAGGGGCAATGTCTGACAAGACACCCCCAAAGTCTTGTGTCGAGTCGTGTCGTGTCGAGTGAGAAAACTCACTCGCACTGGCCGCACAGGCCACGCGCGCGCGCTGTGCACGCGAGCAAACCTTCACTGATACGTACTTGTAACTTCGACACGGCGACACGATGACATGGTGCAGGGTGATGGAACCCTAGCCCTATATGTGGCGAACCCAGGTGCACGATTTCGTGTCCTGGTTTGACTCGTGTCGTGTGCACGAGGACACGGCACGCGTGCACGAGCCAGTCCTCACTGTGTAATTCTGTTACAATGTTTTATTTCGTTTGGACACTTCGTGTCCACTCTAGTGGACACGAATCATACCCCCTAGACACATGACACATGGTACACACACCTACATGCCTGTTTGTTAAATTCAATGGTTTGATTTTAGTTTTTGAAATGGGAAAGTTTATGTATCAGTCGAAGTTTTCAGTTGGGATTAAAACTGGGATTTGATTCACTGTTTTAAATGTTAAATAATGTAATTGATATCCATTTTATAATGTCTACATGTATGTTCATGTCTAAGAAGTAACTCTACATCTCTGAGTTCATAGGTTATGCATTGGGTTCAATGTTGGATTCGAAATTAGGTTCAAGTGTACACTGAAACTATTGGTGCATTCACTGATTTCTCCGAGTTTTAATTGCATGTTAAATTGTTTTTTCCTATTAGTTAATCTGAAATATTGGTTCATCTACATATGTAAATATTCATGTACATGATAGGTTTCATGATAGCTAGAGGTTATGGGATTTTGGATCGAATGGGATGAATGGATGGGTTGGACTGTTCAATGAACTCATTGATATGAACTGTCATCTCTTTTTTTTTCCTGAGACACATTTCACATAACTGAGAACATGGTGTTCTTCTGTCACACACACTCCTACACTCACACAATGTCACATACACACACACACATCACTAATTTGGAATTCCTTGGATCGACTGATACCAGGCTGAGAGGTTGGGTTAGGATTGGCATTGGAGAATTGGTTTTTTTTCGAATTTAGTTGGGTTATGTGTTAACTGCTATTTGATTTCACTAAACTGTCATTAACTTCCCTGCCATGTTCCTGTGAACAATCCACATTTAGTTCCTTCCCTCTTTTAATATAGATAAATATGCATGATATATTGTAATCCATGTATGTATGCATTGAAAGCATGAATATGTAACATATGCATGATAGGTAATGATAATTATGTATGAAACTGAAAGGATGCATGAGCTGAATTTTTCTGAGATTGACATTTCCTGAGATTTGATGCAAGAGATACCTAGGTTTGAGTCTTGTAAGACTGAGTATATATGTGATTGATGCTCTTAACTAAAACTGAGTTACACCTTGAAGCCTGAGACACACATGTACACTGTTAAATGAAACCCCTTGCCTGTGCAGACCCTTGTTCAGCCCCCCTTGCTATATTTGAGTTGAGTTCAGTTTTCAGTTCATTGCCATGTTCAATCATGTATGCGTATTAGTTCACTGTCATAGTGTACCACACTGAATCCTATCATATAAAACTGCCATATTCCTATTACCTAAACTGTCATGACACATTAACACATACATCTCCCCAACTCATTCCTGTCACATAACTGTCAAATACACCCACACACTATATCACATGATACACTCTAGAGCCACTTGACACATTACACTACACATTATATTAGGTTCTTTTCTTGAGATTTGTATCACACACACACACACATGTACCCTCGCCCTATCACACCTAGGTATATATATATGTGTATATATATATGTAGCCTATATGTGCATATGTGTGTTAATTATATTAAATTAGATATAGTTTGATATGTGTTATGTGTGGAATGCATGATATAGCCTATGGGCACATAGCCTGTGGTGTATCCCTGTGTGATACAGCCTGTGTGTATGGCTTGAATGCCAGTGTAGGAGTGTGGTTGGCTTGTATAGCCTAGAAATTGGGTGTGCTTGCTAGAATAGGCTGGGGTTAGGCCTAGTGGGACTTGTTTGGCTTAGGCTTGACCTAGTTGACTTAGTTCGACTAGTCTAGTTTGACTGGAGTTGACCAAAAGTCTACATTTAGTCGGGATGTGAACAATTGACCTAGTTTGACTTGATTTGACTTAGTTTGACTGTAGAGTTGACCAAGTTTGACTTTGACCTAAATTGGCCTAGAAATCATGTAGTTGCATTGTAGTTTTCATTTACCTTGTTTTAAAACATATTATAATCCATATTACTCTGTTTAGGGCATTGTGACTCGGGTGCAGACATCTGATATTATACTACTCTTTTCAGAGTAGCAGGCGAGTACATTCTCTGATAGTTCTCTCATTTACTTGTCAATTACTGTACTTCAGTTCTAGTTAGTTGTATGCGATTCTCTATTACAACACGTATGGATATTCTGGATTCATGTATACGACACACATTTATTTTCTGGCCTCTATTACTGGTATCATCATTTATGGCTTCTATTATTGGAATCACCCTGGAATCATTTACTGGTATCATTATATTTTGGCTGGACTCATCTTGAATCATTGTGTCGGATTTCTGGATTCACTTGCTGGGAGGAGAAATACTAGAGTAAGACATGTAGACATACCCCAATCTGGAATCTCCCAACTGGAATCTACTGGAATGATAGCCATCTCACACCCGGCCAGGTGTGTGATGTGCCGTATTACCTACAGCCGTTTACATGTCGATCACGGTATTTTAAAACACACTGCTAGAGTATAGGCTGGACTCACCCTGGAATCATTGATCACTATGACTGGAATCGTCCCTTACTGGATTCATCTTGTATTAGATTCACCTTGTACTGGACTTACATTGGAGTTACACTTGTCTACATTGCTGTCTGGACTTTATATCATATTACCCTGGTTCAACTAGTTCTATTTTTACAGTCTTCATTGCTATGATTCTTCTCTTGTTTAGTTATTTTCTTTCCTTGCACTTTATCTGTCTTTCTTACCATCACCTGAATATAAACTGCCATATTCATCAATACAACTGTCTATAACTGCTGTATAGTTCTCTGTCATTTACTTGGGTTTTCTAGATAAGATTGTGCTCGTTCCTGTCCTGACTGGACCTGTTGAAATTTTACAGATGATTGCCCTGATGATACATGCCCTACATATTATGGACCCGGAGACGGGATGACTACCTTTGGCCCCGACACTCAGGAGTGACCGGGATTTAGTTTAGTAGACTAGCATATGTTTTCATGTTGAATTTGTTATAGAAGATTTGAGACTTGTGTAGTATTTGAGATTTGTTGAGAGTTTGTTATTATTTTAGTAGTTGTCTTCTATTCTTAGTTAATTCTTCTGTGATTATCTTATCGTGCTTAGACTGTGATTGAGTTATAATATTATACTTGTCCTCCGTTCGGAGTTGATCATGATGAGTACATTATAATTGCGTGAGTTTCTGGGTAGATAGTAACCTAGGACAGCGTTCTACCGCCGACACTGCGGCGTAGGCTGGACGTCGTTACGTACTCGTACCCTCACAGTGGGTGCGGGTCATGACAGTATTTGTCCCCCGCTCTCTAGTATTCTGGTTCTGAGGCGTGACAACTTCCAAAATGCTTCTGGGGAGAAGCTGCGCTTATGACTATATTTATTCTGGAAAAATTGTCATTTACAACATCTGACATTTCCTCATGAACTCTGGTTCAAGGTAGACCCGACTTGAATGGCATTCATGTGTAGGGGTGTCTGGTGTACGTCAAGCTTCCAGACATCAAGATTCAAAAGCTAGGGACGAGGACCATGAAGTCCATTTTTCTGGACTATGTTGATAAGAGTGATGCTCGGAGGTTCCTTGATATCGAATCGAATCATATCATTGAATCTTGCGACGCGAGTCCTTTGAAGATATGTTTGCTAGGGACATGAACATTGTTCTTCCGGTTGTTCCAGATAATATTGTTAGTACCGACGAAGCAAGTGCTTCCAAGAAAGATGTAGTACAAGAAGAAGTTATCATAGATGAGACAACATTTTGAAACAGAACACGTTGAGCCATCAGCAAAGCGAGAGAGAAAGTCAAAGGAATTCAAAGAAGACTTTGTTACCTATCATGTGGAAGCTGGTCCACTTACCTATGACGAGGCAAGGAAGACCGGATGTTGTTTTCTGGATGGAGGCAGTCAATGATGAGTTTGACTCTATAACTTTCAATAACACTTGGAAGTTAGTTAATCTGCCTGAATGAGCTAAACACATCGGATGCAAATGGATCTTCAAGAAAAAGATGAGGGCTGATGGAACTATTGATAGGTTCAAGGCCAGGCTGGTAGCCAAAGGGTTCTCTCGGAAGCAAAAATTTGACTACTTTGACACGTATGTTGCTGTGGCAAGGTTGACTACTATCAGAATGTTGATTGTCGTGGGATCTATACAAAAATTGATTATTCATCAGATGGATGTGAAGACAACATTCCTGAATAGCCAAAAGGATTTGTCGTCAAAGGTCTTGAAGACAAAGTCTTCAATTTGGTAAAATTTATGTACGATCTAAAGCAAGCTCCCAAACTGTGGCATGAAAACTTTGACAAAGTCATAAGATCGGACGACTACAGAGTCAGCGAGACAGATAAGTGTATTTACACCAAGTTCGTTGAGGGCAGAGGAGTGATCACTTGTACATATGTGGAGACATATTGATCCTGGGTACGGATCTAGAATATATCACAAAGATGAAGAAGTTTCTCTCGTCCAAGTTTAGTATGAAGGACAAGGAAGATGCTGATATCATCCTGAGAACTAAGATAATTCGGACAAAAGCTGGGTTAGCTCTATCGCAAGCTCACTACATGAAAAAGATGATCATACGCTACGAATATCAGGATCTTCTAGGGATCAATACATGTGTGACAAGAAGCTGAAGCCAAATCCATCCAAGGGAAAGTGTCAAACAGTTGGAGTACTACGAATGCCACCAGGCCTGACAGCTTTTGTTGTAGGCATGCTAAGTCGATTCACGAACAATCCAGGTGTTGAATATTGGAAAGATGTGAAAAGTGTGATAAGATATCTCAAGAGGATTGAGAAGTTTGTACTACACTACAGTGGTTACCCAGCAGTGGTAAAAGGCTTCCATGATGCCAGTCGGTGCTCAGAAGATAAAGAGCGAGAGGACCACGGGAGGATATATTTTCTTTATAGGAGGTGCTGCTATATCGTAGAAGTTGAAGAAGTAGACCATGCTCTCTTACTTATCGATGGAGTCTGAGTTATTTGCATTATCGGCTGCAGCAGATGAAGCAAAATGGCTTCAGAAGCTAATGTTTGATCTTCCACTGGTTGATGCATAAATACTTGCCATACCGATATATTGTGACAACCAGATGGCTGCATATGTAGCATCAAACAATCTCTTCAATGACAAGAAGAGGATTGTATGACTGTGATGTAGGACACTGAATGATTGCATTAAATGAGGCATCACTACAGTAGTTGATGTTCAGAGTCAGGAGGCCTGGCGGATTCGTTCAAAAAAGGCCTCAAGTGCCAGCTGGTCGAGGAGACAGTAAAGAAGATAGGCTTGAATGATCTCTGGTATTATGTCTGTACAATCCAATCATTAAGTTTTATGCTATTAGTTAGAGAAATCTACTAGGTCTCTAGCTTTTGGTTCAAGGGATGACTACTGACTGGGAAAATATCAGGTATATAGGTTAGTCCTTCAGGATATTGTTGGGATACTATCCCTCCACTGTAGTCTATTAGTTATTTCTATAATAGAACATATCCTGTGAGAGGATGCTTATTAACCTTGATGAGTGCTCGGGTATCGTGGATATCCGACGTGCTTTACAGGAAGCATGAGTAGCTCAGCACTACAAAGAATGGAAGAACTCCATCTACAGTGGGGTGACACTACCATGAGGTGAGTTGACAGGATAAAGCCTCGGCTTCGGACCATGTCATAGCAGTATAGCACCGCATATAGGCATGTAGCTTAATGCTGAAGAATGGAGAGTTGTAGGCAGCACTACAACGGGACTGGGACCCTACACTATAGTGGTATGATACCACGATCAGGTAAAAGATGTAAAGCCTCAGCTTCGGGTCATGTCACAAGGCATAGCATCACAAGGGAGCGCAATGCTTCCACTACAAGAAAAATGACTTTTTGTGACGGTTTTTCTCCATCACCAAAGGGTTTAGTTTACGGTTTCCCTTTCGTCAGCTAGGCCAGTGTCAGCAAAAGTCCCCACTTTAGTTGACGGTTGTCGGAATGACTTTAGTTAACGAATTTTACCCGTCAACTAAACCCAATTTTTTGACCGTCAATATATGTGTATACTTTTCCTGACTGTGGCCGAGCTGACAGTTAATGACCGTCAACATAGGTTATTTTTGTTGACATTTGTTAGCCATCAAGAGACCCTGTTTATCAATTCTCATTTACATTGCCGGTTTGCGCTGATTTCCATTTACGTCACCAGATACACGCATAATATAAATTCAGAAACTCTCACAAACATCAAATAACTTATAACACATTTTACGTTAAAAAAACAACCATGTTCGTAAAATATTCAACGAGTACATCAACAAAAAGAAACTTATTCATAAAACCACAATCGATACATGATACCAACCCCATTACCAAATATAAGATACCTGAAACCGAAGTCCGTAGCTTCACAAACACAAGATACCCGAAACCGAAGCCCGCAGCTTCACAAACCATCATCCATCGAATCCCTGTATCCAATTAAAATCACATTGTTAGCTTCAGAGTTTAGTGAAGTAGAAGTATCAGACCAACCAAACCCCCTTTTAAGACTTATTAGGCCTAATATAACATAGAACACTCAAACATAGTCTTTTACTTGAATAAACCTAAATAATCTACTAAATACTACAAAAATAATCAGTGAGCGTATACAAAATTTAACATGGTTAACAAAAAAAAGTAATTCATGAAAATAATTTTCACCCAGATCCAGAAAGGTGGTACTATCTGCATGTCACTCTGTTTAAACCAAAATTAGCATCATATTATTCTTCATATGAAAAGAAAGGAGAAACTTCTTGCTCAGACTAACTATAACAACATTGAGTCTAAATTCCATAATACGTAGATCCTGTAAACAAAAAGACATCCAGTGTTAAACATATTTAAGGAAGCAAAGAAATTGTACACGTGAAATCACTTACTGTCAATCAAAAGTCATGATAGCGTCATGTAGTTAGTTAAAATTGCATTTTCTAAGTAATATTTTATTTTACTAGCTCTAAATTCTTCATATTCCAAAAATTACATTCCATATTTCAAGCTATGAAGTTAATCAAAGTAGGGCATAACTGATGTAAAGAGGTAAGTGCCGGATGCTGGCATTTGGTTGTTTGAAATCCGCTTCAGACTAGAAAAAATCCTAAGTTTTACTCATTATCAAAACTCATTACAATTTACAAAAAAAGATGCAATTCACCATATCTGCATTAGAGTATAAGCGGAGAGCCATTAACCGTTGGTCTATTGCAAGATTGCAAAGTTCTAATGGATATTCACAAGGAAAGAAAGATAGCTACTGGCATAATTGTACTTAAAATCTCATATGCTGACATGGAAATCGAAAGAAAGTATTATTCTTCCGAAAATATAGTAGACAATAGTCCAGTAAGATGAACATTTAACTTGGATCTGTGCCTGCTATTTGCCAAACTGGTAGTATCTATTCTTAATTTAATACAAGTAATCAAAAGCAACAGACATTGAGAAGCCAAAAGAAGTAGGTATAAGCAATATTTGGTATAACGAAGTATTGTTTAATATGCAAGACTACATGGGATTTAAAGTTATAAGATATTTAGCCTCATATCATCTGCACTTTATGATGTGTAGCAAGTAAATACAAGAGTTTAAATCCAGCAAGTAAAAAGAGGACAACAGTATACTAGAGACAAGATTTAGATATACACTTACTTGAGATTGAGGCAATGATACAGTAAAGTTCTCTCCTTTTTGAGACTTTAAGGTTCCCCATGTTCCTGTAATTGTAAGAACAAAACAAAAAACTAATGGGATAATTCCAAAAAATACAAAGAACACAAACAAAGGATAAGAACTTGTAACATCCACTTTTTCATAGAAGGGTATTTCAATCATTTCAGCCATTTTTGACCTTTATGTGATTTCCTGAATATGTTGACTTTGTTTGTGCTAGCAACTGGTTTAACCCTAGTGGACTTGTATAGGGGCCTAACCATGCATTAGAATTTTTATTTTTATTTTTAGAATTTATTTTGTGCATTAGATTATTTTTAAGGCTTTTATTTATTTATTTAGCCTTTTTGCATGTAGGCCTTTGAGCTTTTTGACTTGGGCCCATTTCTAATTGAGTATGAGATGGCCCAAGTGAAACCCTAACCCCTAGACACCCCCTTGGCCGCCCAACACAGCAGCACCCCCTCCTCTTTTCATCATTTGTGAAAATTGTGAGCCTCCACGAAGAGACCCTAAGATCCATCTCTCCAAAACACATTTTTCCTTCATCCGGAGTCCGTTTCTCCCCAAACGAACTCTGTTGCGTTCGTCGAGGAGAGGAGGATATGCTGGAGCATTTCTGGAGTGGAGACGGAAGGTTTTGCTGGAGGGAAATCGGCCGACACAACAACCGAGGAGCCCCGATCATTGAGTTTTGACACTCAATAGGTAAAACCCTAATCTACCATTGAAAATCTGGTTTTTTCTTCATTTTTGCATCCATATAGGTGCCCTAGCCTTGCCCACAAAATTTGGTGGGATTTCGACTCCGTTTGATGGAGGTATCGAGCCCGTGTCGGTCCCTTACGGCACGTGTTCGACGAAATGCCGCTTAGGATAGAAAGTTGTTATTTTTCGTTTCTGTCTTCATGGATGTTTAGATAATATGATTTTAATAAACTTTCGTGAAGACGGTTTTGGGTTTGACATCGTTTCAGCGGCGTTTCGAACAACGGACGCACGTGCACGGATCCCGTGCACGAGGACGTGCGTGCCCTGCTGTCCGCGTGTGATTGCGCGCTGCACAGAGCACATTTTTGCATGAAAATTTGGGAGCATGTGGGGGCAACCTTTGCCCTCATTCTCGTAAAATTTCACGACTGTTCGTTGAGCGAGCGCGGAGATATCGCGCGTGCACCGCTCAGCCACTGTGCATTCAGACCTTCGTTTTTGTCGCAGAAACGGACTTCGTGCGCACATACGACGCAGCGAAGACCCATTTCAGGACCCGAAACATGTTGACCTAGACCTAGACGACCCGTAGAATGAATCCCAAGTCGTGGCGTGGCCCGACGAGGGAGCAGCGAGGCCGGCACCACGCGCACGAGGGCGCGCGGACGCGCGCGCGTGCGCAGCAGGCCGCGCGGGTGCGTGGGTCTACCTGCGGTGTTTCGGGTAGCGTGTTGCCGTGTCGTCGTGTCCTAGACCTACCCCAGGACCCCTCCAGCTACGTGCACGAGCACGTGACATTTCGTTGCGTGTGCGGCGCTCAAACGAGCGAGAACACACGCGTACCACGCGATATCGGGAAATTCCGATACGCGTTCTGTGGACACGACACGGACACGTTTTCGAACCCGAGAGTATACGAACGCATCACGTGGGTCGAGGCCAACATGTATGCCAAGTTTTGCGGGTTCGTTTGGTGTATTTTGGATTTTGGGTCGTTGGGTGAAATTGGATCGTTTCTTTAATTTCGATTTTTAGTTGATATGTGATATTTTGCTTTCCAACGTTTTAGCTTCTAAATTATGAGTTTACAGGACTTATATGATAATTCAAATATGTGAGAACCAACTTTTGGCTTTGTTTCACAATTTTCCATTATTTATGAGTATATGTGCTTTCTATATATAGCTTTATGCATATATTTAACTATATATATATATATATATATATATATATATATATATATATATTTATTTATATATATATATATATATATATGTATGTATAACCCCGTTGAAACCCATTCCTAACACATATACGTGGAGAATGGGTCGAGGGGAAATTATTCCATATTTTAGACTTTTTAAGTATCTCACATCATTGCGTATCTTTCCATTTGAGCTTATATATATATATATATATATATATATATATATATATATATATATATAAAAAAGTAGTTTCTTACTTTATATAGATGTATATAATAGTATAGTAAATTGGGTAATACCATGATTATGTTTGAACGTTATTAATCTCAGATTTTATCCTATTTTCAGTAAGCACCAGTACATACACGCGCACACACCACTTTTGTTAGATTTGGGTTTTGTTTGTTTGTATATACACGTGTGTATATACCTATATGTATATATATATAATTGCTTGTTAATTCTCTTAGATTAGATTGTAGTTGTGTATATGACTATAGGAGCCCTAGGACAGATTTTGGTTTATCATTTCGAGCTTAGTTTAGTCGAATTGGCCGACAAGTTGACCAAATTGACAAAAGTCAACTTTGGGTCAAACTTGATCCAATTCAACTCAAACGAAATCCAAATGACCTAAAATTTTGTGTATGACATAGAAATTAGTAGACGGACCAGTTGACCCAGGTTTGACCAGGTTTGACCAGTGTTGACCAGGTTTGACTAGAGTTGATCGAGGGTTGACTTTGACCAAAATGGACCTAGAAGCATGTAGTCTTGCATTGTAGCTATTTCTCTTGATATTGTAGACTTGGTTGTGACATGTGTGTATTTTAAATAGGTTTACATTGCCCAGTTTAGTTACACCTCATCATCAGCAGTTCGATTTGCCAGGCGAGTACATTCTCTGATCTTTTCATACTTCTTTGGATATGTTCTCTTGTTATAGACTAGTATACTTGATGCTGACACGATGTTCACACGGATTAGTACTCTCTGGATCTTTTCATGCGATGTTATCCTCTCGAATACATCGAGTATGTCATGTTCATGTACTTTATCATGGCCATCATGTACTCTATGTATTCATATTTATCCATGTGCACTCATATGTTATTCATGTACACTCATGACCATATGAGCTCCATGTATACAGTAGTTGATATCCATGTGCAATAACATAACATGTATTGATCCTTGTGTATTGATTGGGGGCAGGGAGAGTGTAGTTGGTTATGTGATCATTATCCTCAGTAGGTATCTATGTGCACTCCATAGCTGTATCCATGTGCAACCCGGACCGTTTATATAACCAATTCATGCTCTGATTCATGTAGAAGGTTATATTTCTCTATTGTCATATTATATCTCATTTTATAGTCTCTCTCTCTTGTTGATTTCCTTTACAGCGATTCATGTATAGTTTTCTATAGCTTGCTTTATATGTCCATTCCTGCTATGAACTGTTGTGAGAGATATGTGCTCGTTCCGTCCTGACTGGGCATGTTGAAAATTTTACAGGTATTGATGAGGAGTACTGTCCTACCTATTATGGCATTGGCTTAGATGACACTGGCGACGTGGACCCTCAGGAGGATCCCACAGTCGCTGAGGACTTGCCTATAGTCTAGCTGAGACTTAGTACTTTATTTGTATTTCTATTTGAGACTTTATGAGTTGTACTTTTGTACTTGAGATTTATTCTGGTGGTTTACACCTAGACTTTTATCTGTGACTCTCTTAAGATTCTTTCTTCTATTCCATCTTAGTATTATGGTTGAGTTACTTATTATTACTCTTCATTCGGAGCTTATTCTATACTGTGTTAGATATTGTGACTCAGGACAGCGTTCTACCACCGACACTGCGACGTAGGCTGGGCGTTCGTTACTTCTCGTGCCCTTTCACTGGGTGCGGGTCGTAACACGTTTTTAGTGGTGGCCCATGCAGGTCTCACAATCACAACTAGTGTGATTCGTAGTGGTACTCGAACTAGAGTATCATTACAGCCTGCAGTAGGATATAGGATATAAGTTAAGGTACTCAATCACATTAGGAAAAACTCTTATCAATTCTTGCTGTTAATTGTCTCCTTTTGAAAACAACTGTCCTTCTTTGATAGATTCGCTTCTTTTTCAGCAATTGATTCCTTGTTTGATCTGTCTTCAGGATGGTGAAGACACGATCGCATCGCTCTGGTCACAGGGATACCACTGAGAGTTCGGCTACTTCTCGTCCGACCCAGCAGGCCCCAGGGACCACAGTGCCGCTTGTTCCAGCTCAGGTGGGCCTATCTGCTACTTTTGGGGGTGCTCCTCCACCAGCTCCGAGGACTACCCCAGGAGTGCAGGGGATGCTACCACCACCGCCCCAGGAGACGATTGATGCGGCGCAGTATTTTGCTTTCATTCAGCAGATGATGGAGATGCAGCGACGTCAGTCAGAGGACATGAGGCAGGGCATTGATAATGCCCACCAGTTAGCGATGGTGGCAGTGGAGAGGGTGACTGCCCAACCTCAGGGAGGGCAGATTCAACCATACCAGTCAAGGACTCCAGGTATGCAGGAGTTCCAGAAGATGAGGCCGCGGGACTTCAAGGGTACGGAGGGTATCCTTTACGCGGACGACTGGATCGAGCACATAGAGGAGATTTTTCGTCTCGCAGAGATACCAGCTAGAATCCAGGTGGAAGCAGCAGGCAGTATGATGCAGGATCTCGCCCGCACTTGGTACCAGACCGACCCCAGGGTCGGTACTACAGGGCAAACTTGGGAGGCTTTTAAGAAGCTTTTCAAGGAGAAGTTCTTCCCTGATACTGCACTTGGCGCGTTGGAGACGCAGTTTGAGAACCTGGTTCAGGGGAACCACACTGTAGAGGAGTACGCCGGGGAGTTCTGCCGCCTGGGCAGATTTGTGGAGGGCCTTAGCGAGACAGCGAAGGCTAGAAGATTCAGGAAGGGTTTGGTTAAGGAAGTCAAATCCTTAACCAAGAGCAACAGGAATGCTACATTTGAGGAGATTTTGATGGGAGCCATGGCAGCAAAAGATGATTTGGAGCTGAAGCAGAAGAGAGGCCGTGATTCCCATGCAGCCGGCAGCAGTGGAGGACCGGCCAAGAAGCCCCACTTTCAGCAGCAGCATCAGCAGAGGCCTTTCCAGCAGCAGAGGCCATTCCAGCAGGCACAACAGAGACAGGGTCAGCAGGCACCGAGACAGCAGCAGGCCACTACTTGTGACTTCTGTAAGAAGTCAGGGCACAGGTGGAGTGAGTACAGGAAGAGGCTAGGCAAGTGCCTACTCTGTGGTTCATCAGAGCATCAGTTGAGGGACTGTCCTGAGGCTTTCGGGCGTAAAGGACAGGGAGCAGGGACCAAGGCACCAGTGGAGCAGCAGAAGGGACCCTTACCGACTCAGCAACAAAAGTTTGTTCAACACCAGCAGCAGACTAGAGAGGGCCAACAGGGGCGAGCTTTCGCCATGGCAGCGGAGGATGCCGAGGCAGTAGGCGATCTGATAGCAGGTTCTGTTCTTATCAACTCTTTTCCCGCATTCGCATTATTTGATTCGGGTGCTTCCCATAGCTTCGTGTCTGTATCTTTTGCCATTAGACACCAGCTTTCTTCTGAACCTTTGCCTAGGACTTGCAAGATCACGATTGGGGGTGGTATTATCCTCGTCAGTAATGTTTGCAAGGATCGGATAGTAATTTTAGGAGGCCGAGAACTGGATGTGAGTTTGTTCATGATGCTACTACCGAACTACGATATTGTACTCGGTATGGATTGGTTGAGCAGGCACCATGCCAGTATAGATTGCCGCGAGGGTAGAGTTCTTTTCAGCATGCCAGGAGAGCCTGTCACGACCCGTTCCCAATTACTTGGAACGAATCGGATCATGCCCAGCCTGCACCGTTGATGAGACGGCGGCAGTAAGCTGTAACTTCCATATGCAGGTAATCAACAACTCAAACTAAATTTGCCACAACATTTATTATTTGATAAATTAAAAACTTGTCCAGTGCCAATTACAAACATAAACCATCAACTCAAATAACATTATTTTTAGACAAAAACTAACAAACTGGAAAATAACATCTAAATAAAAGCATCATCCTCATCCAGTAATCCATCCTCAGGGAGCACTGCAGGGTATAGCTCAGGGTCATAGTAGCTACTAATCAGTAGCTCTGCATCCTCAACAGGACCTAAAAATATAGTCTCCAGTCAGGAGGGAGCAAAGTACAAATTCATGATATTTTTAACAATTGAAATTAATAATGGAATTGTGCACTTTTAAACAATTTGAAATAAATAATTTTTCAACAGTTAAAGTAGTGAGATATGAATAGGTAATGAATATGACCGGATTGGGTTTGTTACAGTAATATCCTAGTGATATGGTATAGCTTATCCCCGTGTGTGTGAGGGGTAAGCTAATACAATCAGTTACGCTAATTGGATGTGGTCATATCCACTACGCTACTCCCCCAATCCCCAATAGTTACAGTAGCTACAGTCAATGCTCTCAAAAGAGTTTCGTGTTGTATCGTGATTTAAAATTGCATTAAAACAATTATTAACTAATTGTAATCTACCACAAAATTGTACTTGCCTCAAAATGACTTGACTGGATTGGTCGATACGTCGGGACGAAAAATCAAGTTCTTCCTTGAAATCCTACATTTGGGAAACTTGTCTCAGAAAATCAAAGTCGCCAATTGCTAACTAAGCTAGTTGCAATCTCTAAATTGTCTCCTAGTCCATTTTAGTCTTGTTTAACTAACACAACCAAAAATGCGTTTACTAGTGCGTTACAATTAAGAATATCAATTGATATTTAAACTTTTGGGGAAAAAAACTTGTATTTATCAGGTTTTATCGTTTATTCGGAAAAACTTAATACTTTTGATAATTATATAAAAATATACTTTTCTTTTAAATGAGAAATATCGTGAATTTCCAAATTGTAATTAATATAATTTCTATTCCTAATTTTACGCATTTTCACAAAAAAACCCAGAAAACCACATCTACTACCTACTTATTACAAAACTGTAGAATAGTAAATGGGCTTATGCCCTTACATTCCCAAGAATTAAAATAAGAGAAAATTCGTTAGTCCTGTAAACTGCCTACAAAATTAAATATAAATAATATTTAATAATTCTAATTAAAAATATAAAATATTATTAAGTCTCAGAACTGGTCCAATCGTCATTTTTATAGCTAATGCCTCAACGTCCGGGCGAAACCGGTTTCGTTTGCAGTTAGCCAGGGCCCATTGACCAATACGGTCGTCGCCCAAATAAATCCAAATATTTTGTATTTTCCGAAAATCATTTTAAAACTATACAATTAAATTTTTATAGAAATTTCGGCAGCATTCCCTCTATTTTCGGGATAACCCAAAACTGGGAAACGTGCCGATTTTTCCTGCAAAATAAATCCCAAACCAGGGATACCCAAATATATCCACAAAACTATTTTCCGAAATAGATTCGAATTCCCGAAATGATATCGGAATTCCCGAAGTAATATCGGAAACTCACAGAATCCTTTCTGAAAGATTCTCGAAAATTCCGAGAAAATCACAGAACCAAGTTTTTAACAAAAAACCCAAAATAATATATATAAAATCTATAAACACAGAATTACTTCCGAAGCAAAACCAACAGAAACTAACCAAGAACCGAAATTCCGAATTCCCGAAGGAATCGGTGGACCAAAATTCATCACAGACCCAAAAGAGAACTATGGGACTATCCAGAAGTTACCGAAATCGACGGAATCCGAAGTGATGCCTCGGACTCGAAACACGCCTCGCCGGAGTTCGGCTGCGTGTACAGCACCCATGCTTGGAAAAGACCACAGTGAGGTTCCACGGAAAGCACAGGAACGCCCGGGAACGAACCGGACAGCGGATCGGGAATCCCGCGGGGTGCTGCGGCTCGGGAATGCGGAGGAACAGCGACGAAAGGGGTCGCCGAAGCTGCGGGAGGCGCGCGCGGCCACAAGGAATCGGGCGTCGGAAAGCAGCGGGCGACAGCTGGGCCGGGGCGGTCGGCCGGGCACCAGGAACAGCGGCGCTCGGGCCAGGGGATCGGCGCTCGGGCTGGAGGGTTCGGCCAGAGGGGTACGGCCACAAGAGGAATGGCGCCGTCAGCCTCAGGCGGAGGTCGGCGGTCGGGATCGACTCCGGTCGGCTAGGGCACAGAGGGTTTGGGAGTTGGTGGAGGAGAATGATGGAGAGGGGGAGGATTTTATAGGTAAAGGGCTTGGGGGTTACCGGAAGACCGAAGGGTGGCCAGTTTCGGAAGAGGAGGGGTCGCGGCCAGCGGCCGTTGCTCGCGGGGAAAGGGGAAGTCTTCAGTTGAAAGAAAAAGGAAACTTGCTTTCCTTTGCTGGTGAAAGCAAAATGGAATAAAGAGAAAGTTAAAAGAAAGTAATAAAGAATTTAATAAGGGAAAAGATTTCTTTTCCTATAAATAATAAATAAATATATGTGGGACTTCCAATTAACTTCGGAAAACAGATCTTGGGTTCGAGATGGGTTCGGGTCTCAGTTCTAGACGGGTCAGGGCCAAAAAATCGAAATCCAGAAATAATACTTTATTTTCTAAAAATATGGTTTTTCATAATTAACAGGTTTAATTTAATATTTATTTAACCTAACTGGAACACAATATTTTATTTATTAGAAAAATACAATTTTTGACAAAAATCTCCAGAATTAATTGTTTAACTAATTCAAAAAATTTATCTTCTTGAAATATAATTTTAATCTAAATAACATGATATTAATTAATTAGAAAATTTCATGTTTCGATAAAATTTTCAGTTTTAATAATTCTAAAAATACAAATTCCTAAATTAACAATTAATAGTTAATCATATAAATAATTGAAATTACGGGTTTCACAACCTTTCCTCCTTAAGAAAATTTCGTCCTCGAAATTTAAAGGATAAGGTTAGGAATTACCTCAGGTCTCAAACAAATACGGGTACTGCTCCCGCATCTCATCTTCTCGCTCCCAGGTAGACTCGCCTGGGGAATCGTACCTCCACATAACTCTAACTATGGGAGTCACTGAAGTCCTGGTCCTCTTCTCGCCTCTATCCAAAATTGCTACAGGCTTTTCTGGTACTGTAAGACTCGGTCCAATCTCCAGCTCCGAGTGGTCCAAGATGTGACTCGAATCCGGGATGCAGCGTCTGAGCTGCGAAACATGGAAGACGTTGTGCACGCCTTCAAGATTAGCTGGTAGAGCTAACCGATACGCCACTTCACCAATTCGGCTCAAAATTTCAAATGGTCCGATATATCTGGGACTCAGCTTCCCAGCTCTGCCAAACCGGATAGTTCCTCTGGTAGGAGAAATCTTCACAAAGACACTATCTCCTTCTTCAAACTCCAGTGGTCGACGACTGCTATCTGCCCAATGCTTCTGCCTGTCTTGGGCGATCCTGAGCTTGTCTCTAAGTACTTTCACCTTCTCTGCTGCGTCAGTCACCATCTCTGGCCCTAGTAGTACTCTTTCTCCTACGTCGTCCCATGCAAGTGGAGTACGGCAACGACGTCTATAGAGTGCTTCAAATGGGGTCATACCAATGTTAGCTTGGTAACTGTTGTTGTAGGAGAATTCCACTAAATGCAAGTGATCCTCCCAAGATCCTCCAAATTCCAAGATGCAAGATCTCAGCATATCTTCTAGCGTCTGGATGGTCCTCTCAGATTGTCCGTCAGTTTGGGGATGATAGGCTGTGCTGAACTTTAGTTTTGTTCCCAAGCTGCCATGCAAACTCTTCCAAAAATGTGAGGTAAATCTAGTATCTCGGTCAGATACAATACTTACCGGTACTCCATGAATCCGGTAGATGTGCCGCATGTACAGTGCCGCCAACTTCTCGGTGGATAAACCAACCTTGAAGGGAATAAAGTGTGCCGACTTAGTCAGTCGGTCCACAATAACCCAAACGGCGTCCTTTCCTCCTTGAGATCGAGACAGTCCTGACACAAAGTCCATTGTTATATGCTCCCATTTCCACTCCGGAATGTCCAGCGGCTGTAGAAGTCCTGCGGGTCTCTGTCTGCTAGCCTTCACTTGTTGGCAAATCAAGCATCTAGCCACAAATCTGGATACATCCTTCTTCATTCTATACCACCAAACGATGGTACGCATATCCCGATACATCTTATTAGCTCCAGGATGTATGGAATACTGTGACTGGTGCGCTTCTTGCATCAGCTCATTCCTCAGTTCGCCAGATGGTACACACAGCCTCGTACCATTCTTCAATGCTCCGTCACTGGCGATAGAGAAACCTTCAAGTGTTCCTGCCAGCACTTCATCTCTAAGTTTGCAAAGCGTCTCGTCTTGAAATTGTGTCTCCTTGATTTTGTCCATCAGACTTGAACGCAATTGCAACTGCATCATGGTTGAGTTAGCTCCAGGTACATCAGCTTCTCGCCCCAGTTCCTTCATCTTCTCCTCAGGCAGTACAATCTCCAGACCAAGCTTCTCTATGTCCTCCAATAAGTGCCGCTCCTTGGTCAAAAACATTGCCACTGGGTATCGACTAAGTGCATCTGCAACCATATTAGCCTTACCCGGATGGTACTGCAGGTCGATGTCAAAATCTTTCATCAGTTCCAGCCACCTTCTTTGCCTCATGTTCAGCTCTTTCTGAGTGAAAACATACTTCAGACTTTTGTGGTCTGTATATATTTCCACTCTCTCTCCATATAGATAATGCTTCCATAACTTCAATGCAAAGATGACTGCAGCAAGCTCCAGATCATGTGTGGGATAGTTCTTCTCATGGTTCCGTAATTGCCTAGATGCGTAAGCAATCACTTTCCCATTTTGTTGAAGAACGCAACCCAGTCCTTTTCCAGAGGCATTACTGTAGATTGAGAAACCACCGGTTCCTGCGGGTAGCGCAAGGATTGGTGCAGTGGTAAGCCTCTTATTCAGCTCCTCGAATGCAGCCTGGCAATCTTCCGTCCAGATGAACTCTTCATTCTTCCGAGTAAGCTTCGTCATCGGTTCAGCAATTCTGGCAAAATCCTTCACAAACTTCCGGTAGTAGCCAGCCAAGCCCAAGAAACTTCTGATCTCAGCAACTGAGCTTGGGGTAGACCACTTCTCCACAGCAGCTATCTTCTTAGGATCCACCGAAATTCCTTCTCCTGTGACAACATGGCCAAGAAAATCCACCTTGTCTAGAAAGAATTCACATTTGGATAGCTTACCATATAACTTCTCTTTCCTCAAAGTTCCCAGAACTTTCCTGAGGTGCTCTTCATGCTCCTCTTCAGTCTTCGAATAGATCAGAATGTCATTGATGAAGACAACAACAAATTGATCTAAGTATTCATGGAAAACCTTGTTCATAAGGTTCATGAATACAGCAGGAGCATTTGTCAGTCCAAACGGCATGACCAAGAATTCAAACTGCCCATACTTGGTGTTGAACGCCGTCTTGGGAATGTCCTCCTTCCTGACCTTGATCTGATGGTAGCCGGATCTGAGGTCAATCTTCGAGAACACCTTGGCTCCACTGAGTTGATCAAACAGGTCATCGATCCGGGGCAGAGGGTACTTGTTCTTGATTGTGATATTGTTCAACGCCCGGTAGTCGATGCACATCCTCACAGTTCCGTCCTTCTTGGGAACAAACAAGACAGGTGCTCCCCAGGGTGAAGCTCCGTCTCGAATAAATCCCAAAGTCTTCAGTTCATTGATCTGATCCTTCATCTCCTTGGCCTCCTTCGGGTTGACTCTGTAGCATCCCTTAGAAATAGGGGAAGAGCCAGGGACTAGGTCAATGGTGAACTCTATGTCTCGGTCTGGGGGTAACCCGGGAAGACTATCAGGGAAAACATCCATAAATTCTGCTATGATAGGATGGGGAGGTCCGGATTCTTCTGTGATAGAGGTGTAAGTAACACACTCCATATTCTCCGGAGTTCGAGAGATTTCAAACTCCGGCTCTCCAGGTGGGCTGAAGACTACACATCCCCTGTGACAGTCTATCAGCGCATGCTGCTTACTCAACCAGTCCATCCCTAGGACTATATCATAATTGGGTAAGGGCATCACAAGCAAAGGTGCTATGAATTGGTGACCTGATATGGTGATAGGGCAATTACAGGTCTCAGTGATAGGTAGGGGTCCTCCACCGGTCTTGACTCTACAAATCTTCTTGCTAAAGCCCGTATCTATGTGGTGTGCAGAGATGAACTTTGTGGATATGAAACTATGTGATGCTCCTGAATCAAATAAAGCTAAGGCAGGATAGGAATGCACATAAATGAAACCTGCGATGACATAAGCTGTAGGTTCCTGCTCTGGCTCTTGTTCCTCTGCTGCTAGGGCAAAAGCTCGCCCAGTCTTCTGTTGATGATGCCCAAATTGTTGTTGCTGAGTGGGCAGAGGACCTTTCTGTTGAGTTGTTCCCATCCGGTGAGCCGCCGAGGGGCAGTCCTTCACTTGGTGGGTGGAAGACCCACAGACCAGGCAATGTCCTAGTCTCTTTCTGCAGATATTTGCTTGATGCCCCGGCCTTTTGCAATAGTCGCAGACAGGGATCTGCCTCTGAGGTGCCCTAGCATTGTTCCTTGCCTGCTGGTTCTGCTGCTGGTGGTGGGAAGGCCGGTTGTTGTTGTTGTTGTTGTTGTTGTTGGGCCTCTTCTGATTACCCTGGTAGTTGTTAGTTCCAGGATAATCCCTCTTTGAGCGAGCGGGTTGGCTCTTCTCTATATCTTGAGCTCGCTCCAGGATCTTTTCATAGGTCTTAGCACCGCCTGAGATCACATGAGTGCGGATCTCCTCTCTCAGCCCATGTTTAAACCTTTCAGCACGATCTTCAGGGTCAGCCACTAGGTTCTTGGCAAAACGGCTGAGTTGGCCGAATTCTGCCGCATATTCTCCAACAGTCATATTTCCTTGCTTCAGGTTCTGAAATTGCCTCTCCATCTCCCGCAACTCTGATGTTGGGAAGAACTTCCTCTTGAACAACCTCTTGAAGGTGTCCCAGTCAATCTGCCTGTCCTGGAGTCGGGGTTCATTCCTATACCAGGTGCTTGCTACATTTTGCAGTTGGAGTCCCACTACTTCAGCCTTGAGGTCTTCTGGAAGTCGAGCGACGCTTAGGAGACGCTCCATACTATCGAGCCATTCATCAGCATAGACGATTCCCTCGGTTCCCTTGAAGGGTCGAGGGTTCTGCTTCTTGAAACTCTCAATATCGCCCACCTTGGCAATATGATTCCCATTAATTAAATGGCCTTAATATTACATAAATTAATCCTTTAGATTTATGTTTACCTTGGCAGGCCTTGGTTCCTGTTGAGCTGCTTCTCCTCTCTCCAGTGCAACCATTGCCACGCTATGGGCATTCTCCATGCCTTCTCTCATAATTGTCGTCTGCTCGCGATGAGCTTCAGCTTGAGTTCTCTGGGCTTCTAGCACTCCTCTTAGCAGACCTATGAGGTCGGTTGGGTCCACAGGCACCGGTGGAGCAGCTGGAGTGGACGAAACCACAGGGGGCTGCATCTCCGTCCGAGAAGATGATGGATCAGTCGTTGTATTATGGGGACGGTCGGCCAGCTGCCGAGGTGTAGGATCCGGACTTGATTGGGGAGGTGGGGTATGATAAGGTGAAGATACCCCATCGCCAGCAGGATTGGTATTGTCAGTGGCCATTCTCTGGAAGGTTTAGGATATAAACATAAGCAAGGTAGCCTACCAATCTATAATCAAACAAAAATATTTACATATATAATTCGGACCTATTATTGTGACAAATCAATATTCTAGTGTTTTAATTGTCTCTAGATAGGTTTTCCTAAGTTGTTGATTTGACCTGCATAGGCCACCACTAAAAACATGTCACGACCCGGTCCCAATTACTTGGAACGAATCGGATCATGTCCAGCCTGCACCGTTGATGAGACGGCGGCAGTAAGCTGTAACTTCCATATGCAGGTAATCAACAACTCAAACTAAATTTGCCACAACATTTATTATTTGATAAATTAAAAACTTGTCCAGTGCCAATTACAAACATAAACCATCAACTCAAATAACATTGTTTTTAGACAAAAACTAACAAACTGGAAAATAACATCTAAATAAAAGCATCATCCTCATCCAGTAATCCATCCTCAGGGAGCACTGCAGGGTATAGCTCAGGGTCATAGTAGCTACTAATCAGTAGCTCTGCATCCTCAACAGGACCTAAAAATATAGTCTCCAGTCAGGAGGGAGCAAAGTACAAATTCATGATATTTTTAACAATTGAAATTAATAATGGAATTGTGCACTTTTAAACAATTTGAAATAAATGATTTTTCAACAGTTAAAGTAGTGAGATATGAATAGGTAATGAATATGACCGGATTGGGTTTGTTACAGTAATATCCTAGTGATATGGTATGGCTTATCCCCGTGTATTTGAGGGGTAAGCTAATACAATCAGTTACGCTAATTGGATGTGGTCATATCCACTACGCTACTCCCCCAATCCCCAATAGTTACAGTAGTTACAGTCAATGCTCTCAAAAGAGTTTCGTGTTGTATCGTGATTTAAAATTGCATTAAAACAATTATTAACTAATTGTAATCTACCACAAAATTGTACTTGCCTCAAAATGACTTGACTGGATGGGTCGATACGTCGGGACGGAAAATCAGGTTCTTCCTTGAAATCCTACATTTGGGAAACTTGTCTCAGAAAATCAAAGTCGCCAATTGCTAACTAAGCTAGTTGCAATCTCTAAATTGTCTCCTAGTCCATTTTAGTCTTGTTTAACTAACACAACCAAAAACGCGTTTACTAGTGCGTTACAATTAAGAATATCAATTGATATTTAAACTTTTGGGAAAAAAAAACTTGTAATTATCAGGTTTTATCGTTTATTCGGAAAAACTTAATACTTTTGATAAATATATACTTTTCTTTTAAATGAGAAATATCGTGAATTTCCAAATTGTAATTAATATAATTTCTATTCCTAATTTTACGCATTTTCACAAAAAAATCCAGAAAACCACAGCTACTACCTACTTATTACAAAACTATAGAATAGTAAATGGGCTTATGCCCTTACATTCCCAAGAATTAAAATAAGAGAAAATTCGTTAGTCCTATAAACTGCCTACAAAATTAAATATAAATAATATTTAATAATTCTAATTAAAAATATAAAATATTATTGAGTCTCAGAACTGATCCAATCGTCATTTTTATAGCTAATACCTCAACGTCCGGACGAAACCGGTTTCGTTTGCAGTTAGCCAGGGCCCATTGACCAATACGGTCGTCGCCCAAATAAATCCAAATATTTTGTATTTTCCGAAAATTATTTTAAAACTATGCAATTAATTTTTTATAGAAATTTCGGCAACATTCTCTCTATTTTCGGGATAACCCAAAACTGGGAAACGCGCCGATTTTTCCTGCAAAATAAATCCCAAACCAGGGATACCCAAATATATCCACAAAACTATTTTCCGAAATAGATTCAAATTCCCGAAATGATATCGGAATTCCCGAAGTAATATCGGAAACTCACAGAATCCTTTCCGAAAGATTCTCGGAAATTCCGAGAAAATCACAGAACCAAGTTTTTAACTAAAAGCCCAAAATAATATATATAAAATCTATAAACACAGAATTACTTCCGAAGCAAAACCAACAAAAACTAACCAAGAACCGAAATTCCGAATTCCCGAAGGAATCGGTGGACCAAAATTCATCACAGACCCAAAAGAGAACTATGGGACTATCCAGAAGTTACCGAAATCGACGGAATCCGAAGTGATGCCTCGGACTCGAAACACGCCTCGCCGGAGTTCGGATGCATGTACAGCACCCAAGCTTGGAAAAGACCACAGTGAGGTTCCACGGAAAGCATAGGAACGCCCGGGAACGAACCGGACAGCGGATCGGGAATCCCTCGGGGTGCTGCGGCTCGGGAATGCGGAGGAACAGCGACGAAGGGGGTCGCCGAAGCTGCGGGAGGCGCGCCGGGGCTGGGCGCGCGCGGCCACAAGGAATCGGGCATCGAAAAGCAGCGGGCGACAGCTGGGCCGGGGCGGTCGGCCGGGCACCAGGGACAGCGGCGCTTGGGCCAGGGGATCGGCGCTCGGGCTGGAGGGTTCGGCCAGAGGGGCACGGCTACAAGAGGAATGGCGCCGTCAGCCTCAGGCGGAGGTCGGCGGTCGGGATCGACTCCGGTCGGCTAGGGCACAGAGGGTTTGGGAGTTGGTGGAGGAGAATGATGGAGAGGGGGAGGATTTTATAGGTAAAGGGCTTGGAGGTTACCGGAAGACCGAAGGGTGGCCAGTTTCGGAAGAGGAGGGGTCGCGGCCAGCGGCCGTTGCTCGCGGGGAAAGGGAAAGTCTTCAGTTGAAAGAAAAAGGAAACTTGCTTTCCTTTGCTGGTGAAAGCAAAATGGAAGAAAGAGAAAGTTAAAAGAAAGTAATAAAGAATTTAATAAGGAAAAAGATTTCTTTTCCTATAAATAATAAATAAATATATGTGGGACTTCCAATTAACTTCGGAAAACATATCTTGGGTTCGAGATGGGTTCGGGTCTCAGTTCTAGATGAGTCAGGGCCAAAAAATCGAAATCCAGAAATAATACTTTATTTTCTAAAAATATGGTTTTTCATAATTAACAGGTTTAATTTAATATTTATTTAACCTAACTGGAACACAATATTTTATTTATTAGAAAAATACAATTTTTGACAAAAATCTCCAGAATTAATTGTTTAACTAATTCAAAAATTTTATCTTCTTGAAATATAATTTTAATCTAAATAACATGATATTAATTAATTAGAAAATTTCATGTTTCGATAAAATTTCCAGTTTTAATAATTCTAAAAATACAAATTCCTAAATTAACAATTAATAATTAATCATATAAATAATTGAAATTACGGGTTTCACAGAGCCAGAGTTCGAGTTCACCAGGCGGGAGTCAGAGCAGAGCAGCGGAGTTTTCTGCGGAGCTTCAGCAGAGGAGCAGAGTGTGCCACATCTACTGATAGCGGAGTTTATGGATGTGTTTCCGGAGGAGTTGCCAGGGTTACCTCCGGACAGGGATGTGGAGTTCTCTATAGACTTGGTACCCGGTACAGAGCCGATATCTCAGCATGTCTATAGAGTGAACAACAGTGAGCTTGTAGAGTTGAAGAAGCAGGTGGATGAGTTGCAGGACAAGGGCTTCATCCGATCGATTTTTTCACTATGGGGTGCGCCAGTACTCTTTGTACCGAAGAAGGATGGGTCGGTACGGATGTGTATCGACTACAGGGCACTCAATAGCCTCACGATCAAGAACAAGTACCCGTTGCCGAGGATCGATGACCTGTTCGATCAGCTGAGCGGAGTGAGGGTATTTTCCAAGCCTGATCTGAGGTCAGGATATTATCAGGTGAAGGTGAAGAAGGAGGATATTTCGAAGACAGCTTTCAGGAATCGGTATGGCCAGTTTGAGTTCATGGTGATGCCGTTTGGGTTAACTAACGCCCCGACGGTGTTCATAAACTTGATGAACAAGGTCTTCCACCAGTACTTGGACAAGTTCGTGGTGGTGTTCATCGATGACATTTTGGTGTATTCGAAGACCCCAGAGGAGCATGAGGAGCATTTGAGAGTGGTTCTGGAGACTCTCAGAAAGGAGCAGCTGTACGACAAGCTCTCGAAGTATGAGTTCTTCTTGGATCGAGTTGATTTCTTAGGTCATGTGGTGACCGGAGATGGGATCTCAGTCGACCCGAAGAAGATCAGAGCAGTTGAGGCATGGACAACACCGAGTTCGGTCGCAGAAATTAGGAGCTTTCTGGGATTGGCAGGATACTACAGGAGGTTTGTTCAGGATTTCTTCCGGATTGCAGAGCCATTGACTAGGCTGACCCGGAAGGACGCAGAGTTTGTCTGGTCAGAGGAGTGTCAGGTTGCTTTTGATGAACTGAAGAAACGACTGACGACAGCCCCGATTTTGACGTTGCCATCAGGATCAGGCGGGTTCACTATCTACAGTGACGCCTCAGGGAAGGGTTTGGGTTGTGTCCTGCAGCAGCATGGGAAGGTGATTGCCTATGCATCCAGGCAGTTACGTCCGCATGAGAAGAACTACCCTACCCATGATTTGGAGTTAGCGGCGGTTATCTTTGGTCTGAAGCTGTGGAAGCACTATCTATACGGACAGTGTGTGAAGATCTTCACAGACCACAAGAGCTTAAAGTATGTGTTCACACAGAAAGAGCTCAACATGAGGCAGCGCAGATGGTTGGAGTTGATGAAGGACTTCAACATTTCATTGCAGTACCATCCAGGAAAGGCCAACGTGGTTGCCGATGCCTTGAGTAGGTATCCGGTAGCTATGTGCTTGACGATGGATCGTCATCTATTAGCAGATTTGGAGAGTTTGGGAATCGAGGTGATCGTGCCAGGAGTTCAGATGCAGATGTGGGGCCGACAGATTCAGTCAGACTTGATGGAGAGGATCAAGTCAGCTCAGTTCGACGATGTTACTCTGCGGTGTATCCGAGAGCAGGTTCGAGCAGGATTGGCAGATGCGGAGTTCATCATTGCGGAGGACGGCACATTGAGGCACGGTTCCAGACTGTGTGTGCCTAGCGGAGAGCTTCGGGAGCAGGTTATGCAGGAGGCCCATCGCTCTCAGTACACTATGCATCCAGGTGCCAATAAGATGTATAAAGACTTGAAGGAGCATGTTTGGTGGTATGGGATGAAGCGGGAGGTAGCACGCTTCGTAGCCAGGTGCCTAGTCTGTCAGCAGGTTAAGGCGGAGAGGCAGAGGCCAGGAGGACTGTTGCAGCCATTGTCCATTTCGGAGTGGAAGTGGAAGCACATCACGATGGATTTTGTTTCGAGATTGCCGCGTTCATCAGGAGGGAAAGACGCGATTTGGGTCATCGTGGACAGGTTGACCAAATAGGCCCACTTTTTGCCATTCAAAGTGGAGACGTCTACGGAGAAACTAGCGGAGTTGTATATGCGGCAGATTGTCAAGATACATGGAGTTCCGGTGAGCATTGTCTCGGATCGGGATAGTCGCTTTACTTCCCATTTCTGGCGGAGTTGCAGACTAGTTTGGGCACTCAGCTCAAATTCAGTACTACATACTACCCTCAGATAGACGGACAGTCGGAGAGGACTATTCAGACTCTCGAGGACATGCTGCGGACTTGTGTTTTAGATTTTTGAGGATTATGGGAGGATCACCTACACTTGGTAGAGTTTGCATACAACAACAGTTACCAGGCCAGCATTGGTATGTCACCCTTTGAGGCGTTGTACGGGCATAGATGTCGCACTCCTTTGTCTTGGGACGATGTTGGAGAGCGAGCTTTACTGGGACCTGAGATGGTTGTGGACGCAGCTGAGAAGGTAAAGCTCATCAGGGATCGACTTCGCGTGGCGCAGGACAGACAGCGGCATTGGACCGACAGCCACCGGAGACCCTTGCAGTTTGAGGTATAGCTTAGACTTAGGATTAGAATCTTGTTGTTTGTGTTTTGTTGTTTGTGTGATTGTTTTAGTTAATTGAGACCATGCTTGTGCTAGGTTGGAGATATGGTATTCTTGAGGATTTCACCGACTCGAGGCACTATTCGTTTCGGTGGAGGAGGGAAGCTTAGCCCACGCTATGTCGGACCTTTCGTTGTCAGCGGAAGGGTCGGTGACGTGTCATACAGACTGGACTTACCTTCTTCCTTAGCGGGAGTCCACAATGTATTTCACGTATCGCAGTTGAGACGGTATGTGGCAGATCCTAGCCATGTACTGGACCATTCTGAGATTGAGGTGGGACCTACTCTCAGTTATCCAGAGCAGCCTGTTGAGATTCTGGACCGATGGGAGAAGGTATTGCAGAACCAATCGATACCCTTAGTTCGCGTATCTTGGAAGCATCACTCTCCAGGAGAGTCCACCTAGGAGAGAGAGGATGAGATGCGCGAACGTTACCCCTAACTTTTCCAGTCTTGAGGTATGATTTTGTTCTTTCTTAATCATGCATTTTTTTCTTTAATTTCGAGGACGAAATTATTTTAAGGGGGTAGATTCATAACATCCACTTTTTCATAGAAGGGTATTTCAGTCATTTCAGCCATTTTTGACCTTTATGTGATTTCCTGAATATATTGACTCTTGTTTGTGCTAGCAACTGGTTTAACCCTAGTGGACTTGTATAGGGGCCTAACCATGCATTATAATTTTTATTTTTATTTTTATTTTTAGAATTTATTTTGTGCATTAGATTATTTTTAAGGCTTTTATTTATTTATTTAGCCTTTTTGTATAGAGGCCTTTGAGCTTTTTGACTTGGGCCCATTTCTAATTGAGTAGGAGATAGCCCAAGTGAAACCCTAACACCTAGACACCCCCTTGGCCGCCCAACACAGCAGCACCCCCTCCTTTTTTTATCATTTGTGAAAATTGTGAGCCTCCACGAAGAAACCCTAAGATCCATCTCTCCAAAACAGCTTTTTCCTTCATCCGGAGTCCGTTTCTCCCCAAATGAACTTCGTTGCACTCGTCGAGGAGAGGAGGATCTACTGGAGCATTTCTGGAGTGGAGACGGAAGGTTTTGCTGGAGGGAAATCGGCCGACACGACAACCGAGGAGCCCCGATCATTGAGTTTTGACACTCAATAGGTAAAACCCTAATCTACCATTGCAAATATGGTTTTCTCTTCATTTTTGCATCCATATAGGTGCCCTAGCCTTGCCCACAAAATTTGGTGGGATTTCGACTCCGTTTGATGGAGGTATCGAGCCCGTGTCGGTCCCTTACGGCACGTGTTCGACGAAATGCCGCTTAGGATAGAAAGTTGTTGTTTTTCATTTGTCTTCATGGATGTTTAGATAATATGATTTTAATAAACTTTCGTGAAGACGGTTTTGGGTTTGACATCATTTCAGCGGCGTTTCGGGCAACGGACGTACGTGCACGGTTCCCGTGCACGAGGCCGTGCGTGCCCTGCTGTCCGCGTGTGATTGCACGATGGACAAAGAGTATTTTTGCGTGAAAATTTGTGAGCACGTGGGGGCAACCTCTGTCCTCATGCTTGTAAAATTTCACGACTGTTCGTTGAGCGAGCGCGAAGATATCGCGCGTGCACCGCTCAGCCACTGTGCATTCAGACCTTCGTCTTTGTCGCGGAAACGGACTTCGTGCGCGCACACGACGCAGCGAAGACCCATTCAGGACCCGAAAATGTTGACCTAGACCTAGACGACCCATAGGACGAATCCCAAGTCGCGGCGTGGCCCGACGAGGGAGCAGCGAGGCCGGCACCACGCGCACGAGGGCGCGCGGGCGCGCGCGCGCGCGCAGCAGGCCGCGCAGGTGCGTGGGTCTGCGTGTGCTATTTTAGGCAGCGTGTCGCCGTGTCATTGTATCCTAGACCTACCCCAGGACCCCTCCCAGCTACGTGCACGAGCACGTGGCATTTCGTTGCGTGTGCGGCGCTCAAACGAGCGAGAACGCACGCGTACCACGCGGTATCGGAAAATTCCGATACGCGTTCTGTGGACACGACACGAACACGTTTTCGAACCCGAGAGTATACGAACGCATCACGTGGGTCGAGGCCAACGTGTATGCAAGTTTTGCGGGTTCGTTTGGTGTATTTTGGATTTTGGGTTGTTGGGTGAAATTGGATCGTTTCTTTAATTTCGATTTTTAGTTGATATGTGATATTTTGATTTCCAACGTTTTAGCTTCTAAATTCTGAGTTTACAAGACTTATATGATAATTCAAATATGTGAGAACCAACTTTTGGCTTTGTTTCACAATTTTCCATCATTTATGAGTATATGTGCTTTCTATATAGCTTTATACATATATTTAACTATATATATATATATATATGTATAACCCCGTTGAAACCCATTCCTAACACATATACGTGGAGAATGGGTCGAGGGGGGATTATTCCAGATTTTAGACTTTTTAAGTATCTCGCATCATTGCGTAACTTTCCATTTGAGCTTTTGTATATATATATATATATATATATATATATATATATATATAGTTTCTTACTTTATATAGTTGTTTATAATAGTATAGTAAATTGGGTAATACCATGATTATGTTTGAATGTTATTAATCTCAGATTTTACCCTATTTTCAGTAAGCACCAGTACATACACACGCACACACCACTTTGTTAGATTTGGGTTTTGTTTTGTTTGTATATACACATGTGTGTATATACCTATATGTATATATATATAATTGCTTGTTAATTCTCTTAGATTAGATTGTAGTTGTGTATATGACTATAGGAGCCCTAGGACAAATTTTGGTTTATCATTTCGAGCTTAGTTTAGTCGAATTGGCCAAGTTGACCAAATTGACAAAAGTCAACTTTGGGTCAAACTTGATCCAATTCAACTCAAACGAACTCCAAATGACCTAGAATTTTGTGTATGACCTAGAAATTAGTAGACGGACCAGTTGACCCAAGTTTGACCAGGTTTGACCAGTGTTGACCAGGTTTGACCAGAGTTGACCGAGGGTTGACTTTGACCAAAATGGACCTAGAAGCATGTAGTCTTGCATTGTAGCTATTGCTCTTGATATTGTAGACTTGGTTGTGACATGTGTGTATTTTAAATAGGTTTACATTGCCCAGTTTAGTTACACCTCATCATCAGCAGTTCGATTTGCCAGGCGAGTACATTCTCTGATCTTTTCATACTTCTTTGGATATGTTCTCTTGTTATAGACTAGTATATTTGATGCTGACACGATGTTCACACGGATTAGTACTCTCTGGATCTTTTCATGCGATGTTATCCTCTCGGATACATCGAGTATGTCATGTTCATGTACTTTATCATGGCCATCATGTACTCCATGTATTCATATTTATCCATATGCACTCATATGTTATTCATGTACACTCATGACCATATGAGCTCCATGTATACAGTAGTTGATATCCATGTGCAATAATATAACATGTATTGATCCTTGTGTATTGATTGGGGGCAGGGAGAGTGTAGTTGGTTATGTGATCATTATCTCCAGTAGGTATCCATGTGCACTCCATAGCTGTATCCATGTGCAACCCAGATCGTTTACATAACCAATTTATGCTCTGATTCACGTGGAAGGTTATATTTCTCTATTGTCATATTATATCTCATTTTATAGTCTCTCTCTCTCTCTTGTTGATTTCCTTTACAGCGATTCTTGTATAGTTTTCTATAGCTTGCTTTATATGTCGATTCCTGCTATGAACTGTTGTGAGAGATATGTGCTCGTTCCGTCCTGACTGGGCATGTTAAAAATTTTACAGGTATTGATGAGGAGTACTATCCTACCTATTATGGCATTGGCTTAGATGACACTGGCGACGTGGACCCTCAGGAGGATCCCACAGTCGCTGAGGACTTGCCTATAGTCTAGCTGAGACTTAGTACTTTATTTGTATTTCTATTTGAGACTTTATGAGTTGTACTTTTGTACTTGAGATTTATTCTGGTGGTTTACACCTAGACTTTTATTTGTGACTCTCTTGAGATTCTTTCTTCTATTCCATCTTAGTATTGTGATTGAGTTACTTATTATTACTCTCCGTTCGGAGCTTATTCTAGACTGTTTTAGATATTGTGACTCAGGACAGCATTCTACCGCCGACACTGTGGCGTAGGCTGGGCGTTCGTTACTTCTCGTGCCCTTTCACTGGGTGCGGGTCGTGACAGAACTCTAGGACAAAATTGGAACAATTTACCGCCTAGTCGAAGTTGAAAATAGCTAGAATTCATTGGTTTCATTAATAAGAGTCCATGATATATTTAGATCTCCCTCCAAGAGATAGTAAATCTTTGAGAAAGCTAAAAGAAGGAAATAAAAAATTAATAGATGTATATAGTGAAAATGGGAGGCGCAGGTTTGCCCCTTTTATCAGATATGGTACTAAAGGTGAAACAATAAAAAAATCCATCTCTCTTTCTAAAGACAAATGGATGCAACTGTTAGGCTGCATGTTTCCTGAGTATCCAAAGTTTCCTCTCTTTCGAAATAACATCAAGAAGTCTGAACTAGGGCTGCAAACTGATCAGAGGATATCCGACCAGTCTGAAGCCATGGGCATATTTTTTATTAAAACCATCATCGCCTCTTCTGTACATCCAAAGGTGGAGCCCATTACAACATCATCTAAGAACATCCTTAGGCATATGGAGTGCAAACAATTAAATTTAAAAAAAGAAGGAACAAGAATGCCATGCCATGGTAGAGCTTTCACAACAATGAGTTAGGTGAAGCCTTGGAAGGATAATTATAATGATATCAAAAACATAAAGGGATGAAGAAAGTAGTTCATAGTTGCATATTTATGAAGATTAATTTCATCTATCTAAAGAATATCGACATAAGTTTAGTGTCTAGTGTATGACAGCAGAGAGGTTCTCCGAAATAGATGTCCAAACAGGATCATCCCGATAACACAACGAAAAGATGAAAACAAGAATATAGACTATAGTAGAAATAGAGCGGACAGCTCTTCCGAAAAAATATTGAAAGACTCTGCTGCCACAACAATATGGACTTCCATAGAATGTGTAAACATTCCTCCCATGCATCAAATTTTACAGAAAAAATCTACAAACCATATAGTTATTCTGAATAATGTGACAAGAAACAAATCGAGAATTAAAGGGGTGAGGAATTACCGAGCCAAACCCTTGTTTACAAAGGGGATAAGCCTCACACATCCAAACTGAATCACAAGCTCACGAACATTTAGACTTGCCCTGCACATAAACCTAATAAAAACCCACAAAAAACATGTATAAAAGGAGAAGTATAATAATCAAAACTTGAAGTGAACCAAGATTTCATCTTTGCGATGGAATCATCTACCAAAAACCCAAAACAAAAACAAAAACCAGAAAAGTAAATATTTATATTGTGGCTACAACTATCCAGTTCTAGCTTTACATATTCAACTCCAAAAAGTTCTAAAAAATTGTTAATTAAATTACGCAAATTCATGGATCAATTACAAAGAATGAACAAACTCATTAACTAATAGCAAGTGTAACTTAAGTTTCCAGATTCAAAGTTTAAACCATCTCTTAATCAAAGTTATTCACTCATTAAACATACTATTATTCTAAAGTTTTAAACCAGTCCAATTCCATCAATTGAGAGAAAATTATTGTTCACATACTTCCTACTTTTAAACTTTGACCTCTCTCTTCTTCAAGGTTATCTAGTTCAATTCAAGTACTTAACAAACCAAACTACCAAAACATAACATCACGAACAATGAAACAAAACCCTAATTCCAAATTTAAAATTTTAGCCCATCACTTCTTCAAAGTTGTTATATTTAACATATAAATAACCCAAGTTGTCCATAAAGTAGCCCAATTCAAGCAATTATGCAACCTTAAACCCCAATTTCAAGAAAGCTAACCCAAAACCCTTAACTTCACATTGTTCCTCACCTGAAGGAGCCACCGGGGGAGTTAATAAAGAGCCTGATGTCCTTGGTGGAGTCGATGGCATCGAAGAGCAGTAGCTGGCTGATGATGGCATCAGCGACGAAGTCATCGATCTGGCTCCCAAGGAACACAATTCTCTCCCTCAGAAGCATCTCCATCACGTCCGATGAGTCCGCCGCCCCCTTCGCCGAGGTAGGTAGGCGGAGGACAATGGGGAGAATCGAGGGCCTAGTTTCTCCACGGATCCCAGCCCTAACCCTAGAATCGAAGGCCCCCTCCGTCCCAGATCCCAGTCCTAACCCTAGAATCGAGGGCCTGGTTTCTTCGCAGAAGATCGAACTATGGCTCTGACTCCTAAAGGACTGAGCTTGAAGAGGAAGGATTGGGATTTTAGGGTTTTGGAGCGGCCGGTAGCAGGAAAATCGAGGGCTTAAATTGAGTAGAGAGGGAAAGGGAGGCCATGGCAACAAAGGAGTGGGAGATGGACCAAAACTTATAATATTTGGTGGAAACCAGAAAAGTGTAAATTTCTAACAGAGCGGGGTTATGATCAGGAGATTTAGGTTTTCGCCACATATAATATTTGGTGGAAACCGTCACGAACTCAAAATTTGTCAAAAAAATTTATGATAATGACATCTGAAATAGATGCGGGAATTCCCCCCCCCCCCCCCCCCCCCCCCCCCCCCCCCCACTCGACTTTAGTTGACGGCTTTAACTTACTCGTCAACTAAAAGTGGTGAATTTCGTGACAGTTTTTCGAAATCCGTCAACTAAAGGGGTACAATATTCTATACTTAACACAAAAGAAGGGTTTACTTGACACAAGGCCTAAACCGTCAAGTAAAACCGAATAGTTGATGGGGATTACCGACCGTCAATAAAAAGACCGTCAACAAATGTCATTTTTCTTGTAGTGTTCATGCTGAATAGTACAGTACTACAAAAAGACATGTGACATCATGCTAAAATGGTATTACACCACAAAAGGTAGAGTCTCGACTTTGTGCCATATCATAGCGACATAACACCGCAAGGAAGCGCAAGGCTTCATGCTGAAACTATTAACAAAAAAAACTTCACCTAAGTGTATGGAAAGAGATGTGGGTTGTCTCTTGAGAGTAAACTTGTAGACACCCACGATACATACATCAAGACCAAGTCAGCACAGGGCCTTTGATGTGCGACCGGAGGTGCAGCTGATGTTATTATTTGAGTGGAAAGAATAGTAGCTATGGTGCAGAATTCAAGGCTTATCCATTCTTGTAATGTAGTGTCCCGCTACATGAAGGCACTAGATGAAGAGAGAGATCAGTTTTGGCTCAAGAGAAAGCCTTCACAAAGACGATTGATCGGGTCAGTGACAAGGACTCCACTTTCTGATTCTTTCACGCCTAATAAAGAATCTATGTGTTTTTAATGTTTGCTAAGAAGTGAACGAACCATTGCTATGCTAATCAAGATAAGAAGAGAAAAAGACACTACCAAAATATGTCCATTTAGCGACGGCCACATCCGTCGCTCATTCGTCGGGAATCAGTATTAGCGACTGATCGCAGACGGATCTTGGTCAAAATAATCCGTCGGCAATCAGCTTGTCGCTAATAATGATCTGTCGCTAAGTAGTCGAAGAGCGACGGAATAGCGATGGCTTTTCATCTTCACAATACGATTCATTAGCGACTACTTTCCGAGGGGCTTTCGTCCATTTCAAGTATTAAATACTTAACAATGTTGACGCTATCGACGGATAGTCCATAGGTAAACAGTCGTAACAGTGTATCAGAGGGTATCGTTCCGTCGCTAGTCCGTCGATCGCCGTCGCTAACAAATGACGGATTAGTGACAGAATACTAACGGATTATCCGTCGACTATGTTCTGGAAACGCTTGACATTTCCAGAACCTTGGCGACGGATAAAGCATCGCTACGCCGTCGACAGAGCGACTGATTAGTGGCTGATTATCCGTCGCTATGGCTCTGGAAATGTCAAGCATTTACAGAACCTTGTCGACGGATTTTCTGTCACTACGTCGTCGAGAGAGCGACTGATTAGTGGCTGATTATCCGTCGCCTGGGCGACGGATTGTCCGTCGCTATTTCGTCGAATTATGTACCACCAGTACCTTGTCGACGGAAGTTCCGTCGACCACCCGTCGCTAACTGAGATTTTTTTTTCAAATCTCTAGTTAGCGACGGCCATTCCGTCGAAAGGTAGTCAGAAAATGGAAATATCCGTCGCCAACCGGTCACTAGTCCGTCGCTAACTGAGATTTTTTGAAAAAAAATTGCAGCACTTTTCATGTTCACAAAAATATGAATAAACCAAACCAATATATAATGCACACCAATTATCCAACAATCACATAGACCAAATATATAATGCACACCAATTATCCAAGAATCACATAGACCAAATATGCACATACGAATTTAATGCACACCAATTATCCAAGAATCACATAGACCAAACCAAATTAATATAAAATAGACATCAATTATCCTGGAGAGTAACCTAATATCCGTCGTTATAATCCGATCATAGCACAAATAATTCAAAATTTCCACAAATATTCCAAATTTTCTTAATTACAATATTTTAAGAAGAATGAGGAGTTCGATTGCCCGGTGGTGGTAATCCCTGCTGCGACCGACGAATATACTCCTCCACTAGGTACGGCGGCAAGTTGTCGTAGACGCTGCTCGGAAGTCGGCGTAGCTGCTCTGGCAACATGAGATCCAGGAGTACCGTCACAGTCGGAGGCGATACCAGAGGGCAGCAGGGTTGAAAGAAAGATGTCCCGCGGAAGAAGGATCGACACCAGCAGTCGACGGACCGGCACCAGTAGAAGACGGACCGACACCAGCAGTAGACGGACCGGCAACAGTAGACGGAGGCGAAAAGTATGTGGCAAATTACTCCCGCAAGGACGACACCGCCTCGTGCAGCTGCGTAAGCTGCGACCTAACATCATCGTCTGCCGGGGCCGCGGGAGGAGACAGTATCGGTAGAAATCTCTGCGTCGCGATGTGCAACGGCCCTAGGGAGCCGACTCCGTACATGAGCCTTTTTTAAAGCCGCCGACGGTATCTACGAACAAGTCGTTACGAGCGGCCAAAGAAGAGGGCGTTCGGGCGGGCGTCGTTTCACCGACATCCTCGATGTCAGTTAACTGAGCCCGACTAAGGGCCTCACGATACGCAGCCTATCAAATGAATGTGTTTATATTATAAGATTTACCTAAGTTGTAATCTAAATCCTATGTTTCACTAAGTTAAGTGTGAATTCTAAGTTTACCTAAGTTATAGTTCGAATACTTTTAATTCTAAAGTAAATCTCATAAACATAAGTACTTACATCAGTCTCCTTGGCCCTCTCGTCGACGAAGCTCCCGTCCTTCCGTCTTTTGTGCGTATGCTGGAACACGTCGTACATGGTGACCGATTCTGGCGCCCTTCCCTCCTTCATCGTCCGTTGGGCCTGCATACGAAATTTTCGTAGAACTTAATTAACTTCGTATATTAATAATACCTAATTCAATAGTAAAATAAATTTACGGTATCTCACCAGATCTGCAAGCGTCGCTGCGTGGGGCCTTGATCCCCCCGTATGAAGCCCCGCGGCCTGTCGGTTCGCCTTCGCCTTCTTCGATTTCTCCTTATACGCAGGAGTATCCATCATACCTAAGAGGTCCTCATATTACTCATGTCGGATCCAATTCGGCCTCGTATGCCCCATTTTCAGGTCATGAATCATATCCCGTATCTTCTTCGAGGCAGCGCTTCTGTAGGTCATGCAGATCGCGTCCTCGCGATGGAGGGCCACCAGTAGCCGGTCTAACATAGAAATTCAATTATCATATAATTTAAAAAATGGTTGATTAAAGAGTAACTAATAATTAACCAGAAGATATAGATATATATCCTCAACTCGTCGAGCCAGGCGTACTTCAAGTTTGGGGGCACCGACGAAAAGTTGAGGTAGGAACCATGGAAGTTAGCCTTGATAATTTCTCCAAGAGCCCTGACAACATTAAACGAAAAAAACCTACAAAAAAGAAACGACTGGATTATTAACTTGAATAAATGAAAGAAATTTAATAAATTATCTTAAATTTACTTACGAGGTCCCCGCGGGCTATAGCTCTTGTCGGAACTCGCCTCTCGGCCTCTCTAGTGCCGTCGGAGGATCCACGGGTCCGCACATGTACTCTCCAGTAACCGGATGGAACCGAGTACGGGGGTACTCCGGGGCCCACTGTACAGTAACTGGGGGATCTACTGGTGGATCCGCTGCTGGTGGGTCCGATAGCGGAACGGATCCGCTAGCAGATCCGGACTCATGCCTCGATGAAGTGGTCGATCGACGGCGGGATGTGTCTGTGCCCGGGGTACTCTCCGGGTCGGGTTGGATGGATGAGGTCACATCCCGAAAAGATTGAATGCGACCACGACCACCAACACCACTACGACCACGACCACCACCACCACCACGACCACCACCAGCGCCACGACCACGGCCAGCCATCATGACCTGTAAATAGAACACATAAACATAATTAACAATATAAAATTGTAAATGAATATAAAATTCTAAACTAAAATATATATACCACCAGTAGGGAGACGAGTGCCGCCGCGACAAAAAAGACTAGGAGTGACATCTGCAATAAGTAAATAATCGAATAAAAAATATGAATTCACGTAATTTGTTTTATGAGGTCAAACTTAATTCACGTAATTGGAAGTGTTTTTAATATATAACAATATTTAACCTAATCATCGTCTTCGTTATCATCCTCGGCCTCGTCTTCATCATCATCATCCTCATCATCCTCATCCTCATCCTTATCTTCATCGTCGATTTCATCTGTATCCTCATCCCCATCAAATTCGTCTTCTTCTTCTTCTTCTTCTTCATCTTCTTCTTCTTCTTCTTCTTATTCTGCCTCAATATTTGGGACAAGACGTCTCTTTCTTCCCTGGTTGACAGCTAAGTCTTGTGTATCAACCTCTTCCTTCCCTCTATTTTTCTCAACAATATCTTCAACATCCATTGTATCCGAGTGTTGTCCCAAGTATTGGGACTTTTCGATCTGGTCCTCTTGGTACGCTGGGTCTCCAACGTTGAATGTATTTCTAAATTTAATCTTGCATACTGTCTACCAGTCAAATCGATCTCTACGATGCCTTGGGTAGCTTGTATAGTAGACTTGAACAGCCTGATTTGCTATCGCAAATGTATCGGACCCTCTATACCTCCTGTGATGATTTATATCGACAAATCCAAATTGTTTATCGATTCTCCAATCGATATTTGGTGTCGTATCGAACCACTCATATTTGAACATCACAATATGTATATCATATGGGCCAGTATATTGTAAATCTACAATATCCCGAAGCACTCTATAATAGTCAAAGTCCGGCTCGTCGTCATAGATGGTGCCTCTTATGCAAACACCGGAATCCTTGGTACTGATGCCGTCATTGATAAATTCGACATTTATAGCATTCTCAGTTGACTTAAACCTGAAGCCATTAACGACATAGCCTGGCCAAGTCTTTATTTTCTTCTTCGGTCCCAATGCCAGATAACGAACACTCTCATGAGTGAGTGTTATTTCAGGCAATAAAACCTGTAAACAAATATTTATAATTTAAATATTTTAGTTTATATATTTATAATCTCAATTATAATCTCAGTTACTTACGTATTTGCGAAACCATGACGGAAATGTACAATCAACCTCTCTTTGAAGTCCCTCATCGATAATATCGGGTGTCCTCATTTTGACTTCATCTCTAAATACACTATTAGAGAAAATAAGAATATATAAGTGTAGTAACTTACTTCATCAAATTAGAGATTATAACGAGTGCAAGTGTACTGCTTACTTCTCCAAATCTCTCACTTCTTGTATGTCACAGTTTAAGAAGACATATCGGTGAGCAGCATCATACTCGTCGTCTGTCAACCACCGTCTTTGACTAGCCCCAACAGGCTTGCCCCTTATATTGAATATACCTCCATCTTCAACGTCCTCGTCATTCCTTTGAGGTCTATTTCGATTTGTCTTAACGTGAGTATCAAAATAAATGGAGCAGAAGTTTGATACCTCTTCGATAAGATAGGCTTCGCATATCGAAGCCTCTATATGAGCCTTGTTGCCAACTTTCTTCTTTAGATGGTGTAGGTATCTAGAGAGTCAAATTATCTTGAGAATTAAGAATGAAGTTTAAAACCCACTAAAATTCAACTTAAATTATATCGATTTTTATGTACCTTTCAAATGGGTACATCCATCGATAATGAACAGATACACCGACACGGGCTTCGTATGCTAGATGAATCGGTAGATGCTCTATGCCGTCGAAGAAGCCAGGAGGAAATATTTTCTCCAACTTGCAAATTGTTAAGATAATCTTCTCCTCAAGTTCAACCATGTGTTGCACAGTCAACTTAGTTGAACAAATATCCCTAAAGAATATAGATAGTTCGGCCAACGGCACCCATACAGCAGAAGGCAACAACTCTTTCAAAGTAATGGGCAGTGATCTTTCCATAAACATGTGGCAGTCATGACTCTTCATTCCCGTTAGCTTGCGTTCATTGAGATCAACGCATCTAGACAAATTCGACACATAGCCGTCGAAAAATCTTAAAGTAGATACCCACTTGCAGATTATTAATCTATCTTCCTTGCTTAATGTGTATTGTGCTATCGGCTTACTTAATTGTCCAGCAGCTCCCCTTTGTATCAAGTTCAGATAAGGATGCTTGCATATCTCGGCAATGTCTTGTCTTGCTTTTGGATTGTCCTTCGTCTTTCCTTTAATATCTATGACGGTATTGAAGACATTATCGAACACATTCTTTTCGATATACATAACATCAAGATTATGCCTTATAAGATTACCATTTCAATAAGGTAAGTCCCAGAAGATACTCCGTTTGGTCCAGTTATGGCTTTGTTCGAACCCATCGACACGATTGTTCGATGGATCTTCTATTACAGTGGGCAAGTGCTTTACATCTTTCCAAATATCGTATCCCGATAATCTGGCAGGCGGATGAGAAAATTCTTGTTTTTCAGCTCTGAACGTGTCCTTGTTCTTTCTCCAAGGATGACTCGCGGGCTGAAATTGACGATGACAATCAAAGAAAGAAGTTTTTCCTCCATGCTTAAGGCGGAACGCCTTACTATTTCCCATGCATATCGGACAAGATATGATGCCGTGAGTACTCCATCCCGACAGCATACCGTATGCGAGAAAATCATTGATTGTCCACATCAGTGAAGCTCTCATCTGAAAGTTCTGTTTCCTAGAAATATCATAGATCGCGACGCCGATCTCCCACAGCTATTTCAGCTCATCCACCAACAGCTGTAAATATATATCGATATTCTTCGTCAGATTTTTGGGACCCGGTATGATAGCTGTCAAGAACATATAAGGAGTCTTCATACACATCCATGGTGGCAGATTGTAAGGGGTCAGAATGACCGGCCAGCATGAGTATTAAGATCCCGACTGCCCGAAAGGGGCGAAGCCATCAGAGCATAGCCCCAGACGTACATTTCTAGGCTTTGCACGTTCTTCGTTGTGCCACGTCATGTGTTCTGCTGTATTCTGAGACATATACATCCTCTGCAAGCGCTTCGTGATCGACAAGTAATACATATACTTGTAAGGACGTCATTTTCTAGTTGACTTTCCTTTTCTCCTGACTGGCTTGTAACGATCTGCATTACAAAAGCTGCAACTTTCTATATCCTCGTTCTCCTTGTAGTACAACATGTAGCCGTTGCGACAACAATCTATCTTCTCATACCCCAGTCCCAGTTGTCGGACCATCATCTTCGACTTGTAGAAGTTTTTTGGAAGCTCTTTTGATTCTTTCGGTAATACCTCCTTGATTAGTTGTATAATCCGATCATAGCAAGTTTGTGGCAAGTTAAAATCGGACTTTATGTTCAACAACCGCATCGTCACTGACAGTATGGAATGTGGCTCACAACCAGGATATAAAGAAGTTTCAGCATCCTGAAACATATCATAGAACTCCTTCGCCTCGGGATTAGGATCCTCCGGATCAAAATTAGGCCATGCCGCGTCGTACACCATATCTCGTGCAAGGTTCTGCAGGTCTCCATAATCAACAGAGCATTCGTCGTCTTCGACGACAAGATCCGTTGCAGCATTATCATCAAAAGCATAGGTAGCAGCATTCGTAACATGTCTTTCCATATATTGTTCACCTTGCGATGACCACATGCCGTAATCACGTACGAAACCCTTACGGGTCAAATGATCTCTTACACTCACCACTTCTTCGTAACGTCTATTGCGATAATTACGACATGGACACTTGATTTTGTTACCGTCCATATACTGAGCTCTGCTCATGGCATACTTAAGAAACACTTCCACGCTTGCCTGAAAATTGTCACTCACACCTATTCTGCTCTCGTGTTGTCGTTTGTACATCCATGTACGATCAATGAAATAACGATCCATCACAGATTGGATGTGAAAATTTGTATCGTAAGACAAACTAAACAGAATTAGTATATAATCATGTAACTGGTATCGGTCTATAGGTTTGGTATAGGCCGTATCAAATTGGTATTGACTTTAGCGAATTGGTATCGTTCTATCCGATATGTATCGGCCGTATAGCTAGGATTCATACCGGCCTTATCGATCCGGTACGAATCCTAGCTATACGGCCGATACATATCGGATAGGACGATACCAATTCGCTAAGGTCAATACCATCCGATACGACCTATACCAAATCGATATACCGATACTAATCTGCTACGATCGATACTAAGTACATACGGAAACCGATACCGATAGTTCGATACCGATACCGATAGTTCGATACCGATACCGATAGTGTGATACCGATAGTTGGATACCGATACCGATAGTCCGATAGTTCGATACCGATACTGATAGTTCGATACCGATACCGATAGTCCGATAGTCCGATACTACCGATATCGCCGATACCAATACTCATAGGAAAAGTCTGATACCGATACCGATACTTTGAACCTTGATATATATATATATATATATATATATATATATATATATATATATATATATATATATATATATATATATATATATATATATATATATATATATATAAAGCAATAGACTTTCTCATCCTATTTCTTAAACTAGGGTTTGTCATATTGCATTTTCTTTAAAGTATCGGTCGATACCGATACGGTTTGGCATGTTCCGATCCGATACCGACCGATACCAAATATTGACCGATGCCGACATTGGGGGTCTTTGTTAGTTAGATATGACATATGTTAGAGTTATTTAGAAAATATATGTTGGTATCCTACTACTAGTTAGTATATTGGGATACAGATACTAGAAGTATAAGATAGTCGGTTAGATGGTTAGTAATAAGTTAGTGTCTAGAATGAGGTTAGTAGATATAAGTTTGATAGCTTATATGTTAGATGGCAGTATATTAGAGTGTGTATTTTGATATGATAGCTTAGAGTTTAGATAGATATATATTGGATATGTATAGCATCTTAGTTTTAGATATTAAGTTAGATATTCACATATTAGAGTTAAGATACTTGGTAACTTGAGATACCAAGTAGTATATTAGAATATGTTGGTTAGTTAGAGATGTGAGTTAGCTAGTAGATGTTAGAATTAGTGTACAGATAGATGTTAGAATTTATATTGATAGTTAGATAGATGGTTAGAAGTTAGATATTAGAGTGGTATGTTTGTGTCTTAGGATTCAAATGTTGGTAGCTTAGGATATAGGTTTTACCTTCACCATTAAGGTAAAGTATTTACCATAAAGTTAGCTACCGATAATTATTTATTTCCCAATACCAAAAAATTCGATACTCCGATCCGAAACTGCCGATATCGCCGATATCCTATTTCTTAAACTAGGGTTTGTCATATCGCCGATACTACTCAATGTATTTGTACCCCGCTGTAACACCTAGTTTTCCAGATGAGGGTAATTTTGAAATTTTATAATTATAATTATTATTTATTGATTATTATTTCATATTATAATTTTTGGTGATTTTTAATCATTTTTAAACTATTTAAAATTATGACTTGTGATTTTGACATTTTACTATTGTTTGGTTTTAATTTCGAGGAATTTGTCACCCCCAGTTTTTAGGAACATGGGTATTTTGTCATTTTGTATTTTTAAAATATTTTTGAAATTTATTTTATTATTTATGATATTGTTTTGGGATTATTTGAGTCGGGTTCGAATTTCAACTCAATCCGACTTGAAACGGGGACCCGGAGGGTAGTTTGACTCTAGTGGGACCCACACACTAGTTAGGCATGGCCCATATGATATTAATTTTAGTTCACATGATAGAAATATTTTAGTTAGAGGTTAGACTAATTATTATGGATAAGGTTAGTGTGATTAGAGACTTTAGAATGACTAATTTAGCCCCAACCAATTAGCCCTTTCCTAATACTAATAGAATAGGTTAGTGGGGGCATTTTGGACCTTACCATAATAGGACAAATAGCCCCATATGGTCAGACACTTTGGGAGAGGATAGGCTCAAGTTTATTTCATTATTCTCATCCACACTCTCTCTCTTGTTCTTTCCCAAATTCCTAGAGAGCAATCCCTAGCAATTTCTCCACCAAATCTTTCTATTTCACCACCAAATCTTCTTCTTTCCTTCTCCATTCTAGCCAAGGAGGAAGCTACCCAAGTTTGGGAGGATTCGGAGCTCGTTCGTGTCCTTTTGGAATCTCTACGTGTCGGTATCGCTCCGGAAAGGCTTTTTCTTCGATTCGATCTACCGGGAGGTATAAATCCCTTCTCCTTTTTATTTTCTCATGCATATAGGTCTATTTTGAACCCATAGGAATGACCCCCCATGGTTGTATCTCCATTTGTGTCTATTTTATGTCCATTTGGAGGTCATAGGAGTGTCCTTTGTGTTGTGGTTGTGTCCATGTGGGAAAATCTCAAATTTGGACACACTATGTGTTGTTGTTATGTATGAATGAATTATTACATGTTTAATCTCATATTTTTGTATTGAAGATGTGTTCTATAGTGTCTCATATATATATATTAGTGTAGAGAGTGAGTTCTTGATATATTATGTTATATACTTGTGTTCTTTTGTCTCAAACTACCTAAATTCGTCATGATTTTTATCCACGTTTTTAATTTCAGCCCTAACTTAGAAATATCATAACTTCTAGCTCAAAGCTCGATTTAATCTCCCTTTTTTTAAAAGAAGCGTATTGAAGTTAGCTTTCCAAAAACATATATTAATAGGCCTAATTCTTTCTGTAACTTTCTGGAGAATTATTTGAGTGTCAGCTGTACGAAGGACAAACGCGTTCTCGGTGTTTTTACGATTCCGGGAGTTTTCGGAAATGAAAACGCGATCCGTTTGAAGTTTCGGAAAGCTAACACATAGATCTATAACATACTTTAATCCTAGATTTTAATTCATGCTGAGATGGTACAATATTGATTATTAGTAGAAGTTACTATTCGGCATATGCATTTTGTGCACCCTTGTGTGTAATATAATGTTCTATTTGATTTTAACCCATGTTAATGTATATATATTATGTAATTAAATAGAGAATGCAAGCATGAGTAAATGGTTAAATAAATGATGTATGAGGTGTAAGTATCCTATCTAATATAAGCATATATAAGTATGGCTTGTAATGAATATGTAGGTTCCATAGTATGTAATATATGGTGCATATAGTGGTGCAAGAGAATAAATGAATGATGAATGAATGCAAGCATGAATGTAATGTAATAATAGATGTAATGTATGCAATATACAAGTTAATGAGATATAATGTTCTATGTTAACACAAATCCTATATTACCTCATGTACCCCCTTACACTATGTTGACACTATCACACTTGACACATTGTTCACTTACACTTTGACACTCTTTGATATGTATACACTATGTATGCCCATTTAACCCTCACTTGCCCCTTTGCCATGTTCACATACACACACATAGCCTCTTAAATAAGTAATTATGAATATAGTTAACTTAGATATGTATGTATATTATATATATGTTAGCATATTGTGTTATAATATATAAGTTTATATAACCATTTGAAATGCCATGATTATAGACCTAATGTTGAATACCAATATATGCATGTGTATATATGTGTAGACATATATAGCTTAAAGTAATAGATTACCTAGTGTATATCCAATGTGAATTCTTGCCTATTTGAGTATTGAATAATTGCATGCTATATAGAGTTGGGTGTATGTTGGCTTGTATAGCCTTGTATTGATGTGTGCTTGCTAGGATAGTCTTGGTTAGGCCTAGTAAGACTTGCTGGATTAGGACATGACCTAGTTTGACCTAGTTTGACTAGTACAGTTGACCAGAGTTGACCAAGGGTTGACTTTGGCCTAGTTTGACCTAGATTCATGTAGAATGCATTGTAGTGCTTTATATTCCCTTCTGGACATGTTGTGACTTGTGCTGTTCTAATTAGGAGCCAGACACCTCTCCTCGCACAGTATCTTTACCTTGGACATTCAGACATCAGGCGAGTACATTCTCTGATAGTTCTCTCATTTACTTGTCAATTACTGTACTTTAGTTCTAGTTAGTTGTATGCGATTCTCTGTTACAACACGTGTGGATATTTCTGGATTCATGTATACGATACACTTTTATTTTTTGGCCTCTATTACTGGTATCATCTCTATTACTGGAATCACCTACTGGAATCATTTAACTGGAATCATTTTACTGGAATCATTTACTGGTATCATTATATTTTGGCTGGACTCATCTTGAATCATTGTGTCAGAATTCTGGATTCACTTGCTGGGAGGAGAAATACTAGAGTGAGACATGTAGACATACCCCAATCTGGAATCTTCCTACTGGAATCTACTGGAAGCATAGGCATCTCTCGCCTGATCAGTAAGGGATGTGCTTGATTACCCACAGCCGTTTACATGTCGAACTCGGTATTTTAAAACACACTGCTAGAGTATAGGCTGGACGTACCCACGTCTTGTGCCCTTACTCTAGGGTGCGGGTCGTGACACCCGCGCTGCCCCGCGTGCGCCACACCCGCCGCCCCCCGCTGCCCCGGAGCGCGTTGCCCCCTGCTGCCCCCCGCAGCCCCGCGCGCGCCAGCACCCCTCCCACCCCCCGCCGTACCTCCCACCCCCGCCGCACCTCCCACCCCCCGCCGCCCCCCCAGCCCCCCGCTGCACCGGAGCGCGCTGCCCTCCGCCGCCCGCCGCAGCCCCGCGTGCGCCACCCCCGCAGTCTCCGTCGCCCCCGCAGCCCACGACACCCCCGACAGCCCACGACACCCACGACCACCGAGAGAGAGAGAGAGAGAGAGAGAGAGATTACCTTTGGAAGAGAGAGAGGAGAGGTCGCCGATCACCGCCGCGGGAGAGAGAGAGAGGAGAGTGAGGTCGCCGACCGCTGCGGGAGAGAGAGAGAGAGAGGAGAGAGAATAAAATTTGGGGGGAATGAAAAGTTCCCCCCGTCGTTTCAATTTAAGTCTGGGCCCTTTATTTAGCGATGGACTAGCGACGGATAAAATCCGTCGCTAGGACGTTGCTATTTTTGTTGCTTGTCGACGGAATATCCGTCGCTACGTAGTCGAAGAATTGTCCCGCCATTTTTCTCAACAATTCCTGCCAAATAATCGACTGCAGGGCGACGGCTCATTATCCGTCGCTATATCTCCGACGTCCTAGCGACGGATGAGCGACATTTTCTCTCCTTTAAAATAAAATAAAAATTGTATCGTCTTGTCGTCGGTACGCCGTCGGTTATTTGCCGCAATTCCGTCGCTAACGCCGACGAAAATTGTCCGTCGCTAATGTGCCGTCGCTAATTTAATGTATTTTGGTAGTGAGAGAATGCTTACTTGTCCCTAATCAAATGTTAATAACAAGTAGAATTACATGCTTAATGTCATAGCACAGTTGACATGCTAGATAATAAGTTTACATGCTAAAGTAGACTGTAGCTATGAATGAAAGAACCTTGCCATGCTTAATAAGATAATAACAGAGAATGTTACATGTCCTTAATTGTATGTTATCAAGAGTAGACTGCTATGTTACTGTTATATAACTGTTATCATCCTTGTATAAGTTAAAGGATTTTATGTTCCTGATTGTATGTTGAAAAGAATGAATGAATGACGACACTTGTGCTGATTGAATGAATGACCAGAAAAGTGAAAAACAGAGCTATGACTTTGTTGTTTGAATGAATGAAATGAAGAAATGAGCTATTGGCTCTGTTATACGAAAAGAAGTAAAAAGATAGAATAATTATTGATCGATAATATGTGCATCGTAGAGATTTATCTGATAGAGTTGCATTCATGCATTCGTCTTGGACAACTTGTGCACAAGGTAATAGTGTCTTGACGGTTCCTGGGGCACTAGGAACCGATCATCCTAGAAGCGATTGTAATAGAACCCTAAGATAAATGCTAGACCTCGCGATTAAGGGGTATTGTATCTGTGTCCACTAGCGACGAGCTGAACCAGAGAGTCACAGCGGTTAATCATGGGGAATGAAACATGGACCATCATGTAGATATGTGTCAATCAGTGAAGAGTTGAAGCCTGAGCCGTAGCTGCTTGCATGTGTGTTATCAATGCAGAGCTGAACCATGAGTAACAACTGCTGGTATATGCATGTATTAGTGCAGAGTTGAGCCTTGAGTCACAGCTGTTAATTGATGGCATGCATATATAAAGATTGTTGCTAGCCTAACATTACAGAGATGAACAGAAAGCATTATCGAGTGTATATTATGTTATTCTAATCCATGTCTTGTGCATAGATGGATCGACAGCTATGGGTAAGAGTCACTGAATAAGTGATGCCTTCTATGCTTTAGATATAGAATCATGAATTTTTCTGAGAATAAGATGATTTACATGAAATGTTGTTGTCCAAATATAGATACAGAACTGTATTATTCATTCCTTCTATATGTCCAAGAGAAAAGAATGCTAAATGTTATGCTATTGTAAAGTTCATAGAAATGATTATGGCTTATGGAACACTCTGCGCACTTCACATGAAATGAGTAGTTATCGTGCATAAACAGAATGGTCCCTCGAATGTCTGAAATGAATAGAAAGGAACTGTGACTTTTCGAAAGTGTTTTAAAAAAGATGTAATTAATCTGACTCTGTATTGCATGAAATGAACGTAGGTAAAAAGCTTGCAAGATCGCTAATAATGCAACATTTTCTCACATGAATATTTATGATCATTTTATACGGTGTAGCCTTTATCTTTCATCAGTACGTTAATATACTGACCCATCACCAGTTTGTATGCAGGTACAAGATTTATCGAGATGGGAAGTCTGAAGCGATAGCCAGAGTCTCATCCTTGTGAGCTGGAAATCGGTAGAAGAATATGCTAAAGTGATGTTTTTCCTATATAAAGGGATGTAATTTATGGGATAGGATCATTGTAATATGTATAGTTCATGAGAGATCGTAAGCCAAGTATGGCATATAATAGAGAGATAATTAGAACTTTGTAATTAGTTCAAACGATATCAAGAAAGAGAATGTGTTTCTGTTATTATTGTCTTCAATTTGTATTATGCAATATGTTCGCTGCTTCAATTTCTGTACTATTGTTCTGTTGCGTTATTGCCTACTCTGTCTTTTTTGTCATTGTATGAGTCTTGGTCTTGTGCAAGCGCAACTTAGGCTTGCACGGTATCACACTCAAGAAAGAACGATCGGTTTCGTAGAGATAAAAATGAGGATGAAAGGACTCTACGAGATCGGGACGTGACATAATGGTATCAGAGCAACACGATTCTCTGGCCAATTGTTGATACGATTGAATTCGAATATGTCTCTTGAATCTAAATTACTTTGCCTAATTAATATCATTGATGAGATGAACGTTCCATACAATAAGTTCGTACATATTTTTATGATGCCGACATAAGTTATATTGATTGATTAATTGAGATATGTTGTTGAACATGAGTTTTTATATGATCTGGACCGTAAATTTTATGGATTGATGATGGCGAAGGATGAGGACTATCGTTGCTATGGATATCATAAGTTTCTATTTAAGTTTCAAGGATAAAACTTTTTTCTCAGTGGATAATTATGTAGTGTCCCGCTCCGCGAAGGCACTAGATGAACAGAGCGATCGGTGTTGGCTTGAGAAGAAGCCTTCACAAATACGATTGATCTGGTGAGTGACTAGGACTCCACTTTCTGATTCTTTCACGCCTAATAAAGAATCTATGTGTTTTCAATATTTGCTAAGAAGTGAACGAACCATTGCTATGCTAATCAAGATAAGAAAAAAAAGATAGAATGCTTACTTGTCCCTAATCGCATGCTAATAAGGAGTAGAATTACATGCTCAATGTCATAACACTACTACCATACTAGATAAGAAGTTTACATGCTAAAGTAGACTGTAGCTATGAATGAAAGAATCTTGTCATGCTTAATAAGATGATAACAGAGAATGTTACATGTGCCTAATTGTATGCTATCAAGAGTAGACTGCTATGCTTATTGTTATAGAGTTGTTACCATGCTTGTATAAGTTAAAGGATTTCATGTTCTTGATTGTATGCTGAAATGAATGAATGAATGATGGCACTTGTGTTGATTGAATGAATGACCAAAAAAAGAGAAAAGCATATCTATGACTATGTCATTTAAATGAATAAAATGAAGAAAGGAGCTATTGGCTATGTTATACGAAAAGAAGTAAAAAGATGTAATGATTGCTGATCGATAATCTGTGCATCGTAGAGATTATCAAATAGAGCTACATTCAAGCATTGGTCTCGAATAAATTGTGCACAAGATAATAGTCTCTCGATGGTTCTTGGGACACTGGCAGTCGATCGGCCTAGGAGAGATTATAATAGCATCTTAAGGTAAATGCTAGACCTCGCGATTAGGGGGTGTTGTATCTGTGTCCACTAGCGACGAGCTGAACCAGAGAGTCACAGCGGCTAATCATGGGAAATGAAACATGGACCATCATATAGATATGTGTCGATTAATGAAGAGCTGAATCCTGAGCCGCAGCTGCTTGCATGGGTGTTATCTGTGCGGAGCTGAACCATGAGTCACAGCTGCTGGTATATGCATATGTTAGTGCATAGCTAAGCCTTGAGTCACAGCTTCTAATCAATGGCACGCATATAAAAAGATTGTTGCTAGCTTAACACTACAGATATAAACAGTAAACATTGTTGGATGTCTATTATGTTATTCTAATCCTTGTCTTGTATAGTGATGGATCGACGACTATAGGTAAGAGTCACTGAATAAGTGATGCCTTCTATGCTTTAGATATGGAATCATAAATTGTTCCTAAGAATAAGATGTTTCACATGAAATGTTGTTGTCCGAATATAGATACAGAACTGTATTATTTATTCCTCCTATCTGTCCAAGAGAAAAGAATGCTAAATGTTATGTTATTGTTAAGTTCATAATGAAATAATTATGGCTCATGGAACACGCTGCACACTTCACATAAAATGAGTAGTTATCGTGCATGAACAGAATGGTCCCTGGAATGTATGAAATGAATAGAAAGAAACTATGGCTTTTCGAAACTGTTTTAAAAAAGATGTAATCTGACCCTATACTGCATGAAATAATTGTAGGTAAAAAGATAGAAAGATCACTAATAATGAAACGTTTTCTCACATAAATATTTAGTGATCGTTTCAGACGGTGTAGCCTTTATCTTTTACCAGTATGTTAATGTACTGACCCACCACCAGTTTGTACGCAAGTGCAAGATGTAACGCCCAAATCCCACAGGGTCGTTCGTCCTCACTTTAATCTCTGCGGGACCATTCATCCTCGCTTGGGCATGATGTCGTGCAAGTCTAAGTTGTGCTTGCACAAGACCAATACCTGCATAATACAACTAGACAAAAAACACAACGCAAGCAGAATATTTAAATGCAAAAAACCAAATATTTGACTCAGATATTTGAAATAGAAACACTTTTTTATTGATAACTTGATAGGAATACAAGTACATTACTTTGCGACCCAAAATGCCATAGTTTGACTTACATATTTCTTTTTGAAACTTTTTTAAAAAATAGCCACAATGTACATACATCATATCCCTTTATTTCATAAAGAAAAGACACATTCAAAGGAAAACTTGCTGAACTGAAAGTAGAAAGTTTGGCAATCGAACAATGTTCCACTGGATTGGACAAGCTTCTAGCGCCTCTCAAAATCTTCCTATCTTCTCGCTATCTGAAATGATGCCCACAACGTGGGTCAGTATGCAACATATACTTGTGAGCGGCTATGACCGAAGTCATATAAATCTATACTAAATCAACATGTGAAGATAACCGTTCTTTGTTAGTGATTTTTCTATTTGTCTAGGTTTTTTTAAGCAATTCATAATAAGAAACATAAACAAGAGATCATTACTTATGTAGTAATTCTTACCCACGGTTGTCGGTCCATTCCTGCACAAGACAAGGATTAACACAATTTGCACATATATATAAAGCATACTTTCCATATCTGCATGCAGTGTTAGGTTTGCAATAAAGTCCGATTATATGCATGCACCTAACTACATGTTGATCCACGGGTCATTCTCCGTGATTATCTATTGTGACTCATTGGTTCAGCTCGTCACTATTGGACGAGATATCTAAACAATCTCAGATAAATCATAACATGTGCAACAATTAAACAACACGTTCATTCGTGCCTTTCTTTTTGTTCACAATAGAGATATAACTCCTAACTTTGTGACAATTCTCTCTTCTATTGCAACATATACAAGTCCATCTATACATGTCTAAACATTTGTAGCATACTCGTAGGCAACATGTAGTCATTCATATGGGAACAAATTAAGTAGCAGCACATGATCCAACATTTGATTCAATTCATTTATCTTCTCTTATCGTTTGTTATTGTGGTATCGTTGATCATAGAGATGCAAGAATAAGTGGACTAGAGATCATTTTGTTAAGACGTGGAGATAAATTATAGCTCGGTCAAAGCAACTTACCGAGATTGAATCTTATTTGAGAGAATGAGGGACTTTGCGCACCGATCGCGTACCGCCTGCATCCAACATTAGCACCAACCTTTGATTAGCATACTTCGATCTCTTTCTCTCAAGATTCGAAATGAATACAAAATATGATGAAAGTGAACAATGAAAACCAATCATCAAAAACCAACACAAAAACACATTCATCAAAATCAAGCGGCGAAAGAAAACATCCAACGAAAAATCTTGGGTTCATTTCAATAGAAGTAGATCCGTTAGTTGGAAATGTTCATTGTATTGCATCCGTAATCAATCGATACCGAAAAAAGATTTCTCCAATAACTCAGCCAAGACTGATTTAGCAAGACGTGGGTATTACATAGTGGATCGCGAGGAGTGGGGTACTACATAATAATCCATTGAGAAAAAGTTTTATCCTCAAAACTTAAACGATAACTCATATCCATCAATATCCTGATCCTACTGGAGTTTCATCAGATTGAAAACACGAGGCCTCTGCAACTGCTCATTGTGCAGCTTGCCTCATATCGGCGGTGGGTCCGGCATCGGCCTACGCTTCATTGTATTACTTCGATTTTGTGCCGTATTCTTTCTCTTTGGACAGTTCTTAACAACGTAGTCTTGGCTACCCCAACCGAAACACGCCTTGCTCAAAGTGCGACAGGCTTCCTTGGTGTGACCCTTCAGGCCACAATAACTGTATTCCATGCTTATCATATGACAAGTTTCTTTAGTATGGCCATGTCGGCCACAGAAGTCACACTCTACCATGTTGCGGTTTTTTCGTCTGTCTTTCTCTCCCCATCATAGTACCTTTTGTAGATTGATTGCTCTAGTCTGAGCTTTCGTCGATGCGCTCCTCAGCTAAATTATTCTATTTGTACCGTCGCCTCAAAGGCCTTGATGTATGACCCATACTCTCGATTCAAGACATCTTTTTGAATGTCATCGTTCTGACCTTTTATGAATCGATTCATGTGAGTCCTCTCGTTCAGAATCATTGCGCTAGCAAACTTTGCTAATTTGGAAATCTCGGACTCGTCGTCCTCGACGGACATGTTTCCATGTTTCAATGCCATGAATTTGTCTTTCTTTTTTTGACTGATTGCAGGAGAAAGATATTGTTTCAGAAAGGCGTGCTTAAACAAAGCCCATGTAATCTTTCCGTCTGGCTTCTTAGCTCCCACCAATCATCTACACGCAATCGCAGCTGTAGGGCGGCACAGGCCACCTTCTTGCTGCTTGCAGCTCTAAAGAATGAGAATATGAGCTCAATCTTTTTAATACAATCCATCACCTTATCTGGTGGCTTCCTGCCCTCTAACTCTGGAGGCTTTGCACTCAAAAAATCTGATGGCTCAAATGGTTTTTTTCGTGTTTGCTGTGGTTCGTCCGTATCTACGAGCCCAATCTCGGGAGTTCCAGTTGGATTGGTCGCTGCGGTGGTATCACGATTGCCCGCCAACGAAGATACTATTCAGGTCAAGGCATTCAGTTGCCTCTATTAGGCCTTGCTATGTTCCTCAGCTTACTTTCGTTGAGTTTCCATTAGGGCCAAAATCCGTTCCACCGGGTCGGCCGAGCCCAATGCTCGCGGAGGATCCTGACTACCTTCTATTGCTATTCCTCTGTAAAAAAGAGTAACTTTTGTCAATCTCATAAAATATGGACTTATTGTATGGGACATTGGTTTTTCATAACTCAAAATCGGGACCATCAAATATCATCAAAATACCTATATACTTTTTGTAAACGATATTTGAAAGAGGCCAAGGACGTAAAGCCGTGCTCTGTACCATTATATTACGCCCCGATCCCGCAGGGTCGTTCGTCCTCTCTTTGATCTCTACGGGACCGTTCGTCCTCGCTTGGGCGTGATGTCGTACAAGTCTAAGTTGCGCTTGCACAAGGCCTGTACTTGCATAATACAACTAGACAAACAAAACAAAATACAAGCAGAACATTTAAATATAGAAAATCAAATATTTGACTCAGAGATTTGAAATAGCAACACTTCTTTTTATTGATAACTTGATAGGAATACAAGTACATTGCTTTGCGACTCAAAAATTCCATAGCTTGGTTTACATATTTCTCTTTGAAACTCTTTTTGAAAACAGCCACAATGCCCATACATCATATCCCTTTATTTCATAAAGAAAAGACACCTTTAAAGGAAAACTTGCTAAACTGAAAGTAGAAAGCTTCGAAGCGATGGAACAATGTTCCATTGGATTGGACAAGCTTCCAGCTCCTCTCAAAATTCCTTGTCTCTTTGTTGTCTGAAAAGATGCCCATGACGTGGGTCAATACGCAACACGTACTGGTGAGCGGCTATGGCCGAGCTCACGTAAATCTGCACTAAATCAACATATGAAGCTAACAGTTCTTTATTAGTAACCTTTCTATTTGTCTAGGTTCTTTTTAAGAAATTTATAATAAAAAAACATAAATAAGAGATCATCACTTATATAGTGATTCTTATCTACGGTCGTCGATCCATCCTTGCACAAGACAAGGATTAACACAATTTTTGTATATTATAAAGCATACTTTTCATCTCTGTATTTAGTGTTAGATTTGTAATAAACTCTGATTATATGCATGCACCTAACAACATGTTGGTCCACGGGTCATTCCCCGTTATTAGCCGATGTGACTCTTTGGTTCAGCTCGTCGATATTTGACATGATACAACACCCCCTGATTGTGAGGTTTCTTTTACCTCAGGGTGTCTAAACAATCTCTCATACGCTGAGCGATTTCCAGTGCCCCAGGAACTGCCTGAGAGATCTAATTTTCTTCTGCACAAGTTGTCCAAGACCAATGCATAATCTATATGCCTATCCGATAAATTATAACATGTGCAAGAGTTAAACGACACGTTTATTCGTGCCATTCTTTTTGTTCGCAACAGAGCTATAGCTCCTAACTTTGTGACAATTCTCTCTTCCCTTGCAACATATACAAGTCAGTCTGTACACATCTAAACATTTGTAGCATACTCGTAGGCAACATATAATCATTCATATTGGAATAAATTAAGTAGCAGCACATGATCCACCATTTGATTCAATTTATTTATCTTCTCTTATTTTTGTTATTGTGGTATTATTGATCACAGAGATGCAACAAGCAGTGGTCTAGAGATCATTTTGTTAAGGCGTGGAGATAAATGGTAGCTCGGTCAAAGCAACTCACCGAGATTGAATCTTATTTGAGAGAATGACGACTTCGTACACCGATCATGCACCGCCTATGCGCAGTCAAGATTGAGTTAGCAAGTCGTGGGGATTACATAGTGGATCATGAGGAGCGGGGTACTACACAAGATGCATCGAGATGGGAATCTGAAGCGATAGCCAGAGCCTCATCCTCTGGAGCTGAAAATCGGTAAAGAATCTAACTACCTAGTTTTGAATTTTTAATTTTGGAAATCAATTTTGTAATTTTAGGAATTTTATAAAATCTTTTACTAAATTTTATGAAGTATTTCAAATTCTGGTTATTAGTATTTAATTAATTAATATCAAATTTTATTTATTATAAATTAATTATGGTTTAACTTCTAATTACTATTAGTAAATAATTAGTTAATATTTATTGCTAAAATATTTTATTGGGTATTAATCATTGTGGCCTACCAAGCTTGGACTTAGATTATGGGCCTATAGGCTTAAGTTAGATATATAATTATCTATTAGTTAATTCTAATTAGAAATTAGTTACTAAATTTTGATTAGTTATTAAGTTAGGATTAGTTAGAAATTAGTTGGCAGCCCTTACTAATTACTCTCAGATCTACTACTTATTACAAAATTGACATCAATGCTTGGAGAACACTCAACTTTTCCTATTAAAATAATGTAAATTTCTTATTATTTTATTACACGGAATTCTCTCTCTCTCATGTTCTCTTTCTCTATTCCTCTGCCGATCAGCACCTGGCCGCTGCCCATGGGCCATCGCCGTCGTGCCTGACCGACCCCAGGCCAACTCCATCGACCTTCTCCTCCCTTGTTCTTCTACGACCACTCACACCACCACCACCTTCAACTCAACCTCCAGCATCCTCATCACCACTCCAGCCTTCACACACCACCACGACCGCCACCTAGCCACCCACTTCCAACCAACCCCTTACTTCACCACCAACAATGCCCGGCCGCCCCGTGCTTCTCTGTCGACCACCAGTCACTGACCACCATGCCGCATACACCTCCACCGCTGACCACCGTCTATTCCGACCCAACTCCGCCGAACCCAGCAGCCGTATGTCCACCCTCATACTTCAACGTCACCTAGCTACTACTACTCCTTCTCGACCACCACATCCCACCGGATGGATCCACTCACCTGAACCACCGTAGGAGCGCCGCCTCTCATCATCGAAGGCTTCACAGCAGTCGCCTTGACGTTTGGGCTACAGTACTGTTGGATCTGAGTCGGTTCTCTCCGCTCGCAGACCCCGGTTCTTCGGCAACTCACGGTGAGCTTCTATCCTCTTCTCCACTCGATCTCCTTCTTCTTCTCCTTCTCTGACCTAATTTAGGAGCGACGAGTCTCTGAAGAGAGAGGTGGGGGAGAACCTCTCTCCTTCCTGAACTCCTCCTTAGGGGCTATTTGGATAGATGTAACTCTTTGAAAGTGTGAAAGTGACACTTGCAGCAAGTTGAGTTTCCGTGGACTTGCAGCAAGTGGCACTTTCCAAAATGTGTTTGAATAGAGTACTTTTTGTCTGCTGGAAGTGGAAGAAAAATGAGTTTGTTGTTTGGATGGTTGTTGAAAGTGGAAAAAAAGAAGTTTGATTGTTTGGATAGTTGTTGAAAGTGGATGTTAAAAGTGATAAAAATTACTAAATAATAATTAATAAATAATAAATTATTATTATTTAAATCTAAATATTCCAATGTAAATTATTATTAATATCATTGTTATCATTATTATTATTAATTATTCATATTATTACTATTATTAATTACTATTGTTATTATCATTATTATTATTAGACAAATTAAACAAAATAAATGAATAAATGAAACATTTTATTAGACAAATTAAACTAGATTAATTAACCATAAATTAAACCAATATCTAATATATATCTAATCTTCTCTCTCTCCCTCTCTCTTATGTACTATTTTTCTCCCAAAGTGGCTCCTCTCCCAACAGTCTCCTCTTCTTCCCACCGTAGCCTCCTCTTCTCTCCCTACCGCGTCCTCCTCCCCTCTCCCCACCGCGGCCTCCTCCTCTCTTTCCACCGCCTCCTTCTAGCACTCTCCTCACCGCAGCCTCCTCCTCTCTCCCCACAGCCTCCTCCTCGCCCTCTCCCTACCGTCTCCTCCTCCCTCCTCATTATCGTGGCCTCATCTCTCCACCGCCTCCTCTCTCTCTCTCTCTCGCGTAAATCCCTCACTCGACCACCACTGTCTCCGTCGTCGTCCGCTCGGATCTGGTCAGGCGGTGGCCGGATCTCGTCCGTTCCCTAACTCGATCGTATCGGTGATCGCCGGAGTCTAAAGGCTGCTGCTGTTGTGGGGGGTGTGTGTGTGTGGTGGGGGGGCATCACCAACACAACACCACTTTCACTCCACCTCTGCAGCACTTTCACTCCACCTCCGCCCATTTTCTGCCGGGAGTGAAAACACACAAAAATGGGGGGACAACAAGTGAGAAGTGTCAGAGAAATGACACTTCCCGTGCACTTGCTGGGGTCATCCAAACACAAGAACTCGCTGAAACTGCCTTCAGTTGCTGCGGGGATTGCCACTTGCAGTGCAGTCCCCGGCTTCCAAACAGCCCCTTAGTGAGGAACGAAACTCTCTCTTCCCTCTCTTAATTTTAATAGAGTGTATGTTTTACTTTCTTAGCTTTGATGGTAGTCACACTCACCCATCAATTAGCTCCTGTCCCCTCAGTGACCAAAGGGTCATTTGACCTCTCAAAATGTGAAGGGCCAACCTACGTAGCCGAAGGGGAATAGAGTTCTTTCTCTCTCTAATCACTTGTGATTTTGTGACTCTTCGAAATTCGAAGAGTTATGCTGATGTGGGCTTGGCCATTTACATTTTGATAAAAGCCAATTAATGGGTGGTCGTTTTTGAATGTGTGTTGTACACGTGGATTTATAATGCATTGTTATAATATAGTACCGTACACATTGCTAGGATTTGTATAATTAAAGATAGGTGTACTTTATGATTAATAGTAATGCATAATAGTATATGTAGGCATAGGTGTATTATTACTATATAAATATGTATAATATTGTATATGAATATTAGGTGTAAGAATATTATGGTATATGCATGTATAGCTATTAGTGATAATATCTAATCTTATATTTTACCTAAATTAGTTTATCAAATAATATCTAAAGTATTTTTCAAAGCATTAATTATAAATATTTTAACTAAGTATAACTGTAGTTCCAAATATTATAAATATTTTCGTAATAGGTTATAGAGTTAGGATAGTGTCATTCTTTTCTATTAATAGTTTAATCATAATCTAATCGTATTTTCCTAATGTGTGACTTTGCTATCAACTATCGGCTTATTGGACTATTATTGGGATATTGGACATCGGATTCGATCACGGACTCTATTGGATATTTGGATACGATATTGGACATCTATTGGACATTATGGATTTCGACAACTTATTTGGGACTATTATTATGGACTATAGACTGTGATACTTTCCGTGTCGACATGTTCGTGTCGCGCACGTCGACTTCAGATACCCGAGGCAGTTACTCATGATGATCGCTTTCATTTCCTGATAGTTATTATATTTCATGCTTTTAGATGTACATTCATGATTATCGACAAGCCTCTTACACGAGATTAGTATTATTGATTCCATATCATAATTTCATGTTTCCATGCTTCCATGTTTTCGTGTTTTACCTTGTTCACATTATGATTTAAATCCATGATATTTAGTCGGCCATGAAATACCTTAGTATATATGTGATCAAAACCCTGTACTCCGTAAATACCGTACCTAATAGCTAATCATAGACTCACGTATGATTGGGCCATACCATGTAGATCCCTCAGCCCGGTCACATATAGAACGTGGTATTTCAAACACACTTAGTGTAGTGATGATTTATGCACTCATATTATTTACGTCACATGTTGATTCCATGTCATGATTAGTTTTACTTCTATAATCATATTCGTCAGATCATGATTACCGTTATTTCAGTTTTGTTCTCTACTCTATTATATGTCTTATAGTTTTTATCATGCTATGAATAGTGGATCATGAATTGTACTTGCTCCAATCCTAATTGGATAACTACATTTTTAGGCGAGATACTTAGAGAATTTGTGCCACATACTCTGACAAACCTGAGGTAGATTATGGTTTAGCTGGGGATGCAGGAGATGACATAGTCGATGTTCCACTGGAGGATGCTTAGCATACCTTAATCTTTACTTTCTGTCTTTAGATTTCCATTTCGAGAACATTTACTGAGTTGTAATAATTTGAGGATGATTGTACCTAACTATCAGATTTGTACTCAGTGGATTTATATTTCCATTTCATATCTACCTGCTAGTATTGTGATTGAGTTAGATTTTGTTATCATGGTTATGTTATATTTTTGGAATTAGATTGGATATATTGCAGATTGATAGCTTACTACCGTCGACTCTGCGGTAGGATGGACGTACTTCTACTACTCGTGCCCGAACTTCTGGATGCGGACCGTGATAAAGAATATGCTAAAGTGATGGTTTTCTATATAAAGGGATGTAATGTATGGAATGGGATCATTATAATCTGTTAGTTCATGAGAGATTGAAAGCCAAGTATCGCATGTATATGAGAGATAATGAGAGCTTTGTACTCAGTTCAAAAGAAATAAATAAAGAGGATGTGTTTATGTTATTATTGTGTTCAATTTGTATTCTGCAATGTGTTCGTTGCTTCAATTTCTGCATTATTGTTCCACTACATTGTTGTCTACTCTGTCTATTTTGTCATTGTACAGGTCTTGGCCCTGTACAAATGCAACTTAGGCTTGTACGGTATCACACCCAAGCGAATACGAACAGTTTCGCAGAGATCAAAGCTAGGACAAACAATCATGCAGGATCGGGACGTGACATGTAAGGTACTATTGTTTGATCCGTGTGGGAAGATTCAAGTCGCAATGACATCTGTCCTAATGCATGATGGCAGTCACTGTGAGAATGCTCAACCATATATTGTGATATATGTAGGGGATTGTTGGAGGTTTTTGACTTGACTTTGGAAACTTTAGTCCCACAATGGAAAATCACAAATGTGTGTATCCCAATATAATAGCTATGCTTGCATTGACATATGCACATGGGGTATGGTGGCCCATATGTGGTGATTTTTTAATAGGGATTAAGTTTAAACTTCAAAGAACAATCTTTGTTCTGATCATTCACTTTGTGAATCATTACGAGCTAAGCGACTCGGAGTCGGGCTCAGGCTCGAGCAAAGGGCGCAAAATGACGCTTTGATGACGCACTTTGCACTTCACACGTACGCATCGGGTGCATGACACTTGTGCGCATATGTTGCGCTCGTGCACGAGTCATTATGCGGTGAGCATTATACGACATGACATTATGTTGGTATACATTATGCGCTAGACATTATGTGCTAGGCAATATGCCACGAGATGCTATGCGACAAGGCGCTATGCGTCAGCCGCTATACGGCTGAGCGTGTATACGACAAGGCGGTATGCTTTAGGCGCTATGCGTAGTGCGTATGTTCGCAACTGCTTTCAGTGCTGCCAATCCTATCGGCCGCTACTGCTTTCGGCATGCGGCACTGTTAGAATATGACGCGCTGCGGTGTCGGCACATAGGATTATGTGGAATTTGGTCGGCCAACGCATAGAATACATGTGCATTCATATGCACACATAGGTGCTAGTTTGTCCTATAAATAGAGCTCATCTCTTCTCATTTAAAGTGTTGAATAAACATAGGAAGAAGTAAGAACCACATTAGTTAGAGGTTCTATGCGGCACAGCCGCAACAGTAGTCTTATGCGTGCATAATGCTCTATGCGCTGCAGAGAGCAGAACTTGCATATTTGAGTTTCCAAGTCTTCCTGAAGGTGACCTAGAGCGTTCCAGAAGTTCATTTGTGAACTTGCTAGTTTATGGGGGCAGATCGTCTATAGGACGAATCTTGCTTTGAGCATCAGTGACTTTGTTCATCCCATCAAGAAGATTTACTTTTGTATTTTCTTCTTGTAATTTGTTCTATCTCATTATAACGTTTGCGAGCGTAAAGAGAAGAACACTTTTGAGCTTCTTTTTTATTTTGCATTTTCTTCGAACTCAGTTTGTGACATGTTCCTTTGGTGCTTTATTAGTGTTGGGGATCAAGTAGAGAGCAGATTTGGTAGTCTTGCGTGAGTCTCTACCCCCTCACATGATCTCTCTATCTTATGATCTGGAGACTAACACATACAACACCTTCAAAGAGTGGTCCATTGGAAAAAAAAGTCCATAAGAAGAAGAAGAAGAAGAAGAAGAAGAAGAAGAAATTTGAGTGCTATTTTCTATCTGCGAATTACTGAAATTTTGTATCAGAGCCATGTAGATGCTCTGTTCTAGTGCAGTTGAACATGTAGAAGATCAAATAATTACAAATGATTATGGACAACTTCTTTTGGGTTTTGGCACTAGAGAGACTGATCAATGTCATTTTTTAAGGTTTGTCCAGCAGAAACTAGGTGGTCCATCAATATCAGATTATGAAAAGCTTCAGGCTGAAAAAGGTAGATGTGTAGTTGGAAGTATGAGAGCTCTTGGCAACTCACGAGGAAACATGCAGATTGTAAATGCATATATACTTCATTGGGAATTGGTTTAAGATATTTTGGGGGGCAAATTTAGAATTAAAAAAAAAAATCTATTTTCGTGTTTAATTTGACTTCTAAAAATTTATTTTCGATAATTGTAATTATACAAGTAAATAATTTGCTCACAAAACATTCAAATTCTATTCTTTAAGAATATATGGATTTTTTTTTTTGCAATGGGAATAAAATATATCAAGACGTATTTTTTTCTTCCTTTTTCCTGGATTTTTTTAAAATTTTATCTTTTTATTCATTTTTTAAGAAATTTTTTGTTTTTGTTTTTCAATATTTTTCCTTTAAAAAAATCAATTTTTTACAAAATCTTTTTTTTGTTTTTTTCTTTACTTTTGTAAAAGATTTTTTCTCTTTTTCTCTTTTTTCTCTTTTTCTTGTTTCTTGTTTATCTTTTTCATTTATTTTTCTGAATTTTTTAGTTTTACGTTTCTTTTAAATTATTTTTCGTTTAAAAAATTCTTTTGTTGTTTTTTGTTTTTTCTATACTTTTTTGAAGCTTTGACTTTTCCGCTTTTTTTGTTTTTATTCCTTTTCTGTTTTCTTAGTTTTTTTTCCTTTTAAAAAAAACTCATTTGTTTTCTTTATTCAATATCTTCCTTCCTTTTTTGTTTGTTTGAATTTTTTCTTTTTTTCTATATTTCATTATTTTTTTTTGCCTTTTTTCGTTTTTATTCTTTCTCATTTTTTCAATTTTTATCTTTATTTTATTTTATTTTAATTTTGTTTCTTTAGAATTTTTTTATGGGTTTTTGATTGTCTTCTTTTGTTTTAGTTTTTAAAAATTCGTTTTTAGGTTGGGTTCGTCTTACGTCAAGATTAAGTTTGGTTTATGTTCAATATGGATCGAGTTGTAAAATATAATTTAAAAAAAACTATGATAGCAATAGAATTTTAACGTTGTTCTCTTAAATACTAATATATTTTAACCAACTACGATATAAAAAATCACAAATAAAAAGTAACAATTATCAAATATATTTAATCATCAATCAATTTTTTTATATGATATGTATATTTCTCGAAATATTTATATATTCACCAAACATGGAAATATAATTCCAAAAAATATGACTCCCGAAAAATATATAATTTCCAACTATTGTGAAATATATAATATTTCAAGCACCAAACATGAAAATTTTTAGGGTGAGAATCTATTAACATGTTTGTTTGGGCTATAACAAATTTATTCTCAGAAATTAGAAACTATCTGGATAAATAGTTTACCATAAAGCATGGGAATCCTATCCCTTAAGAATATGTGGGTATTTTTCTTTTGTCCGGGCAAAAAAAAATTGTTTAAACTTTTTTCTAATTTTTTTAATCATTTTTGAACTTTTTATTTTTATTTTTTGTCGTTTGTTTTGTTGTTTTCTTTCGTTTTTTGTCTTTTTTGTCGTTTATTGGTCATTTTTGTCATTTTTATCGGGGTTTTTTTTTTTGTTTTTTAGTCTTCTGTCATTTTTTTTTATCTTTTTTGTCCTTTTTGTCCTTTTTTGTATTTTTGTTTCTTTTTTGTCGTTTTTACTAGGGCTGAGCATTATTAGGTTTTAAACCGAAGACCGAACCGAACCGAATAAGCTATTCGGTTCGGTTCAAAATCAAAACGGGTCAGTTTCGGTTTTAGAAACCCGTTAATTCTGTTATAGGGTTAGGGTTCGGGTTCGGTTAATGGGTTCGAATTCGGTTTAAAACCGAAACCGAATTGGTATATACATTTACCAAAATACCCTAACATAATCCCTAACTATAAAATCAAAATTTTACTCTCTCTTTCATCTCATTCTCTCATTTCTGAGCAGCCGCTTCCTTCTATTCTTCTCTTTTCTGGCGAGAAAGGAAATGGAAACCCTAGTTCCCTAACACCGTCGCTCCCTTCCGCCTCTTCTCAGCCACTCACCGCCTCTTCTCAGCCTCTCACCGCCTCTTCTCATTTCTGACGGCCTCGCCTTTCGCCGATCATCGTGGATCTACATATCTGAGTCATCTGACTGTGGATCTACAGATCTGAAGTCTGAATCTCGTGGATCTACAGATCTGCTTTAGATCTGACTGTGGATCTACAGATCTGTACCTCTTGGAGCTTTTACATCCGGATTTAGATCTCTTAGACTAAAGTTCGAGCCGGTGAAGCCCCTCTGATCTACAAACCCTATTTTTTTTGTAAGTATTTCTTGTTTTATATTTTAAATTCATAAAAATTTCTTGTTAATTTTATGGATCTACAGATCTGTATTGTTAGTTCTTGTTAATTTCATGGATCTACAGATCTGTAGTTGTAATTTATACTGTTAGTTTTTCATATTTTTTTGTTATAAATTTAAGATTTATAGAAGTATATTCGTGTGTTTAACTGGCATTCTGCAATAAAGAAGAAGAAACTATCTTTAATATTTTTCTAGGATTTTCATGCACTACAAATTAAGAGCAGTAGTATTGGCTTTTATACTATCAAAGTGAACTACTATTGTTCTTTGACAATTTGTATGCCATTAGCTTATGCATTTCATATATTAGTGTGTTTAAAAAACCAAGCTTGGAGAAATAATTTTCACCCACAAAATTTTTTGTTTATATGGCACATAAATTACCATATAAGCATATAATGTTAAGTTAGTCATAGACTTGCTTAGATTATGCAGATATTTGGGTGTTGGAAGCCTGGACTCTGGAGCCTTGGCTTGGAATTCTTTTTGAATCACTGTAAGAATTACTCTTTTCTTTTATGTGATATATATATATATATATATATATATATATATATATATATATATATATATATATATACATATATATATATATATATATATATATATATATATATTGTGTCTGAAATATTTTTGTAGTCCAAATTATTGCTTAAAGTGCTTGCTTGCGCAATCGATATGCGGCAAATTGCAATGGCCAGTTTGCCTTAAAAAGTGCCAGTTTGCACTATGCATAATTTGATTTGTTCTATGCAATTTGATTTGTTTTTTGTATGCAGTTTGTTTTTTGTATGTTGTCCTATGCACTTTGGATTTTTGGTCCTATGCACTTGGAATTTTGAATTTTTGTATGCACTTTGGATTTTGAATTTGGATTTTTGTCCTATGCACTTTGGATTTTTGTATGTCTGAAATATTTTTTGTATGTTTTATAAGTAAATACATAGGGGAAAACATTAAAAATCTGATAACTTATGAGTCATTTGTTCTAATGTTTAGATGTTAACTGAAGTGTCTTCTATTGATGTTGGGGTTGGGATTCGGGCTGTGGGAGGGACAAGTTCCCAAGCCACAAATGTCCCTATTACAACTATTTCTAAACTTAAGGTTAAAAGCAAATGTATTGGTAAAAGAAGGGCTCCTTATTGGAGCGACTTTAAGGAATTTCTTGAGAATGGAAACCTTAAAGCAGAGTGTAACTACTGTAAGAAATAGTATTATTGTCACCCCGTAATTAATGGGACCAGTTCAGACAGAAATCATTGGCTTATATGTCCCCTCAATCCAAATCACAAAGTTCCGTCTCAATCAATATTGAATATGCAATCTGTTGGGAAAGGCAAGTCAACACTAACTAGTTGGCAATTTAATCAAGAAGACGTTAGGAAGGCCTTGTCTTATATGCTAACTGTCGACGAGCTTCCTTTTCGGTTTGTTGAGGGTGAGGGTTTCAAGCGGTTTGTTTCAGTTGTGTGTCCGATGTTCAGTGTACCGTCGATATGGACCGTTGCACGAGATTGTTACAATCTCTACACTAGTGAAAAGACTAAGTTAAAGGCGTCTTTCAAGGAGTCCAATCAAAGAGTTTGTCTTACCACGGACACATGGACTTCCATTCAAAAGATAAAGTACATGTGTCTCACAACACATTACATTAATGACGATTGGATATTACAAAAAAGAATTATCAACTTTTGTCCAATTGTTAGTCATAAAGGCGAGGCCATTGGGAGGGACGTTGAGTCATGTTTAATTGAGTGGGGCATTGACAAGATTTTTACAATCACTGTTGACAATGCTAGCTCTAATGACATTGCTATTGCATATTTGAGCAAAAAGTTTGCACAACGAGGAAATAGTATACTTCAATGCAAGTATTTACACATGCGTTGCATTGCACACATTATCAACCTTGTCGTGGTAGATGGGCTGAAAATGATGTCTTCTTCGGTTGCTCGTGTCCGAAGAGCTATTAGCTACGTGAGGCAATCTCCTTCTCGTTTTTAAAATTTTAAAGCTTGTGCTCAATGGAAAAAATAGAAAGCAAAAAACTGTTGTGTCTAGATGTGAGCACCCGTTGGAATTCAACATATTTGATGTTGGATACCGCTCAAAAATTTCAAAGTGCCTTTGAGAGGTTTCAAGACGAAGATCTTCTATTTAAGAGAGAGCTTGAAGGTGAGAACATGTTTCCAAACAAAGACGATTGGATGAATGTGAGAAGGTTGTGTACTTTCTTAGAATATTTCTATTAATTCACTTTACGTGTGTCGGGGTCTTCGTATGCCACTTCCAACAAGTTTTTTGAAGAGATTGCTTCTATCGACTTTCTTTTGAAAAATGCTAAAAGTAATGATGACTTTGAGTTGTCTACTATGGCGGATAAAATGAGAGAGAAATACGATAAGTATTGGGGGGACGTCGAAAAGATGAACATGGTTGTCTTCATTGCGCCACTTTTTGATCCAAGGAAAAAATTTGCATATTTAGAATAGTAGCTATATCACCTCTATGGTCAGACAAAGGGTGACACAATGATATAGAAGGTCAAATTGGTTGCTTACTCCATGTTTAAAGAATACAGAATGTTGTATGCACCTACAATTCCTTCTACAACTAATGAAATGAATGAATCTTCTACTATCGACGATCGTCCAATCTTTAACTTGAAAAGTATGATGAAGGCTCAGTATAAAAATCATAAAATAAAAACCGGTGGTTGTGATAATAAATCTGAGTTGGATCGTTATCTTCTCGAGCCCACCAAAGCCGATGAAGATAAGAATCCTAATTTTGATCTCTTGGCTTGGTGGAAGATCAATTCTCCTCGTTTTTATATTCTTTCGAGAATGGTTCGTGATGTCTTGGCTGTTCTAATCTCTACGGTGGCTTCGGAGAGTGCGTTTAGTACCGGTGGTCGGGTGCTTGATGTATTTAGGAGTTCTTTGACACCTAGGATTGCTTGGGGTCTTATTTGTTCTCAAGATTGGTTTAGGACTGGTTCGGATCGATCTATTGTTACTAATCTTGAAGAGAATTTGGAATCCCTAGATAAACTTGAAAGAGGTATCATTTTAGATATTAAATTTCATGGTTCGGATCGATCTACTACATTACTTGTATTGATTATTTGTTTTTTTGTTTACCTTTCTTATACTTGTATAGATTTAAGCCAATTGGCTATGATGGGCTCAACCTCAAGCGATATTTGAAGAGTTGGTCTTTGGAATCTGGATTTTGGTTTGGATTATGTAATTATTAAACACCTATCATTGGCTTACTGCAATGTGCTGATGTGCACTATAGTATGCACTGTCCAGTATGCATTATGCAGTACTGGACATTTTGTTTTATGTTTGGGTGGACTGTAATATGCAGTATGCACTATGCACTATGCAGTATTGGACATTTTATTTTCATGATGCTGGCTTGGTTGGAATCTGGACTTTAATATGCTATGTGTGCACTATACAGTGCACTACATGTTAGGGTTATATACTAAAAGCATCACTTTTGTAGTAACCTTATTTCCTTAAATTTTGAATGAGAATCATATGGGCAAATGTTTGCATATTGTATTTGTTGCAAGTGTTAATGCAAATGTCTGATATTCTATATTGTAGATAATATGGTGTGTGGTGTCACACAGAAGATCATATTATCAGTTTCCTATGGAGTATATAAATAGTTCACAATCTAGATGGACTTGGACAATCTATTGGAAAGGTTGTAGTGTAATTTGGTATTAGTCTATCTTGACTATAGGTTTACACTAGTATACTTTGTGTGTATTGAACAGGACCACTTGAGGTTGTTCTCTTTGTACTGACTACATAAGAGAACAAACACCTCTGTTATTATGGATGCTTATGCTCTTAATCCGGATATAATAACGAACATGTATATGCAGTGTGCATTACTTTGACTCATAAAAGAGTGAGATTCATTATGGATCAACAACCTCTATGAATTGGGTAATAACATTGTATGTATGATGGGCTGTTGATTATAAATGGAATCCATGTCCCGATACATCGGGTTGATGATGTCCTCTTAAGGAGCTCATAAGGATTGTCATATAAACCCTGCAGGTGGAATATATCCGACATGACAAATAAAGTTGAGCGGTACTACTTAAGGATAAAAGATGTCGAATCAATATAGTTGTCAGTAACTTGATTTGATCGACGGACATACGATATCTTAACATGGGGAGCCAAACGAGCATATAATAAAAGGAGCCCACAAACATAATTTGGGATTAGGGAGGTAGTGCAACAATAGCTCATTTGTGGACCGAGCTATTGTTAATGGACCTAGATTATGTGTTCGGGCTGAATACGGGATATCCAGATCCGTTAGGAGGCCTAACCCTAATTTCTCCTAATGGTCCCTGCCGTAGCCTATATATATCCTCTATTCTCTGGCCACCAGATTACTGATCAGAAATCTGAAATTTTCTCTAAATTCGTGATTCACGTAAGGAGAGAAAGAGAGGGCTGCCAAGGAGAAGAAAAGGTTGGGAGATAGTCGCCCACACGACGTCCAACTCGAGGAAGGAATACGTGCAGAAGATCTTGGGGTCGTCCGCTCGAGACTGCCAGGAATTACTTGTCTCCTTTCCGCCGCAGGTATAATTCGTAAACCCTAGTTTTCGCCTATGAAGGGTTAGAACACGTATTAGATCTGTTTAACTTTCTATCGATCAATACGCACACCAAAGAAAGGGTCCTGGGAATCCCCAGTTCCATCAATTGGTATCAGAGCCACTTTGGATCTACGTATTGATTGATACGTCCATGTTGTCCAATAAAACCTGCGCTATGTAATAGTCGGTAGATGTAGATCAATTCTAACTCGGTTTTGCAGGCATCTTAGATCCAACTATTATGGTCCAATGCATGTTTTTTTATTGTGTTGTTTAAACCACGGACATGTCGTGGATGTTGTTGTTACTGTGGATGTAATTAAAATCACGATGGTTGATCGTGCTTATTATTTTAATTTTTCAATCTAGATTATGTGTGAACTCCTTCGGGAGGCATAGAATTGATGTAATTTTAATTATTTTTTATCAATCGTGATGGCGGTGGTGGCTGTTTTTGACGTCGGACGAGATGCTGGTTTTAAGCAGTCGAGAAGCAGACAGATGATTTTCGATGAAGGAATCGACAGCCAAAACCTTAATAGATTTACGCAGCGCCTGATTTTGGATTCGGATAGTTGAGGACGGAGCAGCAAAGATGACCATAATAGTTGGATATTTTCTCTTATTTTTTCCATTTTGCTTTTTCTGATTATGCATGTTTATTATTGTGTGGTTGTTTTTTTTTTGAAAAACCAAGCCTACATTAATAATGGACAACATGGACATAATATCAACAAGTAAAAAAACCCTCATTGTTAAATAACTATGTGGAAGTGGATTTTTATTTAGTATAAATCCTATGGTCTCCATTACTGGTTTGTAGGTGATGTAATTATACTTGCGTGTTGGCTTTAGTGCTTTCCTCCATATCGGATGGGTATAAATATGGATCATCAGTACAAACTTTCTTAGGGATAATTGTAGAAAGTTACCTAGTATGTGTTCACTTCTCCATCTGAAGGAACTCATTACAAGGTAATGGACTTAGTATTAAGTAATGGTATACACTTAGATACAAATAATGGTATCCTCTCCGTCGGAGTCACTGCTATTATTTGTATGACCAAAGCAAGACTAGCATATTAATTTTATTTGTCATAAAGTTATATTGACATGATAGTAAAATTAATAAGAAAAATCTACTTGAACAAAGTTGAATTTGTATACGTCCACACTATCGTGGCATGCTAAATTCATGGTGTTCAAGGTGTTGGTGAATTTCTTATTATTGTTTTGAGGGAATCAATATTTAGTTAATTCAAAAAGTTTTTTTTTGCCCTACATAATTTTATTTATGTGATTCTCAGGATTTCAAAAATGGGTTCTTTCAGTCTACTTATGGTGATTCTTAAAGAAAACAAACTTACTGGACCTAATTATATTGACTGGAAACATAATTTGGACATTTTTCTGACTGCTGAGGTATACAAATATGTAGTTGTTGAGGAATGCCCACCTAAGCCTGATGCTAACTCTGATGAAGAGGTCAAAGAGGCTTATAAGAAGTGAAAAAAGGCAGATGAGATTACGCGGTGTTACATTCTGGCATCTATGTCAAATGTACTGCAACATCAGCATCAGGCCATGGCCACAGCTTATGACATGATGTATAACCTCAAGGAACTCTTCGGACATCAGAGTAGAGCAGCTAGGCAGTTTGCTATGAAATGTTTGATGAATACAAAAATGGCTGAGGGTACACCAGTAAGGGATCATGTTCTCAAGATGATGGGTCATCTGAATGAGATGGAGATCCTTGGAGCTGAAATCGATGGGGAATCCCAGGTCGATATCATTCTCGAGACTCTGCCTAAAAGTTTTGACAATTTCTGCCTTAATTACAACATGAACAAAAGGTTGTATAGTTTGGCAGAACTTGCAAAAGAGCTACAGGATGCTGAATCTCTCTTTAGACAGAGTGGTCATGTTTTTGTTTCTGAAAAGGCTTCTACTTCTAAGCCAAAAGACGGTAAGAAGAAGAATAACATTCAGAAACAGGCAAACTCAGCAAAGAAGGGCATGGGACCTCAAGGCGCGGTAAAAAAAGCCGAAAGGCAAATATTTCAAGTGTAAAGGGTCAGGACATTGGAAGACTGATTGTCCACTTCTCAAACAAGGGAACAAAGAAGGTATATCTCATTTACTAGTAGTTGAAACATGTTTAGCGGTGTTATCTACCGGCACCTGGTGTGTAGATACATGAGCCACTAATCATGTCTGCAATACATTGCATGGGTTCCAGGAAACCAGACGGCTCAGTGATGGAGAGATATGCTTGTTCATGGGTGATGCTACAAAAGTATCGGTCATTGCATTAGGAGATGTTACTTTATCTTTTGGTAGAAATAAGTCTTTGACATTGAGAGATTGTCTTTATGCACCTTCACTTAGAAGAAATTTAGTTTCTGTTTCTATGTTAGTTAAGGATGGATATTCAGTTTATTTTAATGACAATATTGTTATTAGAAAGAATAAACATTTTATCTGTTCTGGTGCATTGGTTGATAATTTGTATGTCATTAATCCTATTTCGCCCACAATGCAACTTATGGAAATGAATAATATGTCATCTAACTTAAATAAGAGAAAAGAACCTTCTTGTATGAACCAAACATATATTTGGCACTTACGATTGGGGCATATTAACCTAAGAAGGATTCAAAGACTGGTTGAAGATGGACCTTTGAGTTCATTGGAAGTGGAGGCACTACCAGTCTGTGAATCCTGCTTGGAAGGTAAAATGACCAAAAGGCCTTTTACGGCAAAGGGGTATAGGGCCAAAAATGTGTTGGAATTGGTTCATTCTGATTTGTGTGGACCCATGACTATCCAAGCTAGAGGTGGCTTTGAATATTTTGTCACACTTATTGACGATTATTCAAGGTATGGATACATTTATTTGATGCGCCGTAAGTCTGAGTGCTTTGAGAAATTCAAAGAGTACAAGGCTGAAACGGAAAACGTCATGGAAAATGTATCAAGTCATTACGATCAGATCGTGGTGGCGAGTACCTCTTTGGAGAGTTTAGGGATTATTTATCAGAGGCTGGAATTGCATCCCAATTGACTGCACCTGGAACGTCCCAACAGAATGGTGTAGCCGAAAGAAGGAATATAACTCTTATGAAGATGGTTAGATCAATGATGAGTTATTCGGATTTGCCAGATTCGTTTCGGGGATATGCCTTAGAGACTGCAGCTTATATTTTGAACTTGGTTCCTTCTAAGTCAGTACCTCTTACTCCCACAGAGCTGTGGATTGGGCGTAAGCCTAGTCTGAAACATGTTCGCATTTGGGGTAGTCCAGCACATGTGCTGAATGGGAAAGAAGATAAGTTGGAATCTCGTACAGAAGTACGCTTGTTTGTAGGCTATCCAAGAGGAACGAAAGGAGGTTTATTTTATAGTCCTAAGGATCAGAAGGTCATTGTTAGCACCAATGCCCGATTCTTAGAGGAAGACTATGTGATGAACCATAAACCCATAAGTAGAGTTGTTCTAGAAGAACTGAGACGTGAGACACCAAGTACTTCAGTACCAACAGTACAAGAGGATGAACCACAAATAACTGCACAACATGTCACAAATGTTACACCACAACCGATAGTGCCTCGTCGTAGTGGAAGGGTTGTGATACAACCTGATAGATATATGTTCTTGGGAGAGTCGTCAGACTTCGTCCCTGAGGAACAAGATTATGATCCCTGTACCTACAATGAAGCACTCCAAGATAAAGATGCAGAGTCTTGGCAAAAAGCAATGATATCTGAAATAGAATCTATGGATTCTAATCAGGTCTGGGAGCTTGTAGAACCACCTGTTGGTGTAAAAGCCATTGGATGCAAGTGGATCTATAAGAGAAAAAAAGGATCAGACGGTAAGGTTGAAACCTTTAAAGCTCGGCTTGTAGCAAAAGGTTTTACTCAAAGAGAGGGTATCGATTATGAGAAAACATTTTCTCCTGTAGCCATGCTTAAGTCTATTCAGATTCTTTTATCTATTGCAGCTCATCTTGATTATGAGATTTGGCAAATGGATGTCAAGACAGCTTTCCTTAATGGAAGTCTTGAGGAAGACATCTATATGAAGCAACCAGACGGGTTCATTGAAAAGGGCCAGGAGCATCTTGTTTGTAAGCTCAAAAAGTCCATTTATGGACTTAAGCAAGCTTCCAGATCTTGGAACATATGTTTTGATCAGGTGATAAAATCCTATGGATTTGATCAATGTCAGGATGAATCATGTGTATACAGAAAGTATGACGGAAACGTGGTGGTGTTCCTAGTACTTTATGTGGATGATATCTTGCTCATTGGAAACAATGTGAAGGTATTATCTGATGTAAGGGTATGGTTATCCAAACAGTTTGATATGAAGGACTTGGGAGAAGTAGGTCACATCCTTGGGATCAAAGTTCTACGAGATCGCAAGAAAAGGATGTTGGGCTTATCCCAAGCTTCCTATATCGATACTATACTAACTCGTTTTAGTATGCAAAATTCTAAGAAAGGTTTCTTACCATTTAGACATGGAATTGCTCTATCAAAGGAGCAGTGTCCGAGGACACCTAAAAAGATAGAGAACATGAAGGCCGTTCCTTATGCTTCAGTAGTAGGAAGCTTAATATATGCAATGCTATGTACGAGACCAGACATCTGCTTTGCCGTAGGCATGGTCAGCAGATATCAGTCTAACCCAGGATAAGAGCACTGGACTGCCATAAAGCATATTTTGAAGTACCTGAAAAGGACTAAAGAGTATATGCTAGTTTACCAGACAGATAGTTTAGTTCCCTTGGGGTATACAGACTCAGATTTTCAGTCAGATAGGAATTCTAGGAAATCTACCTCAGGTTATGTGTTTACTTTGGGAGGTGGAGCCATTGTGTGGAGGAATATCAAGCAAAAATGTATTGCTGATTCCACCATGGAAGCCGAGTATGTGGCAGCCTCTGAGGCAGCCAAAGAAGCGGTTTGGCTCAGAAACTTTCTGTTGGACTTGGATGTGGTACCTAGTTTGCCTAAGTCTATTACACTTTATTGTGATAATAGTGGTGCAGTTGCAAACTCGAAGGAACCACGAGCCCATAAGACAGGCAAACACATTGAGCGCAAGTACCACTTGATACGAGATTTCGTAAAGAAAGAAAAAGTTGATGTGATCAAGATAGCATCAGCCGACAACCTAGCTGATCCCTTTACAAAGAGCTTCCCAGCTAAGGCTTTTGACAGTCAAGTTAAGGGAATGGGAGTCAGATGTGTAGCAGCATGGATTTAAGTATAAGTGGAAGATTTGTAACAATATACTGAAAAGCAATGCTTTGAGTATAAGTAGGAGATTGTTAGGGTTATATACTAAAAGCATTACTTTTGTAGTAACCTTATTTCCTTAAATTTTGAATGAGAATCATATGGGCAAATGTTTGCATATTGTATTTGTTGCAAGTGTTAATGCAAATGTCTGATATTCTATATTGTAGATAATATGGTGTGTGGTGTCACACAGAAGATCATATTATCAGTTTCCTATGGAGTATATAAATAGTTCACAACCTAGATGGACTTGGACAATCTATTGGAAAGGTTGTAGTGTAATCTGGTATTAGTCTATCTTGACTATAGGTTTACACTAGTACACTTTGTGTGTATTGAACATGACCACTTGAGGTTGTTCTCTTTGTACTGACTACATAAGAGAACAAACACCTCTGTTATTATGGATGCTTATGCTCTTAATCCGGATATAATAACGGACATGTATATGCAGTGTGCATTACTTTGACTCATAAAAGAGTGAGATTCATTATGGATCAACAACCTCTATGAATTGGATAATAATATTGTATGTATGATGGGTTGTTGATTATAAATGGAATCCATGTCCCGATACATCGGGTTGATGATGTCCTCTTAAGGAGCTCATAAGGATTGTCATATAAACCCTGCAGGTGGAATATATCCGACATGACAAATAAAGTTGAGCGGTACTACTTAAGGATAAAAGATGTCGAATCAATATAGTTGTCAGTAACTTGATTTGATCGACGGACATACGATATCTTAACATGGGGAGCCAAACGAGCATATAATAAAAGGAGCCCATAAACATAATTTGGGATTAGGGAGGTAGTGTAACAATAGCTCATTAGTGGACCGAGCTATTATTAATGGGCCTAGATTATGTGTTCGGGCTGAATACGGGATATCCAGATCCGTTAGGAGGCCTAACCCTAATTTCTCCTCATGGTCCCTGCCGTAGCCTATATATATCCTCTATTCTCTGGCCGCCAGATTACTGATCAGAAATCTGAAATTTTCTCTAAATTCGTGATTCACGTAAGGAGAGAAAGAGAGGGCTGCCAAGGAGAAGACAAGGTTGGGAGATCGTCGCCCACACGACGTCCAACTCGAGGAAGGAATACGTGCAGAAGATCTTGGGGTCGTCCGCTCGAGACTGCCAGGAATTACTTGTCTTCTTTCCGCCGCAGGTATAATTCGTGAACCCTAGTTTTCGCCTATGAAGGGTTAGAACACGTATTAGATCTGTTTAACTTTCTATCGATCAATACGCACACCAAAGGAATGGTCCTGGGAATCCCCAGTTCCATCACTACAGACCTCATTTTGTTTTATATTTGGGATTCATGATGCTGGCTTGGCTGAACTGTAGTTTTTGACTTTTAGTATTTTTTGTGTATTTCAGTCACTTTTTTCATTATAAGTTACTAACATATGTGTGGAGAAATTTGTGATGATGATATGGCATTAGAAAGTAGTAAACAGATACTACGATGCACTAATTGCCAATCTAAACTTTCATATTTCAAATCCACTTGTTTATCTATGCAGATGATAATATGGTTCTTAATAACCAGCCTTCGGTTATTGGTTTCGGATTCGGTTATGGGCTGCAACTTACAACTTGCTTGCTTTTCTGTGATAATTCATGGTTACTTCCTGTGATAAATCAGGTATATTGATGTGAGACCCGTCTCACTGTATCAGTATTTTATACGGATACATATTTATTTGAGCCGTATTTCGTATTTCTCGATTTGCATGATATTTTAAAATTTTCCTAAGTGTAGGATTTTCATGACTTGGTTTAACTTAGACTTGGTTTTATTTGGTTCGGTTCCACTTTGACTTGGTTTGGTTTAGTTTGGTTCTTTATGAGAGGAGGTGTATGGCTTAGATTGAGTGGAGAGGAATGAATGGTGGAGATCACTTGAGCTTGTTATATAAGCCACTTTTTCTCTCTCCCTCCTCATTCACCATCATTCATTTTCTTTTTCCACCAAACCCTAGCCATTAGAGAGAGGCAAGTACACCTTGCCGAATGTTGGACGATTTCTATTTCGTTTGTTCCATTCTCTTTGTTGTTACATTCTAAGCATGTTTAGAACTTGGAGTTTTCCAATTTGATGGCTAGATTGTTGTAGATCTAACTTTGAAGTAATTTCGGTTTTCATGGGTTTTGATCTGTTAAACTTGCATGTTCTTGTTGTTTGATGGTTCCATGTTGTAGAGAATTTTATTTTACCCAAATTTGACCTATGGAAGTTCGGATTTGGACTCTGGATGATGAAATTATGGAGCTTGGAAGTAGGACTCATGGTGTTTTTCTTCTCTGAATTTGAGGAGAAGAACAGTACTTGACCGCATGACTATTTCATGCGGCAAGTGGTTTTTCTAGCCGCATGGCCTTGCAATCATTAATTTCATGCATGCATTAAATATTTGCTTGATAAGTGCTTGTTTGCATGCAACAGTTAGTGGCCGCATAGGCCTATGGATATTTATTATTATAATATGGCTTGCTCTTAAATATTGCTTACTTTTAATATTTCCTTGCCTGCATGCAATCCACAGTAGCTAGCCGCATATGAAACAATGAGCCGCATGGAGACTAAGCATTAGAATTAATGCATTAGTACAAATGTATTTTTGCTTGGAACACCAAGCCTTAGCCGCATGTAGTGGTGTAATAATGCATGCACAGAAGCATAGCCGCATGGATGGAGGCACAGCCGCATGGCATGGGATGGAAGCATTGCATGCTTGCTTTATAAGCATTAAATGCCATTCACGCACTTAAAGCCTTTCCTGGAAAAGCATATAATTTTCATGCTTTATACTAAGCATTAAATGCTTGTACTTAAAGCTATTCCATGCCATATTAATAATATTTAATGTTGCATTCAATGCCTAGCCGCATAAGAATGAATAAATTGCATTTTTTGCATTTAAGCCCCTTTAATGCATTTTAGGTGTTTAAGTCCAAAAGCCTTTAATACATTATTGCATTTAAGTCCAAATGCATATAATGCATGAGCCGCATAAGGTTTTAAAGCATGTTTTCATGCATGCTTGATGCTTGGTTTAAGCATCCTGAGAAGGAATCATTTAATTACATTCTTTCCTTGTGCATTCTCTTTTTATGTATTTTCCATGCCCTTTTCCTAAGGCATCCTAAGCTAGCCGCATAAGGCTTGGTCTTTATTTGCCGTTAATGCATGAACTAAGGTGGAGCTGCATCAGAAAAGTATTTATTATTAGTTGCTTGTTTGTATTTTTATGCAAGCAGAACCGCATGGCCAGTATTTAATATTATTTAATTGTTTGTATTTTATACAAGCAAATGTGAGACCGAGCCGCATGGAATTATTTGTTGACCAATAAAATGTTTGTTGGCCGCATGGCCTCTTCCCACTTGCTGGCCGCATGGCCATTGTACTTTTTGGACTTGAATTTAATATTGGATCGCCTGGCTTTTATTGAGTTGCCTGTACTTGCAAGATAAATTTTATTATATGTCATCATTGCTTAGCCACGTGAACCATTATTTAAGTGGTTCACGTGAACCTTTTCTTATTACATTAATTGTGGGGGGGTCCCACATAGCTTCTTTTAGTTGACTTGCTTGCTGAAGTGGGAGTTTGCATTTAATGGGGGTCCCACTGTCTTTTGTCTTATTTGATTTCATGACCTATTTATTATTTCTGGCCGCATGGGTGGCCTCCCACTCTCTTTGACCGCATGTGTGTTCTCCCACTTTTGGACCGCATGGGTCCCACTTTGATTGTTTAAATGTCTTATTTGCGTGAATTGTGATCCGAATTTCTTCCCACTCCCAACATGAAAGTTGTAGAGTTTCTCCTTGGCTTCAAGGATATATATTATTAATATATTATTATTTAATTGTGCAAGTTTCTTCCTTCTTTGATAAATGACATGACACGACGGTGACCCGTAGTGGTGCACTCTTGAAATGAACTTGACATGATATTCTTGACATGATATTCTTGACATGATACACTTGGCCTGATAAATTTTGACATGATAACTTGACATGATAATTCTTGATAGTGGCCCGCCGTGGCGCACTCTTGACATGATAAACTTGACATGATAGCTCTCGAAATGCTGTTGCGACGGCTAACACGACTTGACAAGATTAAATAACTTGGACACCGTGGACGATTGTGCTTGTACAAATGAACCCGTCTTGTCTTGCATCATGTCTAGGATAGGGACCCCTGAATACCACGGTCAGGGATACCCACTGAAATCAACTAAGGCTAACAACTAGAATAAATCCAATAGTCATGAAGAGATTTTTCCAGCTACAGGCAATCCCGTTATCTGGGCACCCCATTTGGGATCTGTAGCCTGCCGTCGAGTAGGGCACATTTCCAGCACACTGTCATGTGTTGCACCCTCTAAGTCACTTAAGGGTACATGCATTTCCTGGACGATGTACCCACTTGAATTCAACTCTAATTGCGTCCGGATAGCCTGGATGGTCTGCAGGGCTTGTGGCTGTGGAGTAATCTCGCTGCATCTTGCTAGTAACTAGGCCTGTGATAACCCTAGTTAGTTAAAGTATCAAGCCGTACTTATTGCTTGGCCGTGAATGTTGCATGGAGTTCAATCTGTCTAGTCTTGTCTTGATCTTGTACATGATTGTTACATGTCCTGATTTCTTATTTTATCTTGCCGATAAATGGTGGGAGAAACCAAGTTCTGTTCAGACGAAGGGTTACAACCCCGGTCCTTGTTTGGTTTACGGGTTGTAACCTGGTTATCTGAATAGTCCCATGGTTATCTCATCGTATATCACCTTCCCAGTTCTATTTATTTAACATGTTCTCCAGTTTACTTTATGTCAATAATGATTTACTTACTGTCTTCCTATGATCGGGACAAGTGCATTGGTACCGCACGAATCTCGATCCTCCCTTACTTATTTGCTTGTTGATTGCTGGTTTTAAGTTCATTGTTCGGCCTCCTTTGTGGTACTTGCTATTTGGGGTCTGACCCCACTAGTTTTGCATGGCCAGGTTCTAATAGAAGAGCCCGAAGGATCTACCGCACCATCTACTCGACGGTGACCAGCCGGAGCACCAGAGTGCCTCAGTGGGTTTCTTCTTCATCCTCCCATTGATATGGAAATTCTCTTCTTGTAACGTTTAGCCCCGAGCACGTGTTTAGCTCGTGTTTTGGTATTTTCCTTGATATTGTAGCCTACGGGCATAAACATGATATGTGTATTCTAGACTATAGCTAGTCCTTATCATGTACGACTAATATTCTAGCTAGTCATCAGTTCTGTGGTACTGGCTTCATGATCAGTCATGTATATATGGTTCGGGACGCCTTACTATTGTATGTATGATGATCGTACTCTTTATTCTTGTATAATTGCCTGTGATTGAGATACCTAGGATTGTCAAACCATAGGATTGACTGATGGCTTGTAGAGTAACCCCCATGTCTTGACAGCTTATACGTGATTTCAGAGTATTAACGTACTTTGGGATTACGTAGCTGGCTATGTCTGCCCCCGCTCTCCAGTATTCTGGTTCTGGGGCGTGACAATTGACAATTCAGCTATACTGCAGCTGTCATTGCTCCTATTATTCTATATACTGCAGCTATACTTGCATTGCTATACTTGCATTACTGCAGCTGTGAGAAATCAGGAATCTTGACAATTCAGATATACTTGCATTGCTCCTATTATTCTCTATACTGCAGTTGTCAGCTAACAAGTTGACAATTCAACCCCTAAATGATGAAGCAACCTCTCTTGAGGTTTATGCTTTATGGCTTATGCAACTTGGCCCTCCTTATCTCCTTCAATTGATCTTGGCTAATGTTGTTTATATAATTATATTGCCAGTTGACTGGACTTTGGATTGGATATCCTTCTATACTCCAATCTATGTGATTTGGGCTAATGTTGTTTATATTACCAATTTATTTGGAGTCACAGTGTGTTGGCCGAGCTTGTATCAGCTGAATGAGCTTCTGAATCTCTGATGGGTCCATATCCTATTGCATGAGCTGAAAGAGCTTCTGATGGGTCCATATCCTCCTTGAATTGATCTTGGCTATGTTAATTTTTATATTTTTAGGTTCATTTGGTTGCAACTGTAATTGTAAGCTGGAAATTTGTTAAAAACTGGACAATTGTGTTATACTGGACAATTTGTTCATATTGTTGTAAATTTGTAATTATTTGTTCATGTCATTTGTTTGTTTAGCTATTTGTTCATGTTATATTGCCAATTTATTTGGAGTCACAGTGTGTTGGCCGAGCTTGTATCAGCTGAATGAGCTTCTAAATCTCTGATGGGTCCATTATAAGGAAAGAATTCTGTGTTCACAATTTGTATGCATTTTTTGCACAATATTTTTTCCATTAAAAGAGGCCCAACTGTTTATAGCCCATTGGAAATGGCCCAACCGGTATAACGGAATAAACCGAACCGAATTAGTCGGTTCGGTTTAGTTCGGTTTACCCTCAATTCGGTTCGGGTTCGGGTTAGAATATTTTTAATTCAGTTAATTCGGTTTTGGTGTTTTCGGTTCGGTTTAAACCGATTTAACCGAATACTCACCCCTAGTTTTTACCTGTTTTTGACTTTTTTGTTGTTTTTGTCGTTTTTAGTAGTTTTTGTCTTTTTTTTTTAGTTCTTCTTTTGTCTTTTTTGTTGTCTTTTGTCCTTTTTGTCTTTTATGTTGCTTTTTGTCGTTGTTTGTTATTTTTTGTCGTTTTTTAGTATTTTTTGTCGTTTTTTTTTTTCCTTTGTCCTTTTTTGTCGTTTTTGTCTTTTTTTTCTCTTTGTTGTTGTTTTTAGTTGTCTTTTTTTGTTTCTTTTTGTCTTTTTTGTTATTTTTTGTCGTTTTTCGCCTCCTTTTCTCTTTTTTTGTCCTTTTTTATCGGGTGTTCTCGTATTTTGTTCTTTTTTCGTTTTTGTCATTCTTTAGTATTTTTTTGACTTTTTTGTCATTTTTGTTGCTTTTTGGCTTTTTTCGTTTTTGTCCCTTTTTTTCTTTTTTTTGTCATTTTTTTTTGTCATTTTGTTGTTTTTTTAGTATTTTTGTCGTTTTTAGTAAAAAAAAAAAAAAATCTTTTTTGTCCTTTTTTTCCATTTTTAGTTTTTGTAGTTTTTGGTCGTCTTTTTTTTTCTTTTTGTTGTTTTTGTCTTTTTTGTCATTTTTTTGGTCCTTTTTATCATTTTTTGTTGTTTTCTGTCATTTTTTTTTGCTTTTTGTTGTTTTTTGTCTCTTCTGTCGTTTTTTTTATCGTTTTTTGTTGTTTTTTTGATTTTTTTTTGCCTTTTTTTGTTTTTGATTTTTTTCGTTTTTTGGTTTTTACTTCTTTTTTCCGTTCCTTTTTTGACATTTTTTTTTTTCTTTTTTGGGTCTTTTTTTGCATTTTTTAGATTTTTTATCAATTTTTTTCCCAGGAATATTTATATAGTCACCAAACATGGAAAAGTAATTTTTCAGGAAATTTAATTACTTAGAATTTGATTCCCGGATATATAATATTTTGCATACCAAACGTCCCCTAAATGTTATTTACTTTCCAATCAACTACAGTGTAAGAACATTGCACGACTGAGATTCAAAGGAAACTAGAGAAAAACAGACTTGGTATCCCTGGACAGAAAATTCCCAACAAAAATTGAATATGCAAGAAAAGAAATACAAAGATCTAAGCAAAGTTTCTATATGCTCAAGCAAGTATGCTAAAAACTAATTTAAATTCAACAACATAGCTAATAATTTCATGACAATATAGATTACAAAAGCAACGTGCGTGAGAAACCTTTAATTAGAGTTGGATAAGGTTCCTGAAACAATAAGTACCCACAACAAACCAACCAACAAGGACGAACGAGAACACAATCCAGATGATGAAGAAGTTTGTGCTGCCGACCAGTAAACCGAGGCATAGCAGGACCGCAAAAGGCATGAAAGAGCGCACCAGCGATGTCTTGCTCACCCAGGTGCCTTTGAGGAACATCCAGCCTGCCAGGTTCACAACATTCCATCCGTGTTGCCCGCTATATGCCATTCTGTTCAAATTGTTTGCCACAAAAGAGTGGCAGTTGCAAGTGAACAAGTTGTATGGCCTATGTTGGAACTCTTGTGTACTCTTCCTGAGTGCATCGTCCCAGGTTATCATATCATTAGCCTCCGTCTGCCTGTAACCATCACGACTTGCAACTGCAGTTGAGCTATGAGAAAAGCAACACTGCAAGAGAGGAAAGTGCAGATAAAAGTCACGTCCCGAGGCCAACAATTTCAAACAAATGAAATGTTGCTCCATTTGATGGATATTTCTCATAGAGCAATAATGTTCTCCTTTTTTATTTCTTTATTGGGGTGCTCATCTGTTGCATGCTAACACACAATTCAAAAGTAGAAGATTAGATGGAGAAAATTAGCAGGACCTTTTCTCTGTTCAATTGTATGTAACGGGTCACTGCTCCAAATGTGAAATGGTCAACACAGACAAAGTTGGGGCCTGCAAAGTCTAAGATCACCCCATCCTCTCTGCAAATACCCATGTGGCCGATGAAAGGTATGAACCAAGATATAAAGGGCAGAGGAGTCCATACTATGCAACAAGGAAACCGTGCTCTGTTTGGATCTATTGGCCCGAGTGGGAAGGTACGGTTTAGCATCAGCTCATCCTCCGATGCCTCTGATTCCTTTGGCATGCCTTCTGATGATTAAAATCTGCAGAAACCTCAAGAGAATGCCGCAGATTTTACTGCCAGGCACTTATACTTGAACATGTCTAATATTATGGAAGACATTCTACCTCATGATACAATCAGACACAATACAAAGAATAAGAAAATTGTTGGATGTTGGGACATACTATAGGAAGGACTTAATAAAGTACTTGATATGTAACTAGAGATTTAGAAACAGAATACATATCAAAGTGTTTTAGCAAACTAGGAAGTGTTTAAACTCATTAAAAGTACGCTGACACTAACATTTCATCATACCCAGATACAACAGCATAGACCACCATTTCATTACACCGATATAATTTATTGAAACCATTAAATCAGATAAGGCAATTACAATTACATTTCACTTCTTGGTGTTCTAGCAAACTAAGTAGTTAAGACTCGTCCTTGGTATATGACAATTTCATCATACCCAGATACACCAGCATAGACTTTACGCCATTTCATTACACTTATATAAATTATTAAAACCATAAATCATATAAGGAATATATTTGTCCAAGAAGTTGCACTGAACAGCCATGCTTGCTAAAAACTAATTATGTTAAACAAAAAGATACACTCAGAGATCTTTCTATCAAGTATGTCCGTGAATCATCTTAATTTGGACCATGAATATATATATGAGAAGAAGGGTTTAACTTGGATCACCAGGATTAAGCACCCAACCATGATAATTTTCTTTAAAAAAAGCTTCCTGTCCAAAACATATTACAATCACCAAACATTTACTACCATTACTACATCCCAAGCCACACAAATCTTCAAATTATTACAATCTCACAATTTCATTTACTACCACAAACACTAAGAGAATCCACAAAACTAGTATTACTATACTATATCAGAACTTAGGATATTACTATATTAAAACTTAGCATCTTAACATGTTTCTGATGCAAAACTCTGTACTCATCTGCAACCTTGAAGAGCTCTGCAAAATCAAACCGTTATGTCTCCTTTTAGGAATCGATCCTGTCCTCCCCCACCCCACCCCCCAACCCACCCCCAACCCCCCCAACCCACAACTTTATTGGATATTACTCTGTAATTGAGGACCAAATTAGACAGACTGAAGGGTGACAAACATGTTCATATGGTAAGAGGAAAGGATGAAGAAAGGATGCTGGTTGAACAACAATAAAGCCTTCATCCCAAATTAATCCAAAATATCAAGGATAAAGGCGTAGTTCATGCAGTATTGCAGAAAGGAGCCCTATATATCAACTTTGTCGTCGTTTTTTAGTAAAGGAGTTGATATTGATCTAGGTGTTAAAATGTGTTTCTGGAGTTTGTGTTGCCAACTTCTTTTTCCTTTTGGGGATGCAACAAGGGAAATACAGATAGTTATTATGAGCAAAATTTTGCTATCTAGCTTAACATGTGCGGCTAGGTTGCATGGATACAACATGGAACAGTAAGGACACGGCAACACGGACACGACATCAATTTTGGTGTGTCCTAGGTATCTTGGGGTGTTCGAGTTGTGTCCAATACGTGTTTGACACAACACACATTTTTGGAGTGTCTGTTCTTGTGCGGTGACGTATCTTGTTTCAATCATTTCCCACACAGTTATTTCTATATTCAACTTCCCTCTACTTCATTATTCAAACTTTGTCGCATCAAGCTCAATCATCCAACCACCTTATTAGCTCCTAATGCAATTAATTTTCTCACTTACCCATGCCACCTCTCTCCAAAGAAACAACTGAGCAAATCAATTCAAAGAAACAATTGAGCAAATCCATTCAACCATCTTCTCTTAGCTTTTTCAGGTGAACCTGTATGTGAAATAATCCTACACGTGAACATTATCTTGAACCATCTTCATGACTCCATATAAGGGCAAATATCAAGCTCCTTTATCTTGCAATGTTGGTTGAAACTAATACTAATAGTAGAGAACACTTCCAGCTTGCCCTCATTTTTCAGTGTTCTATTCTGATGGATTTCTCTCAAAAGAAATACTCTGGTGGTGAATTGCATAATAGAGAATGTTACTTTGGGTAAAATATTTGAGAAGCAGATTACTAGGTTTGCTGCATTCTGATTTTCCAAGTTGAAGCTTCTTATGCTTCCAAATTATCAATAAATGACAAACTTCTTAACTTTCATTTGATTTAATTCTAGGCCTAATTTACCCAATCTGATCCAAACTTTTTTTATTTGGAAAGTATAAGGATATTGTCTTCACCAGACGAAATCTAGCATATCCAGGAAAACCATTTGAAGCTCATCATGTACGATCTTATCTTGAATATTGCCAATATGACTTTTCTAAATCAATTACCATGCTTCATTCAATAAGAAAAGTCGTGGAATTAAACTTCGGTGGCCATCCAACCTCTTTCTTACAATCTAATCCTTTAGGACCTATGTTGTACTGGGTGCTAGACGAGGCGAGGCGACAGGCCACCCGCCTCGCCTAGGCGTCGCCTAAGCGCCCGTCCAGAATCTGCTGCTCTTGAATTAAAAAATTATGCATTTATGTATACAACAAATATGTAGTATAACTAATAAGCAATAAACATTAACCAATAAGTACAAAAGTAATATAAGAAGCCAAAAAGATGAAATAATAAATGTTCAACATCAAGAAAAGATAGTAAATATAATTGTGCGGCCCTAGGCGACCCTAGGCGGGTCATTTTTTCCCCTGGGCGACCCTAGGCGGGCGCCTAGGCGAGCATCGCCTCACCCAGGAAAATTTTCCCCAGGTCGAGGCGAGTCCTCTGTCACAGGCGCGCCTAGGCGTCGCCTGTGACAACATAGTTTAGGACTTGCATACAGTTCTTAGTGATGTTTTTTTTATTTTTGTCGTTTATCCATAAATACACTAGGGACTGCTCAGTTAAAGGTAAGTAGTGCAGATATGGGTGATCCCATGACAATTCCACCTGACAACCATGTTTGGTTATTTAGGAAAGTTAGATAGGACTTCCACCCCGTCCATGTTATCTATAATTAGAAGCTAGATTGCATGCCTCCAAATGACTGTATCCAAAGTCTGACGCATTTCAAATACGATACTATCTTGTCGCACATATCAGGCATGGTCCCATGTCTAGGTTACAAATGGTTCCAAGAAAGGTTGAAATTATATGGCATGCTTTTGTTCATGATAAACATAATAGTGACGTCCAACTGGATTTTAAAAATTGAAAATTTTATTATAGACCCCTAAAGAAAATGTATTTCAAAGAAATACTCGTCAAATTGGTTAATTTTTGTGTACCCTCAAACTTTTCAAATTTATCATACTCTCTTCAAATTTTGGTTCTCCGATCATCGAGTGTCCTGTCTTCCCACTCGACTCAACCACTTATTTTACAACCATTCCAACACATTGTTTCCCTTTTCAATCTTGTCTGACCACAATTTGCTCCAAGACTCTAACCATGACGCCTCATTTTCCAACTATGGTTCCTCATCTACATATCCAAACCTCCATTTGGGAGTTGCTACGACGAGATAATATTTGTATACATATAGTTCGAGATTAGCTCCAATACTAGTGTCAACTATCATGCAAAACATAATAGTGGTATACGAAAAAATTGGAAGCCAGTTACTATCTAAAATGTGCATACATATAATATTAAGATCTAATATATAATGTGTTACCGGGGCAAACAGAGGAATTTTGGTCCAAGAGGATCAGAAATTTAATAAGAGGGGACACACAACATTGTCATCATTGTGAAAGTGTTACAATGGGCTATGAAAACAATGTCGTTTACCAAATTTGTTTGAGTTATGGTAGCATTGTGGCTAGGTGTTACTGATACTAATGTAGGAGCTAGTCTTCAATGATATTTTTGCATATATTAACTTGTCGTCGCAACTCTCAATGGAGGTAGGGATTACTACAGATAAGATACCATAATTGGAAAAAGAGTAGTTGTTACGGTTGAAATCTTGGAACAATCGCACGATTAGAGAAGATCGGAAAGGGAAACAAATAGTGTTGTGTTGGAATTGTCGTAAAAGGTTAGTTCAAGTGGAAAAGACGAGAGTTTTGGGAGGATGGGAAAACCGAAATTCGATTTGAAGACAAATTTGAGAAGTTTGAGGGTACAGAAGACTTGATTCATTTGACTAGTATTTCTTGGAAATACTTTTTCATATAGGGGTCTACACTAAAGTTCCATTTTTAAAATCCAGTTGGCTCAACTACCAACAAGCTTATGAGTGTTACATAATTGTATCCATGTCATACTCCGAAGCACGGGTACTAGAAAGTCATACCCGTACCGAGTACTAGTACTCCTTGGGTATTATTTGGTACTTACCACAAAAGTACCCAAAGTTATTTTTAACTTTATTTTGGTTTTAATTTTGGGTACTTAGTTGGTACTTTATGGGTACTTTCTAGTCCAAGTCATTGGATATCTTTTAAGTATAGCTTCGGTGTCTTGTTTTAGAAATCAAGTTTTCTTTATTTTAAAACTTAAAGTACATAGTTTCTACGCTAAAATTTATTTGTTGACTATGACAGAAATTTAGATTCTTAGTTTCACTCTTATGAAGTCGTGAGGATATATTACTAGTAGTTGTATATATATACCGTATCGTGCCATGGATTTTTAGAAATTCTCATGTAGATGTACATAGTATGTACTTTATTGGTACTCACACATATACTTTACAGATGCCATACCATTATCCTAGATTTTCTACGAAATTTCCGGAAAAAAATCGAATTTGTATAGTACCTTTATCCTTGTCTGTGTGACTCTGTTCACGAAACTTAGAAACCATTCATGTTTCAACGTTATAAAGTGTCACTTCATGTTTTTCTTTTTTCTTTTTTACTTATGTGCAATCCACATATGGACCCTGTTCCCTTGTAAAAGATAGCTAAAGATGTACCAACAAAATCATATTACTTGTTAAGAACAAAATAGACCTTGAGGTAATACACCAGAAACCAAGATACTACACTACTTCAACAAGGTAAGAGCGAGTTAATGACTCACTTCATAATCTAAACAAACTAAAATAGCAGAATGCACTCAATGTTATCTTTTGCAGATGGCTAGCCACTAGGATCCCATGGATCCACTCTGCACTTCCCCATATATATGGAGACTCCACATAGCTAGCCACTATATCGTGACACCAACTTATATGCCTTCTATTAATGATATCCTGGGCTACTGTTGTATATACATAAGTCAGCTACATAGCAGCTGAAAACAATGGCTGTTGTACTTCCATTGGAAACTCTCCCACCTCGTGGTCGTGGAAGTACAAAACAAGGATACCGTGTCTAGGTCAATTTAAAAATTGGACCATGTGTGACACTAACCTCATTGTTGTTTAGCACCTATGCCTTGTTATTATAATGCTAATTTATACTATAATAACCTGACCTTTGTCTATGTTCACTTACCTTAGTTACCTACCTTGAACTTCCACTAAATTTCAAGTTACTTAACACCATTAATGGACTGGTGTAAAAGACAGATTTGCCCATAACCCACTTAATGATGGGTTCTTCATTTATAAAAAATCAAACTGTAGAGAGAGAGAGAGAGAGAGAGAGAGACCTCTTTTTCCCTAAATCTCATATCTGAATGCTAGGGTTTTGACTAACATTTGCTACCTCGAGTCAAAGATTAGGGTTTCAACTGATATTTGCTTTTCCCAGGTTTCATAGGTAAGAATGTTAAATTCTAGGCTTTTGAATGTCATTTTCTTCTAATTAGGGATTTGATTTTTTGGGGTGGTAGAAATTTGGGGCCAAAAATAAGATTAGGGATTAGATTGATAACAAAAAGGAAAAAAGAATAAAGAGAATACCAACATTCGTGAAGGAAATAATGCAATAACACAAATTTGGGGATCAATTAGGGTTAGGAATTAGATTAATCACAAAAAGGGAAAATTAAAGAGAACAAAAAAAAAATGTGAAAAGAATAATGCAAGAATACAATAGAAAAGGAAAATATAGGGTTAATGGAAGAATTAATACTTGAAATTAGGGTTTTAGGAGGAACTAAATTCAAACCTTCTTTCCTAACTTTATTTTATAGCTTATTTTATGCATGTAGTTTGTAGTCGTATAATATATTCAAGGGCAAAAAGTCCATAATTTAACATGTGATACTCATGTGAGGGCGGTTTTGGACGGCATGTTAACAGAAGGTAGTAAAGTGTTGATCAATACAAAGTTGTAGGAAGCAAAGTGAACATAAACAAAGGTCAAGGTAGTCAAGTGAACAATAGCCAAGCTGCCAATGTTCAAAATATTTTAGTGTATATTAGCCTCATTGTAGAGACATGTTGATATCTATCACAACAACCCAAATAGAGCTCAATTATCAGCGTAAATTGCATTAGACATGTTTGTCCATCTTTATGTGTTGAGGATATGAATTCATTATGGATCAATTTGATACTATTAGGCTGTGTTTGGTAGGAGGGAAAAGTGGGAGGAAGGAAAATGGAGGAGGGAAAAGTGGAGGGAAGGATTCATTTTCTATTGTTTGGTATGGAAGGAAAAGTGAAGGGAAGGAAAAGTGGAGGGATTGTTTTTCCTTCCTAACCTAAGAAAACCAATCATCCCAAAAGTGGAAGGAAAAGTGGAGGAAAAAGTGAAGACTTATACTAATTAACAATTGTACCCCCCATGTGAATTGTATTATTTAAAAATTATTAATGAAATCAAATGGTAAATATGTGTTTTAGTTGAGGATAGAATTGGTAAAACCCATATTTTTTATTTTCTTTCCTTTTACTTTTCTTTCCATACCAAACAAAGAATAATGCATCTCTTCTCTTTTCCATCCTTCCAACCAAACACAAAGGAAGGAAATGATCTTTCCTTTCCATATGGAAGGAAAATGTATCCTTATCTTTTTCCTTCCTTCCACTTTTCCATCCTTCCTACCAAACACAGCCTTAGTCTTGAAAAAACAGTATGTGGAGACAAGCTTACACAACGACAAGACAAAGCCTGCAGCAAGCTCGCTTCAATGAGCTAACGCAGAGGCAAGTTCGTGCCTGCTAAGGCAAGCTTGCAGACCTACGAGTTTAAGTAAGGGGCTTGCCATGGCAACAAGATCCCACGCCCTGAAGATCTAGAATGAATTTGGTTAACTGAACCTACAATTCATGCACAACACTTCGTAACTTAAAGTGGTCGTTGCGAACTAAAATTCGATATTAGATAATCATTGGCCTAACCTTGTTCAGTAATGACTAGATTGCAACAAGTTGACCCAATAAACATTTTTGGAGCTACAATTGTACCGCAATATAATTCAAAGTTATCAACAATTTCTACAATCACAGTCGTCCAGTATGAATAGACGGTACCTCCCATAAATGAACTTACCGGTACAAGGAAGATATTTTGGGTCTGGCTAAAAATGACAGCTTGAGCCTTGAACATGCCATTTACCCTTAATTTTTCACCCCAGCAATATGTCATGTTGGAATTTGTGCGTTTGATTGCTAGATGGAAAATATGTGGAAAATAAATTAACTCCACGGAATTATTTTATTAGAAAAAAAATCCATGGAATTTTGAAATTTTCTTATGGAAAACTTAATTTGGGAGTTTGATTGTTATTATTTTCCACGGAAAATAGTTATATTCCATGGAAAATGATATTTTCCTATGGGTTGGGCCAGTTTCATTTTCACCATTTTGGAGGAAAATATGGAAAATGATAGTTTTTTGGAAAATAATTTCATGGAAAATATAAGCTATCAAACACTACAATTGATGGAAATATTTTCCATGGAAAAAAAAAGCCCAATCAAACAGAGCCTAATTGCCAATTGTAATTCCTTTTAAATAACCCTTCGAGTTGCATATAGGTGCCCACATTCGTTAAAACAAACTATTAACTCATCAAGTAATGGCTGCAGTTAGACATCAATATCCTTCCCTAGTGACTTTCAACCATAGTTTAAAGTATCGGTCGATACTGATCCGATACAGCTGACACCGATACGATTGGCATGTCCCGATCCGATACCTACCGATACTGACCGATACCGACATTGGGGGGTCTCTTTTCCGATCCATTTGGCAAAGAAAATTGAACGAAAAAGACAAATCAATAAGGGTTTGAAGCATAATAAGGTTGTAAAAGTATATAAAAGTAGAAAATTGATCGATTGCATGTAAAACAATCGGTAAGGATTTCATTTAATTTCAAAACTACTACGAAATAACACTTAAAATACTTAAAATTATGCCTAAATGTATAAAATATATATTTTAAATGTTAATAATTATTTGTTTTACGATACCAAAAAATCCGATACTCCGATCCGAAACCACCGATATCGCCGATACCGATACTCATAGGAATGGTCCGATATCGATCCCGATACCGATACTGCGAACCTTGCTTTCAACCATTGATAAGAAACACAATTTCATAGATCCATTTCATGAGAACTAGGGTTAACTAAGTATAGGTCACCAATGCTACAGGTTATATATTCGTTGAGCTGTACATCATCTTAAACAGACTGAAGCCGTTGTTAGCAAGTCCAACCCTCACATAGCTGAATTATAAAATATAATATCATGTCAATAATCAAATCTTCTCTCCTTGAGCCTCTAGAATGACTCATTTCCCATAACTTTGTGGGTACAAGCATATCATGTCATCAATCTTGTTGTCTTTCAGACGTGGTACCCTTTTAGCATTGATACTAATAGAACATAACAAAACCTTGACAAGAACTTTATTCTCTCGACATTCTCTTCTCTTTTACACGTCAACTCCTTGCATAAGGCTACTCCGGTTCTGAATTTCAATAAAACTTTGAAACGCCTCCACTTTATTCTTCGAGTAGGCAAATGACGTAATGCAGGTGATCAGTGTTCTAAATGGAGGCCGCCTAGGGTAGGTGGGTTCTCTCCGCACGGCTTTTCGGTAGGCGGTGGAGTAGGTGGCCAACGGAGGTTGGCGGCATAGGCGGAGGTGAGGTGGCGTAGGTGGGCACCTAGGCGGAGCAATACCTAACAAGGTATTTTAGCCAAAAAGGTTTTGTAAGCATTATGGGCCTATGGTTCACTTTTACAAAACTAAAATTTTATAAATCTTCGTTCTACAACTTAGTTATGCATGAAACACCCTTAAAATATGCATACTATGCACACAAAAATACTAGTAAAAAATGTTCAAAATGTATCGACCGCCTAGGCGGTAGGCGGACACTCTCCTCCGCGCACTCGCCTACCGCCGTTTAGAATCTTGCACGTGATAATATCAATCATATTAGCATATGTACAATACACTTGTACACGAAAAAACAAGCAAGGGTGTTGTCAAAACATCTCAAAATTAAGGGAAGAAGCACATACATGGCATGTTCACACAACTGCACAATCCATTGAATCCGACAATTGTTGTATGTCAGCCAGCCTACTTGTCGCATACAATACAACATGGTTAATAACATGAATTGCAAGTTTCAATATCCCCAACCATCATGCATTTCTAAGTGACAAAGTCAGGATTTACATGCACTAATTACTGAATGGAATTAGGGTTCACAAATTTCTTCTACATCTTCTTGTAACACAATATAAAATGATAGATATTGGAATAGAAAATGTATTTATAAAGGTAAGGTAATTTAAATCTTTCTTTGATAATGTGTAAATCATTAATGGTGTGTTTGATTGCAAGGTGGAAAATATGTGAAAAAGAAATTAATTCCATGGAATTATTTTTCTAAGAAAAAAATTCCATAGAATTTTAAAATTTTCCATTGAAAACTTAATTTGGGTATTTGATTGTCATTATTTTCCATAGACAATAGTTATTTTCCTATAGGTTGGACCAGTTTCATGTTCCACCATTTTAGAAGAAAATATGGAAAATAATAGTTTTTTGGAAAATAATTCCATGAAAAATATAAGCTATCAAAAACTACAGTTGGTGGAAATTTTGTGGTGGAAATATTTTCCATGGAAAAAAAAGGCCAATCAAACACTACCTAAGATTATTAGAATAGTATAAAAATATATCATTCAACCATCTTACAACTCTAGGGTTTTGGTGCAATAGGAGGAACTCAAAGATGGTATCATAGATCCAACAATAAAAAAAACTTCATCTCAAATTTTGTGGGCAGCTATTAGTATTTGAATCATATTCTTCCATTCAATATGTTAAAGGCCATGACCTCGGTAATGTCAAAACCAAATCTTTCTTTGCAGTCTCGATCCAAGCTTCTATAACATTTCCTTTTAACTAATATGTGCATCTATTGGTCTTCAATCTGTTAAAGGCCATGACCTCGGTAATGTCAAAACCAAATCTTTCTTTGCAATCTCAATCCAAGCTTGTATAACATGTCCTTTTAACTAATACGTGCATCTATTGGTCTTCAATCTGTTAAAGGCCATGACCTCGGTAATGTCAAAACCAAATCTTTCTTTGCAATCTCAATCCAAGCTTGTATAACATGTCCTTTTAACTAATACGTGCATCTATTGGTCTCAAAACATCAAGAATCAGTTGAATATTAAAGTCCAATAGGTTATGGAGATAAGATTGGAGGGAAGTTGAAGTGAAGACATGCTCGAACTATTTGTTCGTATGGCATAGAAGGTTATAATTTAGTGCTGAACTCGAAAAACAATTTCTTTTAAGGAGGGTTAGCCGATTGTGATTTTAGAACCACATGGGATATCCCAAAAGTCTTGTGTTAAGCATTGCTACTTTAAGATGCGGATCCAAAGTCATATGTTAGTCAATCTTGAATGTAGAATACACAAGAATGGTAATTTGGGAATCCTCCATTCAATTTATGTTCATTTTTACCTCTTGAAAAACCACGCCTGAAAATGTGTGATTGGAAAAGCCAGAGATCCATTTCCTTCCACAATAAAACCATGGCCTGTCATCTACTCCTTCTAACAGCGGGTACTATTCATTGTTTGTTGTCTTCAAACACCTAGCCTCCATTGCCACCGCCCTTGGACATGTCGGCTCACCACTATTGTGGCCACTGGACATGCAACCCGACCACCACCTGAGACACCGTGTCTCCACCACCCTAGGACATGTCGTCTCGTCGCCGTCACTACCCCCAGACACGTAGGCTCACCACATTCATTGAAGGACATGCAACCCCACAACCGTCCTCGAAGGCTCCACAACCGCCGCCCACTCACATATCGTTTTGATGTCGTCGCTAGACTCGCTACCCTTAGACATGCAACCCCACCACTGGCATCACTGCCCTCAGACATGCATCCCCAAATTGGGTCTCAGGAGGAGATGCCCGGCACTCCATAAGCCGCATGGATATCCACTCAAGGTGGGTGGTGAACGAAATGCTCATGTGGGTCATGGAGGACTAGAATACAAGCTCCTAACCTTGATTTAGGAGCACTTAATGGGTTTCAAACAGATGTAGGACAATTCAGAGTAATCGTTCCAAATTTGGATTCGGAAAACGCAATTTTAGTAGAAGAGGCAAATCTTTCACCGGAAACGTCCATTTTTGGACGAACCAATCCAATTTGGAAAGCTGATCCAAAGATCAACGTTCACGTTTGGAGATTTCGCAGAAAATGTTTCGAGTTTTAGAAATTTGTCCCGAGTTTTTTTTTTTTTTTTTTTGGATTATATCGTTCAGGTCTTCGGAGTAAGTTGTTGTTGTTGTTGTTGAAGTCAGGACACAGATTCTGAACAAATTAGGGTTTTCGAAGGACTTCTTGATTTCACCCTCGAATGGTGGGTTTGACAAATGTCACAGTACAGATGAACCAAGCCAATATAAACTTGTTCTTCAAATCTCTACTTGAAAGCAAATTAAACAGTAATCATAATATAATCATATCATTTCTATATTTATTTTTCTTTTCAAGTGAGAGAGAGGGAGAGAGAGGGAGGAACCTGTCAGTCCGTGGTGGCGGAGGGAGCTTGCTACGGTGGTGGCGGAGGAGCTATCTTCTGGGGGATTGGGAATTTGGGGTAAATTTAATATCCAATTTCTCTTTCACAAACTTTTGTAGGAGTCCCTAATATTATTTGGCTTTTTATAAAGGCACTGCATATTTTTATGAGGGCTAGCCCATTTGTAACTTTATATTATTTACAAGTTGGACATTGAAAATATTTATTAGGGCTATCCCACTCTTTGGTATAAAAGTCACTTTTTTTTTTTCTTTCTATTTTTTTCCTCTTCTTCTTCCTCAACCCATCCAAGAAGAAGAAGAAGAAGAAGAAGAAGAAGAAGAAGAAGAAGAAGAACAACAACAACAACAAAAATGTTAAATCCTAATATTGTGGAAACCCTAATATTGTTATCCCTAATTTTTTCTCATTTTCAATTTCGATGGCACCCAAAGGCTCCTCATAATATACAAACCCTAATATGGGAGGAAACCCAATATTGTCATTCAACTAGTGCAAACAAGGACTGTCCAATTTTCTGGCAGTCCAACAAACTGAATGGACTGCCAGAAAACTGGGCAGTCCTAAGTCACAGCATGTGAAACAAAGGACTGCCCAATTTTCTGGCAGTCCAACAAACTGAATGGACTGCCAGAAAACTGGGCAGTCCAAAGTCACAGCATGTGAAACAAAGGACTGCCCAATTTTCTGACAGTCCTACATACAGTAAGGACTGCCAGAAAATTGGGAGTCCTAAGTCACAGCATGTGAAACAAAGGACTGCCCAATTTTCTGACAGTCCTACATACAGTAAGGACTGCCAGAAAATTGGGAGTCCTAAGTCACAGCATGTGAAACAAAGGACTGCCCAATTTTCTGACAGTCCTACATACAGTAAGGACTGCCAGAAAACTGGGCAGTCCTAAGTCACAGCATGTGAAACAAAGGACTGTCCAATTTTCTGGCAGTCCAACAAACTGAATAGACTGCCAGAAAACTGGGCAGTCCAAAGTCACAGCATGTGAAACAAAGGACTGCCCAATTTTCTGACAGTCCTACATACAGTAAGGACTGCCAGAAAACTGGAAGTCCTAAGTCACAGCATGTGAAACAAAGGACTGCCCAATTTTCTGACAGTCCTACATACAGTAAGGACTGCCAGAAAACTGGACAGTCCTAAGTCACAGCATGTGAAACAAAGGACTGCCCAATTTTCTGGCAGTCCAACAAACTGAATGGACTGCCAGAAAACTGGGCAGTCCTAAGTCACAACATGTAAAACAAAGGACTGCCCATTTTTCTGGCAGTCCTTACTGTATGTAGGACTGTCCAATTTTATGGCAGTCCTGAATACAGTAAGGACTGCCAGAAAAATGGACAGTCCTTTGTTTCACATGTTGTTACTTAGGACTGCCCAGTTTTCTGGCAGTCCATTCAGTTTGTAGGACTGCCAGCAAATTAGGCAGTCCTTGTGAAACCCATAATTTTAGTTTACAATTTTTCTATTTAATTAAAAAAAATTTAATTACTAAATTAATTTTTTATATAATGTTAGATATTTAGCTAATATTGATAATATTTGTAAAATGTAAATTATTTAAATCAACTTGGAATTTTTGCATGTTGTCCAGACCCAGACCCGAACCAAAATGAAGCTTAAAATTTTTTATAAATTGATGGTTAGAATTCTAAAATATTAATTATTATTTATTATTGATTTTTTTTTAAAAAAAGAAATTTATTTTTGTTAGCCATATTTTATTTTATTATTTGGCCCAAAACTTATTTTCCCTTAGGCCCAAATATCCATTAACCCAATATCCAATAAGTCCAAACCCAACTCATGTTCTTAATAGGTTACAAACCTTTAACCCATTTGTAAAGGAAAGCAATATTCTACTTTTCTTTTTAAGTCTTCATGTTTGCTGTAACATCCAACATTGAATGAATACTTTAGGAATGAGTGGTCATTCCTTTCTGAGAGGAAGTTTTGCTCTCAACCGAAGTTCTTTCGGTTCCATCTTCCCCGAACAGTCGGCTCTTCCCCTCCCTTGGCCGACGCCATCAAAGCCAGGCCATGGCTCTTGGTTTCCCTCGCCTGGTAACTTCCATTTTTCCCCTCCTTTATAAACCAAGTCTCAACTCCACCTTTCCCCACACCTTCTTCCCAAATCTCAGAGCCAAATCCCTAGATCTAGTCCTTCCCGGAGTTCCCCTGGCCGACGCCCCAATCCCGGGCCTCCCGACGACCCGCGCGGCCCCCGTCACCGCCGCCCGTACCCCGTCGCCGCCCTTGGCCGGCGACCCGTTGTCTGTCGGTGGTTGCTCCGGTGACTGTTCCGTCCGGTTCCAGTGCTGCCCCGTCCCGTTCCGAGATCCATTTTGAACCCCGTTGTCGGTAATCTCTAATCCTGTATTTAAATTTCCGTAGTCTATGATGATACGCTGGTCCTACAGATTCCTTCTGGAATTTGGTTTCGGTAACGTAATGACTACGTTACTATCTCGGCTTTTCCGAGTTCTTCGGGAAAATTATTTTGGTTGCTGGTTTGTTTCTGAGAATAATTTGGACAGAACAATATTCTGTGAAATCTTCGGGTTTCCAATAATTTTCGGAAACATTTTTGGAGATTAAAATTTAATTCATGAATTGATTTTTGTTGGTTCATTTTGGGCTCTTTGAGTTCTGTTGGAATTTTTGGTTATATGACAATGCTGGAGATGTTTCTCTTGGAAAATTTTGTTTCGGAATGATTTCGGGATTTTCGGGAATTACGGAAACGCTGGATTAGGCTTTGGAAAAAAAATATATATTCTATGGTTGTTTATATAAAATTCGGGTTTTGGGAGTTATTTTGCAGGTTTACGGCGCATTTCCCAGTTTTTGGGTTGACCGAAAACAGAGGAGATGCTGCTGAAAATTTTACAAAATAATAAAAATGATTTTAAAATGATTTCGGTAAAAATATTATTTTAATAATAATTTGGGCGACGACTTTAATGGTCAATGGGCCCCAGCAAAATGCAAACGCACCGGTTTGTCCGGACGTTGAGGCAGAGTAGCTGATTGTGATAATTGGACCAGAGTCTGAGACTCATACTACTTTTATAATTTTATTTAGAATTTATTATTGATAATATTTAATTTTTAGGCGATTTAAGGGACTAACCTTTTTCCTCTTATTTTAATTCGTGTATTAATTTGTAAGGGCATAAGCCCATTCATTTATTTTCTGTAAATTTTGTAATAAGTAGGAACGGTAGATTTGGGATTTTCTGGATGTTGTGCGAGCGCGTAAAACTAGGAATATTAATAATTATTAATTATAATTTAGAATTCATGATATTTCTCGTTTAAAGGAAAATGTATAGTTTTATATATTATAAAAATACCAGGTTTTCCTAAATAAAATGATAAATACAATTTTTCCGAAAATAGACATAAATCGATGTTTCTAAATTGTAACGCACTAGTAAACGCATTTTTGGTTGTGTTGGTTAAACAAGATTAAAATTGACTAGGAAACAAATAGAGATTGTAATTAGGTCATTTTAGTATTGTGATTCTGAGACAAATTCTCGAAATGTAGGATTTCGAGGAAGTTCTTGATCGTCAACTTGAAGTACAAATCTCGTCCAATTGGAATTCAAGGCAAGTACGGTTGTGGTTATTGCAGTTTAATTAATATTAGAAATTTTGCATGTTAAATACACAACTGTTACACGTACTCTCTCCTAGAGTAATATACTGAATCATTGCATCGGGATAATGGGGAGTAGCGTAGTTATCTATGATCAAAGCCAAATAGTTAATGAATGTGCGAGCTTACCCTCTTCACACGGGGTTAGGCCGGACCGTATCAATAGGATACAATTGAATCATCCTAAACCGATCATAGATTCTGCTTACTCAAATCACAATTGTTTTATAGTTGGAAATCATTGTTTCAAAATTATTTAATATTGCAAGTTTCTATTCATTATGCAAATTGTTAATTTTCATAATTGTACTTGCTCCTTTCCTGACTGGATCCCCCACCCCAAATAGGTCCTATTGACGACTCAGAGCTACTGATTAGTAGTTACTACGATCCGGAGCTGTACCCTGCTGTGCTTCCAGATGAGGTCCATGGAGATGATGATGACACTTCTGCTTAGTTGAAGTTTAGTTTATCTTTTAAAATAAATGTTATGTTAAAGTTGTGGACAAGCTCTGTAATGAACAAGTTTATTTTATCGTTTTAATTAAATGTTGTGGCAATTATAGTTTCAAATGTTGTTGATTGTACCTGCATATGGAACACAGCTTACTGCCGCCGTCTCAACAACGGTGCAGGCTGGGCATGATCCGAGTCGACCCAAGAAATTGGGATCGGGTCGTGACATGTTTTTAGTGGTGGCCCATGCAGGTCTCTAAAATCAACAACTTAGGAAAACCTAAGAAACAGTTAGAACACTAGAACATCAAATTGCCACAACATAGGACCGATATATATACATATTATTATTATTATTTTTTTTTTTTGACTATAGATAGGCTACCTTGCTTATGTTTTTATCCTAAAAACTTCCAGAGAATGACCACTGACAATACCAACCCTGCTGGAGATAGGATGTCAACACCTGACCATACCCCACCTCCCCAATCAAGTCCAGATCCTACACCTCGGCAGTTGGCCGACCGTCCCCACAATACAACAATGGATCCATCATCTTCTCGGACGGAGATGCAACCCCCTGTGGTTACGCCTACTCCAGCTGCCCCACCGGTGCCTGTGGACCCCACTGACCTCATAGGTCTGCTAAGAGGAGTACTAGAAGCCCAGAAAACTCAAGCTGAAGCTCATCGTGAGCAGACGGCCATTATGAGAGAAGGCATGGAAAACGCCCATAGCGTGGCAATGGCTGCACTGGAAAGAGGAGAAGCAGCTCAACAGGAACCAAGGCCTGCCAAGGTAAACATAAATTTAAGGATTAATTTATGTAATAATAAGGCCATTTAATTAATGGAAATCATATTGCCAAGGTGGGCGATATTGAGAGCTTTAAGAAGCAGAACCCTCGACCTTTCAAGGGAACCGAGGGAATTGTCTATGCTGATGAATGGCTTGACAATATGGAGCGTCTTCTGAGCGTCGTTCGACTTCCAGAAGACCTCAAGGCCGAAGCAGTGGGACTTCAACTGCAGAATGTAGCTAGCACCTGGTATCGGAATGAACCCCGACTCCAGGATAGACAGGTTGATTGGGACACCTTCAAGAAGTTGTTCCAGAGAAAATTCTTCCCAACTTCTGAAATGCGGGAGATGGAGCGACAATTCCAGAACCTGAAGCAGGGCAATATGACTGTGGGAGAGTATGCGGCAGAATTCGGCCAGCTCAGCCGATTTGCCAAGAACATGGTGGCTGATCCTGCTGATCGTGCTGAACGATTCAAGTATGGACTTCGAGAGGAGATTCGCACTTATGTGATCTCTGGCGGAGCTAAGACTTATGAGAAGATCCTGGAGAGAGCCCAAGACATAGAGAAGAGCCAACCTGCCCGTTCGAAGAGAGATTATCCTGGAACTAGCAACTTCCAGGGTAATCAGAAGAAGCCAAACAACAACAACAACAACAATAGGCCTCAGCATCACCAGCAAGCAAGGAATAATGATGTATCACCCCAGAAGCAGATCCCTGTCTGTAGCTATTGCAAAAGGCCGGGTCATCAGGTGAACATCTGTCGGAAGAGGCTTGGACAATGTCTGATCTGTGGGTCTTCCACCCATCAAGTGAAGGACTGTCCCTCGTCAGTTCACAAGGCTGGAGGAAATCAACAGAGGGGACCTCTGCCCACTCAGCAGCAACAATTTGGGCAGCATCAACAGAGGACTGGGCGAGCTTTTGCCCTAACTGCAGAGGAACCAGAGCCGGAGCAGGAACCTAATGCGGATGTCATCTCAGGTTACATCTATGTACATTCTCATCCTGCATTAGTTTTATTCGACTCTGGTGCAACACACAGTTTCATAGCAACAAAGTTTATCTCTGCAAACCACATAGTTACGGGCCTTAGCAAGAGGATTTGTAGGGTTATGACTGGAGGAGGACCCCTACCCATTACGGAGACCTGTAATTGCCCCATATCAATATCTGGCCATAAGTTTGTAGCACCTTTACTGGTAATGCCCTTGCCCAACTATGACATAGTCCTTGGAATGGACTGGTTGAGCAAGCAGCATGCGCTGATAGATTGTCACAGAGGATGTGTAATCTTCAGCCCACCTGGAGGGCCAGAGTTTGAAGTCTCTAGAGCTCCGGAGGTTATGGAGAGTATTGTCTACTCTATTACTGAAGAACCTGGACCACCCCATCCTATCATAGCGGAATTCATGGATGTCTTCCCTGATAGTCTTCCTGGGCTACCCCCAGATCGGGACATAGAATTCACTATTGATTTAGTCCCTGGCTCTCCCCCAATCTCTAAGGGATGTTATAGAGTCAACCCGAAGGAGGCCAAAGAAATGAAGGAGCAGATCAACGAACTGAAGTCTCTGGGATTCATTCGAGACGGAGCTTCACCCTGGGGAGCACCTGTCTTGTTTGTGCCCAAGAAGGATGGAACGGTGAGGATGTGCATCGACTACCGGGCGCTGAACAATGTCACAATCAAGAACAAGTACCCTCTGCCCCGGATCGATGACTTATTTGACCAGTTGAGTGGAGCCAAGGTGTTTTCCAAGATTGATCTCAGGTCTGGCTATCATCAGATCAAGGTCAGGAAGGAAGACATTCCCAAGACGGCATTCAACACCAAGTATGGGCAGTTTGAATTCTTGGTCATGCCGTTTGGTTTGACGAATGCTCCTGCGGTGTTCATGAACCTTATGAACAAGGTTTTCCATGAATACTTAGACCAGTTTGTCGTCGTCTTCATTGATGATATACTGATCTATTCAAAGACGAAGGAGGAGCACGAAGAGCACCTCAGGAAAGTTCTGGAAATTTTGAGAAAGGAGAACCTGTACGGTAAGCTATCCAAGTGTGAATTCTTTCTAGACAAGGTGGATTTTCTTGGTCATGTTGTCACAGGAGAAGGAATTTCTGTGGATCCTAAGAAGATAGCTGCTGTGGAGAAGTGGCCTACCCCAAGCTCAGTTGCTGACATCAGAAGTTTTTTGGGCTTGGCGGGCTACTACCGGAAGTTTGTGAAGGATTTTGCTAGAATTGCTGAACCTATGACGAAGCTGACTCGGAAGAATGAGGAATTCATTTGGACGGAGGACTGCCAAGCAGCGTTCGAGGAGTTGAAGAAGAGGCTCACTACTGCACCAATCCTTGCGCTACCCGCAGGATCCGGTGGTTTCACAATCTATAGTGACGCTTCGGGCAAAGGACTGGGTTGTGTTCTTCAACAGAATGGGAAAGTGATTGCTTATGCATCTAGGCAATTACGGACTCATGAGAAGAACTATCCCACTCATGATCTGGAGCTTGCTGTAGTGATCTTTGCGTTGAAGCTTTGGAAGCATTATCTATATGGAGAGAGAGTGGAAATATACACAGATCATAAAAGTCTGAAGTATGTTTTTACTCAGAAAGAGTTGAACATGAGGCAAAGACGATGGCTGGAGTTAATGAAGGACTTTGACATCGACTTGCAATACCACCCGGGTAAGGCTAATGTGGTCGCTGATGCACTTAGTCGTTACCCAGTGGCGATGTTCTTAACTAAGGAAAGGCACCTGCTGGAGGACATAGAGAAGCTTGAACTGGAGATTGTACTGCCTGGACGGAAGGAATTAGATGCTGATTCTGTGTTGATGAAGTTGCAAGTGAGCTCGTACCTGATGGACAAGATCAAGGAGACGCAGTTTCAAGACGAGGCACTTTGCAAGCTGAGAGATCAAGTGTTGGCAGGAACACATGAGGATTTCTTAATTGCCAGTGACGGAGCTCTGAAGAATGGTACGAGGCTTTGTGTACCGTCTGGCGAACTGAGGAACGAGTTGATGAAGGAAGCGCATCAGTCTCAATATTCCATACATCCTGGAGCTAATAAGATGTATCGGGATATGCGCGCTATTGTTTGGTGGAGTGGAATGAAGAAGGATGTCACCAGGTATGTCGCTAGATGTTTGATTTGTCAACAAGTGAAGGCTAGTAGACAGAGACCTGCAGGACTTCTACAACCACTAGACATTCCAGAGTGGAAGTGGGAGCACATCACGATGGATTTCGTGTCAGGACTGCCTCGTTCCCAAGGAGGGAAGGATGCCATTTGGGTAATAGTGGACCGACTAACCAAGTCAGCTCACTTTATCCCTTTCAAAGTTGGTTTATCCACTGAGAAGTTGGCAGCATTGTACATGCGGCACATCTACCGGATTCATGGCGTACCGGTAAGCATTGTTTCTGACCGAGACACTCGTTTTACCTCTCACTTTTGGAAGAGTTTGCATGACAGCTTGGGGACCCAGTTGAAGTTCAGCACAGCTTATCATCCCCAGACAGATGGGCAATCGGAGAGGACAATTCAGACACTTGAAGATATGCTGCGAGCTTGTGTCTTGGAGTTTGGAGGATCGTGGGAAGACCATCTACACTTGGTAGAGTTTTCTTACAATAACAGCTACCAAGCCAGTATTGGTATGACCCCATTTGAAGCTCTTTATGGACGTCGTTGCCGTACACCATTGGCATGGGACGATGTAGGAGAAAGAGTACTGCTGGGTCCAGAGATGGTGGCCGACGCAGCAGAGAAGGTGAAGTTTATTAGAGACAAGCTCAGGATTGCTCAAGACAGACAGAAGCACTGGGCAGACAGCAGTCGTCGACCACTGGCATTTGAAGAAGGAGATAAGGTCTTCGTGAAGATTTCTCCTACCAGAGGGACAATCAGATTTGGCAGAGCTGGGAAGCTGAGTCCCAGGTACATTGGTCCGTTCGAAGTTCTGAGCCGGATAGGAGAAGTGGCATATAGGTTAGCTCTACCAGCTAATCTAGAAGGTGTGCACAACGTCTTCCACGTTTCACAGCTCAGAGAGTATGTACCTGATGAGAACCACGTCTTGGACCATTCAGAGTTGGAGATCGGACCGAGCCTCATGATACCAGAGAAGTCAGTGGCAATCTTGGACCGAGGCGAGAAGAAGACCAGAACCTCAGTGACTCCCATTGTCCGAGTGATGTGGAAGCACGATTCCCCAGGCGAATCTACCTGGGAGCGAGAGGATGAGATGCGGGAGAAGTATCCGTACCTGTTTGAGACTTGAGGTAATTTCTCAACCTAACTCTTTAAATTTCGAGGACGAAATTCCTTAAGGAGGGAAGGTTGTGAAACCCATAATTTTAGTTTACAATTTTTCTATTTAATTAAAAAAATTTTAATTACTAAATTAATTTTTTATATAATGTTAGATATTTAGCTAATATTGATAATATTTGTAAAATGTAAATTATTTAAATCAACTTGGAATTTTTGCATGTTGTCCAGACCCAGACCCGAACCAAAATGAAGCTTAAAATTTTTTATAAATTGATGGTTAGAATTCTAAAATATTAATTATTATTTATTATTGATTTTTTTTTAAAAAAAGAAATTTATTTTTGTTAGCCATATTTTATCTTATTATTTGGCCCAAAACTTATTTTTCCCTTAGGCCCAAATATCCATTAACCCAATATCCAATAAGTTCAAACCCAACTCATGTTCTTAATAGGTTACAAACCTTTAACCCATTTGTAAAGGAAAGCAATATTCTACTTTTCTTTTTAAGTCTTCATGTTTGCTGTAACATCCAACATTGAATGAATACTTTAGGAATGAGTGGTCATTCCTTTCTGAGAGGAAGTTTTGCTCTCAACCGAAGTTCTTTCGGTTCCATCTTCCCCGAACAGTCGGCTCTTCCCCTCCCTTGGCCGACGCCATCAAAGCCAGGCCATGGCTCTTGGTTTCCCTCGCCTGGTAACTTCCCTTTTTCCCCTCCTTTATAAACCAAGTCTCAACTCCACCTTTCCCCACACCTTCTTCCCAAATCTCAGAGCCAAATCCCTAGATCTAGTCCTTCCCGGAGTTCCCCTGGCCGACGCCCCAATCCCGGGCCTCCCGACGACCCGCACGGCCCCCGTCACCGCCGCCCGTACCCCGTCGCCGCCCCTGGCCGGCGACCCGTTGTCTGTCGGTGGTTGCTCCGGTGACTGTTCCGTCCGGTTCCAGTGCTGCCCCGTCCCGTTCCGAGATCCATTTTGAACCCCGTTGTCGGTAATCTCTAATCCTGTATTTAAATTTCCGTAGTCTATGATGATACACTGGTCCTACAGATTCCTTCTGGAATTTGGTTTCGGTAACGTAATGACTACGTTACTATCTCGGCTTTTCCGAGTTCTTCGGGAAAATTATTTTGGTTGCTGGTTTGTTTCTGAGAATAATTTGGACAGAACAATATTCTGTGAAATCTTCGGGTTTCCAATAATTTTCGGAAACATTTTTGGAGATTAAAATTTAATTCATGAATTGATTTTTGTTGGTTCATTTTGGGCTCTTTGAGTTCTGTTGGAATTTTTGGTTATATGACAATGCTGGAGATGTTTCTCTTGGGAAATTTTGTTTCGGAATGATTTCGGGATTTTCGGGAATTACGGAAACGCTGGATTAGGCTTTGGAAAAAAAAAATATTCTATGGTTGTTTATATAAAATTCGGGTTTTGGGAGTTATTTTGCAGGTTTACGGCGCATTTCCCAGTTTTTGGGTTGACCGAAAACAGAGGAGATGCTGCTGAAAATTTTGCAAAATAATAAAAATGATTTTAAAATGATTTCGGTAAAAATATTATTTTAATAATAATTTGGGCGACGACTTTAATGGTCAATGGGCCCCAGCAAAATGCAAACGCACCGGTTTGTCCGGACGTTGAGGCAGAGTAGCTGATTGTGATAATTGGACCAGAGTCTGAGACTCATACTACTTTTATAATTTTATTTAGAATTTATTATTGATAATATTTAATTTTTAGGCGATTTAAGGGACTAACCTTTTTCCTCTTATTTTAATTCGTGTATTAATTTGTAAGGGCATAAGCCCATTCATTTATTTTCTGTAAATTTTGTAATAAGTAGGAACGGTAGATTTGGGATTTTCTGGATGTTGTGCGAGCGCGTAAAACTAGGAATATTAATAATTATTAATTATAATTTAGAATTCATGATATTTCTCGTTTAAAGGAAAATGTATAGTTTTATATATTTATAAAAATACCAGGTTTTCCTAAATAAAATGATAAATACAATTTTTCCGAAAATAGACATAAATCGATGTTTCTAAATTGTAACGCACTAGTAAACGCATTTTTGGTTGTGTTGGTTAAACAAGATTAAAATTGACTAGGAAACAAATAGAGATTGTAATTAGATCATTTTAGTATTGTGATTCTGAGACAAATTCCCGAAATGTAGGATTTCGAGGAAGTTCTTGATCGTCAACTTGAAGTACAAATCTCGTCCAATTGGAATTCAAGGCAAGTACGGTTGTGGTTATTGCAGTTTAATTAATATTAGAAATTTTGCATGTTAAATACACAACTGTTACACGTACTCTCTCCTAGAGTAATATACTGAATCATTGCATCGGGATAATGGGGAGTAGCGTAGTTATCTATGATCAAAGCCAAATAGTTAATGAATGTGCGAGCTTACCCTCTTCACACGGGGTTAGGCCGGACCGTATCAATAGGATACAATTGAATCATCCTAAACCGATCATAGATTCTGCTTACTCAAATCACAATTGTTTTATAGTTGGAAATCATTGTTTCAAAATTATTTAATATTGCAAGTTTCTATTCATTATGCAAATTGTTAATTTTCATAATTGTACTTGCTCCTTTCCTGACTGGATCCCCCACCCCAAATAGGTCCTATTGACGACTCAGAGCTACTGATTAGTAGTTACTACGACCCGGAGCTGTACCCTGCTGTGCTTCCAGATGAGGTCCATGGAGATGATGATGACACTTCTGCTTAGTTGAAGTTTAGTTTATCTTTTAAAATAAATGTTATGTTAAAGTTGTGGACAAGCTCTGTAATGAACAAGTTTATTTTATCGTTTTAATTAAATGTTGTGGCAATTATAGTTTCAAATGTTGTTGATTGTACCTGCATATGGAACACAGCTTACTGCCGCCGTCTCAACAACGGTGCAGGCTGGGCATGATCCGAGTCGACCCAAGAAATTGGGATCGGGTCGTGACAGTCCTGGTCGACGCACAGTTTTGTCGTTCGTGCATACTTGTGTTTAATTTAAATGAGTAATTTTCTACTCCGAATGTAGTTTAATTCAAATGGGCTACAGACAATTGAAATAAACAATATAATGGATGCTTGAATTTTTCAATTAAATTTCTAGGGTTTTGAAAACAAATAGAGAAAGAATTTGGGTGCCATCGATCTTCTTGAGAAGAAAATTTGGAAGAGAAGAGGAAGAAGAAGAGAAAATTTCTAGGGTGGAAGAAATTTCTAGGAATTTTCAAATTAACTTCTTGCTTGGGGATGGAAAAATGGTGGAGGAGAAGAGGAAGAAGAAGAAGAGAGGAGTTAGGGTTTAGGAAGAGAGAGAAAAAATTTTGCAAATGAGAGAAAAAAATTTGGATTTAGGAGAATTTTACTTTGGGACAGCCCTCTGATCAAATAAATGGGTTGTCCTGAGTAAAACCCAAAAAAAATTGGGCTAGCCCTGATCAAAAAGGGCAGTGCCTTTATAAAAAGCCTATTATTTAGGCTTAATTGCACTTTGATACCCTCAACTATTCCTCTTTTTCAACTTAATACCCTAAACTTTTTTACTCAACAACTTGATACCCTCAACTATTTTAATTTTTTAACTTAATATCTAAAACCCAAAATATTCTCAAACTACCCCTGACTCCCTCTTTCTCTCTCCCCATGCCCCCCTTCCCCCCCCCTCCCTCTCCGGCGATGCCCCCCCTCCATCCCTCTCCGGTGGAGGCGAGAAAGGAGGGCGGCGAGAGGAGGGTGGGTGGCCGGAGCGGGAGGGGGGGGGGGTACGGCATCGCCGGAAAGGGAGGGGGGGCTGCTGCTTGGGGCTGAAAGGGGGGCACCGGAAGGGGGCGGGTGTTGCTGCGGGCGGGACGGAGGAGGGGTGGGACGGAGGAGGGGGGGCGGGAGCCGACGGGGGAGGGGTTGCTGCGGGCGGGGCGGAGCAGGGGTGGGGCGGAGGCGGCTGGCTAGAGGGGGGGGGTGGGGGCCGATGGGGGAGGGGTTGTGGCTGAAGGGGGAGGGGGGACGGGTGGGGGAGGGTTGGGGCCGAAGCGGGGGGCGGGGGTAGGGGTTGGGGCCGAAGCGGGGGGGGGGGGGGGAGGGGTTGGGGTCGAAGGGGAGAGCGGGGATGGGGGGAAGGGTTTGGGGGACAGTTTTGAATTTTAGGCAGGGACATTATTGTCCAAATAAAATTCAGGGTATCAACTTGAAAAGAAAAAAGAAGTTGAGGTAGCATGTTGAAAACCGGGAATAGTTGAGGGTATCAAAGTGCAATTAAGCCTATTATTTATTTTTACAAGAAGGGGTCTAAATTTCTAATGACCAAGTTCTGTGGGTAAATAGAAATTAGAAATAAATAGAATGACGCTCCTATATTTTATGGTTATTAGAGCATCATTAGTAAGGCCATCTCATTCTCTAAATTCTAGATTTAAAATGTAGGAGCTCATTTTGTAGAATGATAAAATATATTCTAAATTTTAATTTTTAAATTTTCAGGTCCAATTCATCCACATGATTTATAGATTGGGGCTGAAAATTTCTAGATTAAGAATGTAGGAAATCACTTTGTAGAATAGTAAGTCCCAATTTAGAGCTCAATTCTAGGTTTACATTATTTTTTCCACATTAATTTTTGTCCATAATCTTTGGAGCCAAAGCTCATTATCATTTTCTACTATTCTCGTACAAATCCAACACATTCTACATTTACTTCTTTTTTTTAAATGTTGGACTTCAAGAGAAATTTTGAACATCATTTACTAAAGATGCAGAATTAATTACAAAGAGTCTCTCTTTATTTTATGTTTTATTTTGAAATTAGGGGGTAGTTAGTGTTATTAAAATCCTTAGTTGTCTTTAAATGGTATTGTAATTGGTTACCATGGCTACTTTGTTGGTAACCACGCTTATTTTTTAATAACATATGGAAAATTAGTTCAATTTGATACAACTTTTGAAAGCACTTGAAAAGTTGTTGTCAAAGACTATTTTTGTTATAGTTTTTTGAAAAGTTTTTGAATTCTTAAATCATGATCGATTATTATGTATGCTTCGATATATACATGGTGAATCAATAAGAATAAATTAATTTTTTCATGATATATAGCTTTGCAAGCAGGGGCGGATCTACATAGGGTCAAAAGGGGGCCACGGCCCCCCCAATTATTTTTTAAAAAAATATTGATTATTATATAGAAACTTTTTTTTACTGTTAATATATATACTTGTTTCGCCCTTTAGTACATAGAGAACAAGTTAGTCTAGTGGTAATGATTTGTGCTCTTAGCTAGGAGGTAGGAGTTCAAATTCCAGCTTTGTAAATTTTCAAGGATTTTGAAAACATTTTATGTATATTTTTTTTGCTTTCTTTTTTGTCACAATTTGAGAAATTAACTTTACTTTTTTGTTCATTCTTATTGAGTTATAGTATTTTTTTCTTTTGTTATTGAAGTTCAATTAACATGATAACTTTAAGGACTTTTGCATGTAGTAGTACGGCCCCTCCAAAATTTTGATCCTGGCTCCGCCCCTGTTTGCAAGGTTAAAGTTTTCTGATATGTTGATCTCTTTCTAACACAAGGTATTGAAAGTTTTGTAGTCTCTAAGACACTAGTCTAGTGGTAATGCAGGGGGGGCGTCCAAGCACAGGTCTCGAATTCGAATTTCTTTCTTTGGACGGGGCTGGATGACTTTGAGTCACGGTCCAACTTAGAGAAAGGACACCTCAAAAAAAAGAAGAAAAAAAAGAAGGAAAGAAAAAGTTTTGTAGTTCTCCAAAGATAATATTGTATTTTCAAAGTATTTATATTTTATTATTTTATCACATTATGCATTAAGCAATTAAATGGCTTAGTGGTTAAAGAATTAAAGCATACGTATTTGATTATGGGTAGCAGGGAGGTCCAAGGTACGTTTTTAACACAAAATCATTCATCATTTATATTTAGTCTACTTTGGTTTCCTTTAATTTCCGTTACCTTTTTTATTAATATTTTTTCATTATATTAAAAATGCAATAACATGGATTATGGTAATATACCCAAAAGTAACCCAATCCAACAAAATAGTCCCAAGAAAGCCTAGCCCAAAACCAACGAATAAGACAATTTATGAAGGAAGCCCAATAAAGATTAGCCAAATGAGCTTGGCAAAGAAGGGGAGATCAGTAAAAGTTAACCCCTAAGGTCTCGTTTGGTTCGCGGAATCAACGGATTGGAACGGAAATGATTATTTTCTTATATTTTGGTGTCAAAAAAATTAAGGAGGAAAGGAAAGTGATTCTCAATGGAAGAAAAATTAGGAAAGAAAGTGATTTCATTTATCCAAGTAAGAAATTATTTTTCCACATTGAAGTATTCACTTTTCTTTTCAAATTTTTTGACATTTCCAAACATTGAAAAGAAAAATCAATGAGAATTGTAATTTTCCAAAAAAAAAAAAAAATGTCATAGAATTGATTTTCTTTCCCTTTCATTCCCCAAACCAAACGAGGCCTAAGAGGAAATCTAATAAGAAGTTTGCAAATAAAGTGACTTGAGCCACAACTATAACAAATTATCCAAGGGCACTATGGTAATAAATGAACCTTGGCCTGCAAACACACCAACCCATTCTCCCCTACGTACAAAAATGGTAAGGAATATAAGCACAAATCCTTAAGGGAAGTCCTGCCAAATTATTTCTTTAATTTTATCTCTAATTTTTTTGTGACTGGCTTTCTCATCAAAGGGGCTATGCCGAGAAACCTCCACTAATCTTGGTAATCTTGTTACAGTCTAAATGCAACTCTAGAGAGGGGTGAATAGAGCGTCTGTCACAATTACCCAATAAAAGTAATGTTAATTATCAACTAAAAAATAATAACAACAAGTATGGAAAAGTAATGAGTAAAAATACAAACGCTAACACCACGATATATACTGATGTCTCTCGTGGAAGAATAATCTAGTCTCGGGTACTCTTGTCCGATATTAATCTACTATTTGTGAAATAGCATACAACACAAGCTTTGATCCGAAGAACTTGCCGACTTCTTACAACCACGAGCTTTGATCCGAAGAGCTTGTCGACTTCACACGACCACAAGCTTTGATCCGAAAAGCTTGCCGACTTCAACACTTTTATGAAAAGTGAACTTGGAATTTTTCAAGTAATTACGACTCAAATAACTTTCTAATCAAATGCCGCACTTAGGCACTTAAAAGGACTTTGGAAAGTTGTTGTTTGGAGATTGGAAATGAATTGAGCTCGGATAGTATCTCAAATGAATAGATGAAAGTGAGTGAGATTGAGTGAAAATGGTGTAGAATTTTGTTCTATTTATAGGATTATTGTTAACCGAGTTGGGACAAAGTCCGGTTACCAAACATTCAGGAATTCGAACGTTGGAGCCTGGTCTTCAGAAAAATGAGTCGGACTAGGGTTTCTGGTTTGGGCAGACTGAGTTCGGTTAGAGACCGAACTCTAGCCGAGTTCTGTCTCCATACTTCCAAAATGTTGGGTTTAGTTTATTTATGAACTTTTGGTTGGTTTTGATCTGGTCTTTGGGTAGGTTTATTTGACTAGACTCGAGTGTCATCAAGTTGCCAAGTGCGACTCAATTTACATACGTCCTAGACTCAAATAAAATATAAAATATATATTAAATTATAAAGAACCAGATGCATACTTGTAAGTAGTCTTCTTGACGTCGTAGAAGTGACATCGTAGAAGCTTTGATTCGAGTTGTGTTATATCGAATCATGGTTCAGTTAGTTATCAAAATCGAGTTGACCATGACCAATTGGGCCAACAATCTACCACATTTTGATAATTAACAAACTGTGATTGATACAACAATATTTTTTGATACAAATAATAGGAACAACTATAGCTCCTCCGCAATGTATCGAACCAAATGTATTGAATAGATACTGAGTAATTTGTTATTTCATTGAAATGGAATGGTCCCCCGTAATTTGTGAAGCAAAAGACAAAACAACAAAAGTGAAGCAATATAACATATAAATAATGATAATCGAACATAACATAAGAGAACAATAACATGATTTGATATTCTTGCAAAGTAGACCACAGTCAAACAGAAATAAATAACCAAAATAAAGCATACTAAGTAAAATTAACCATTAACATAACAAACAAATAGAATCTCCAAAATAGTCTAGGATCATGATAAAAAAACTACAAGGTGGTACATAGTCTCAAATAATAAAAATACTACATGGTAGTGCATAGTCTCAAAATAAAATACTAAAATGTGAAACTAAGAACATAAAGAGCAGCAGCAGCTGGAGTAACTATTGATCCAAAGCACTGAAGTAACTGAAGTATCAATCTGAGCTAAACTCCAATCCAAAGCACTGAAGTAACTATTGATCATCATCGGGAGTAGGACCATTAACAGACCGATTGGGATCATAGAGAGCAACAACAGCTGGATCCAAGTATCGCTAAACATATGGGCCATCGATCCAGTAGCCTAAATAGCGAGGATGAGTCGCTAAAGTTGTTGATATTACTGCTAATTTTGGTAGTGTCCTCCCTTCATGTCTTTCTTCTACTCCCTCATCTATCTTTCTATTTCACTATATTCGAACTTAACATACCTTCTAGTCTTCATCTTATATACTTATTAGAGCAAATTGAAACCAATTTGCAACCTCATTAAAAAAGACCCTTATCCATAAACTCTCATCTTGTTCCCTTTAAATCCTTATTTTTCTCATTAACTTTCATGCCTGGCGTCCATTCACATTAAAATAGAGGGAAAAATAGGTTTATAGTAATAGCTAGTGGATAATCAGATTTGTCAAATATCTCAAAAAAATGATGCATAGGATGGGATGACAAAACTAAGGATGAAGTGAGGTCGATGAACCATAAAATTCAGGTAGGTGATCATATTGGTGGAGAAGTCATATGAGCTCAAGAAGTTTCTCCCAAATGATCTACATAAGGGATGACAACATACAAAAGTTTAGCTAGTAATGTATTCGCCCATGCATGGTAGGTCTTTGTCATGACCGCATCCGCTTTTTGGGATACGAATACGTAGCCAAGTCCAGTCTACGTCGCAGCATCGATGGTAGTACGTTGTCTAGATCTCAATATTAATCTCAAATCTAACAAACAATATTTGATCACAAATTATCTATTTGCTCATTCACAATAACTATTCCATTAATCTTCAAATTCAATAATACATCAAAATAATATTCGGGAACAAACACGCTAAATATTTAAGAACTATCTAATATATCTAAAATCTAAGCTTGGCCTTCATATGTCTCTATCTCCACCCGAAGGGCCCATGATGCAAACAGCAAGTCACCAAGAGTTTGTCAATTGAAAAAATATATCCAGTTATGATTGGAATAAGTACAAGTCTAAGCCAACATGATACAAGTACAATATAAAGCAATACATGTGAAAAATGATCAATGGAAAGATGAAGAATATGAAGAAGAAGGCATGCAACATGGTAAACTGATAATAACAATAAGTATGAAAAACTAAGAAAACTCATGAAAATACAGTAACTGTGCATGTGTCACAAGAAGTACAACGTTCCTACACGTGGAGAGCTTGGATAAACGATACCAATAGATAAACAATATAACAATATGGCTTTAATTTCCACGTGCCTAATAATTGTACCTCCCTTATATTCATATCTCAAAATCCTATAACATGATATCGATAATGATAACAATGATAACAAGAAACATGAAATTGACTAGATCACTATACTCTCGTGTGGGTAAACAGTCAAGGCACGAAAAAATATCATGCATAGATGAAATACCACAATATAGAGTAAATGCACATGAAAGCATAAACAAGTACTTGTCTGAATTCCTGGACGGATTGATTTCACAAGTTGAAGACACGACGAACTCTAACCTAAAGCTATCAACTCATACCATCGTACCAAGAACCCAATCTCATGAATAATCACAAGTTAGATCTAAAAATCCAACTTCAAAACTATAGAAGTGTCTAACCGTTTTTGGTGAATCACCAGCCATCTACGGGTTATATGCATTAAATAAAATACTAAGATATTTTATTAATTTCTAGAATATTTATATGATGTAGATCTGTGTCAGCTTTCTAAAATATCAAACGGTTCGCAAAACGGAGTTCCGCATTTCCCGTAATCTCAAAAATAATATGACACATTGATTTTCGGACAATTAGCATTGAACAATTTTTCAAAAATTCGTGTTCATAATTACAGAAAATAAATTATAGATTTGGAAAGCTAACCTCGATATGGTTCTAACAAAAAAAATTTAGAGGTAAAATGGATTCCGGAGTTGGTCGCAACGGCTTCATGAAATTGGTATAGTTTCTGAAAAAACGAGACTGAATTTATGACGAATTTAATTAAGACTATTTTGGACGAAAAGGAGATGAATTTTGGAAAGGAAATATGAAAGATGTTCATAAGTTTAATAGGTATATATAATGGGTGACAATATTTAATTAGTATATAACTAGAATTTAATTAATATGGATATGATTAGGATTGCCTAATTTGGATATGATTATGACTATTTGAATAAGGATATGTTTAAATAATTGTAGATATGATTCCGATTATTAGGCTAATCCAAAGATCTCTATATTTATTTAAATGGAGATATTGTTTAACTCAAATGCGGTTATAAGATAAAGATCAAGAATCCTAACGATAAATCAACCCATTAATTCAAATCAAATAAAATTTTAAAACTAAATCAATCTAATCCCAATCCAATAACTGGTCACAATAATAATTTAAAATAATATTTAGTATTATCAAATAATTTAAAATCATATTTGCAAAATCTAAATCTTATTTTTAAAAAATAATTTGGCAAATATTTTTTTTATTCAAAAATACCAATGATTTCTTTTTATAGAAATTCAAAAAAAAAATTTGTAACACAAAATATTTAAAATAAATAAAATATTTGGAAATTTGGAAAATGGTTACAGTCTCATTTGGAAACAAAGTTTGGAAAAGAAAAGTTGGACTTCGTGTGTTAGGCCTAACGTCCGAATAACTTACGGTTGAGCTTTTGGATGGCTTTCTAGTGTTAGATTAAACTAATTTTCTAAATCCAAATTAGAGTAGGTGAAACTTCAATTTGATTGGCTTTCAAACTCAATTTCCTTTTTTTTTTTTTTTTTTTTCCCTTTTGAACATAACTCCAATACTACTTCTATTATCTATACTCACAAATGTTCCTAACTTCAATATGACCCAGAGTTTGTCTTTTCCAATCCCAATTTTAAAACTCTAAAACTCGAAAATAAAGCTAACTCCATTTAGAAAACTTTGTTCCCAAACTAGCATTAAAAACTAGTAAGGTCATTGGACGTGTCTCATGGTGTGAGGTGGGCCGGGCTGGGCCGGCCCGAGCCCATTGTTGATAGGATTTGACCGGGCTTGGGCCGGGCTGGACTCAGCCCAGATTAAAGATCGGGTCGGGTCGGGCTGATATGGATTTACAAAATCTAAACCCAGTCCGGGCCCAGACTCGGATAAGTTTGGGCCGGGCCCGGGTTAGCCCGCGGGCTGGCCATTTAAAAAAAAAAAAAAACAAACCATATTTGGACCCGTTTTTGAATCTATACCATATTCGTTTCTATTTCTAGCACAATTCAAATTGGAGCAGTCCCAACTCTTGATCCAGCCCGAACCCGAATGCATGTGGGCCGGGCCGGACTGGCCCATTGACCAAACCCGGGCCAACCCAGACCAGTTTTAACCGGGCCGATTTCCAGGCTGCCCGGCCCACTTCACACCTTGAGACGTGTCATTCTAATGCCTTCGGACCTCCAATTTGGTAAGGTTTCAGCTACTTGGATCCTCAAATCATGTCTCCACTCAAAGCTATGTCCCATATATATGAATATGTGGCACGACACAAACAGACGCGGACAAGGTACCGTCTTTTCCAACAAGGGAAAAAACTTTGATGCAGCCGGCTGTATCAAAGTTTTGATACAGCCGGTGCATGACAAGTGGGCCCTCCTCTCTTTTCGTAATTTGTGCATGTAAAATTTTTATAGTGGGGCCCACTTGTCATGCACCGGCTGTATCAAAACTTTGATACAGCCGGCTGCATCAAAGTTTCTCTCTCCAACAAGTCAGCCACCTACTCAGAACTAATGATCATAATAGTTTATAATATTTGATATTAATATAGAATATTATTTTAAAATTATAAATGTGTTTAATAATTACTAGTTAATATTTTTTTAACAGTAATTAGCTCGTTTCTAGATGAAAATCCTAGTTACGCCACTGTCAGCAATCATTGAGCAACTTGTAACATGCAATCACTTGAACCTGTAAAAAAAATGGAACCATCTCGAGTTCAGTCTTATTATTTTTTCCCCTCATAATTATGAATTAATAGCCCATCAACTGTATGCACATTGTTTTATCATGCAAAATCTTCCCTCCCTTCGTACGTAGTTCATGCTTCATATCCCTCACATCTAAAGCCCACGAATATTTCGTTTCCTGAATTCAGTTGCACCACATTGAAGTAGCTAGCTGCTCTAACGGCAGTACTCTCCAAACGCCTATATAACTCAAACCTACACCGAGAAGAATAATACTCAGACCCAGCTCCCCCAGTAAAGAGAAATACGTACGTACGTACGTACTCCTCCACCTCCACGTATCCATCGAAGAAGCCATGAAGATGGGCGCTTGCTGCTTCATGATCATGGTCCTGCTGGCGCTGGCGGTTGATGCCAGTACGCCGATGGCCACGCCGGAGCCGGGCCTGCTCAAAGGGCTCAAGGCGCTCCTGGCAAGGAACAGCGGCATCTGGACCTCCAGCAGCCGAGAGCATGAAACGAATATTCATGGGGCAGGGAGGAAAGCAGCAGCAGGCCATGCTGGTAAGAAGTGCATTACTGTTGAGCACTGCAAGAAGAAGAAGATGACTTGCTCCAAGGAGTGCGGCAAGGTGCACGGCCGAGTCGAGAAGAAGCACCAGCTCCCTGGGAAATGTCTCCTCAAGTGCAAGAAATCATGTGTTCCGACTTGCTAAGTCGTTGGTGCTCCCTCTTTTTTCACTGCTTAATTTCCTTCCTTATGTAGGTTTGTGGTGGACCTGGTGGTGTTCTGGTTGTTCGATCTCTTGAATAAAAGTTTGGGTTTCTTCATCATCTGTAACTTATGTATGGTCTTCTTCAAGTGCTCTTAATAACAGTTTGGTTCACCATATACATTTTGTTAATGTTTCATGATGACAGACTGATGTGCCTTCAAAATGTTATATATATATATATATATAAGTGGTTAGAGTGATGCATATTCTCTCAGAGGTTGCTAGTTTGAGCGACGGAGAAGCGTATTTTAATTCACTTGTGGGATAATTAAGCGAGGAGCGGGTGCGGTACAGCCCGGGTGCTGTGTTGATGCAGTGCACTGCCCAGTGAGGGTACATAGTCTGGGGCCTTTGGGTCTGGGATACCTTTGTGTTGGGTTTGTAAACCTTCGAGTTGGATTTGCAGGCCTTTGGACTAGAATTGGTTGTATGTCTTTGAACTGAATTGTAGACTTTCAGATCAGAATAATATTTATCTTCCTCGAAAAAAATATATATACATAATAGCATTTGTAAGACTTATCATGCTTTATGAGCTCAAATATTGGAAAAAAAAAAGTATGTCTAAAATATGTGTCGGGCTGAATTGTAAGCCATAGTCAATAACTAGGATGGATAGGGTGGCATGGAATACAAATGATGAGCTACAACAATTGTTAAAGAGTCTAACATAGCCCAATTAAGAAATAATTGAGATGATGTTATGATTTCGTAGAGGCCTTTATGTCCTTGACTTGTAAATGGACCATTACGAGCCTCTAAAATGTTTTTAAGGCCATAACCAATAACCCACTCGGTCCTGTACATATGATCAACGATGATGTGTCATGTGTGCAATATTGCTCAACCAACGACGTCCTTTGATAGGATTTAATATTTCACAGAAACTCAGGAAATTAGCATATTTGACCAATTCATGGTAAAAAAAAAAAATGCCCCCTCAGCAAAAATGGAATAAAGTTGAACCAAAAGTCCCGAATCAAAATAAGTTCATAAGAAAGTGGTGTTTCTTTAGGAGCAGTTCTAGTATCGATAAATTGGTTAGTCGATAAATATACAGAGAATACGGTGGATGGTTGTCGGATGGGTTCATATTTGATACACTATTCAGGGTCTGCTTGGATTGAGGGAAAAAAAAAACAGAGTTAAGTGGGCTTAAACGTAGGGGAGTAGAGTGGTGTGTGTGTGTGTGTGTGTGTGTGTGGGGGGGGGGGGGGGGGGGGGGGGGGGGGGAGGGGGCTTGTTTTGATTGAATGAAGAGTTAAGTGGACGGTGTTTAATAACTAGGTTTTGAGTGAGAAGATGATTAATAAAATATGATAGTTACCAAAATAACATTATTACATATGTCATAAAATTAAATTTGATTGAAATTTTAGTTAGAACTTGTCAAAATATCTTCACAAACTAGGAAGGTACGCAACAACACATTGAAAACAAGAAAAAATGGAGAAAAAAATTATGATATTTTATGGAATAAATAAATGGTATTTATGACTTTTTAAACAAAATCTCTCAATCCCTCTCGTTAACCCTCCGATTTGTGGGGTTAAAAATGGACGAAAGAGGATGAAATAAACCCTCACTTAACCCTCCCTTCTAAACCTCCACCCTCAAACCAAGTATGGTTGTATTTCCCCCTCACTTAATTTTCTCTCACTTAACTCTCTTAACCCTCAATCCAAGCAGACCCTCATAGAGTTGAAATATTTTACCAGAGGATCTGGCCTTTCTCTATTTATACAGACAGATATCGAGTACGTGCTAGTCATCGAGACTCGCTTTGTGAACTTTTTGTAATCCACAGACGGTGTATCAAACAAAGATCCTTCGTTAGATGGGTAACTGAACATTAAGCAATTTGGTTAAGAAAATTTGGTGATGGAGTCCGAAGAAAAAAGACACAAAAATTTGGTTGTGTAAAATATCAATTTTTTTTTTGATGATTTATATGTTTATTTATTGGACTTTTAAAATTTCATTTTTGCTAATATTTGGTAGACAAGTTAAATGTACATTAGATATATGCATAAATTCCGTTACAGGTTATGAACTAATAAGTTAAGAAAAATATTTATCTTATTTTGAAAGAAATGTTACGATTATTATATTTGTAATGACATTATTTATATTATGAATAACTTGTATTAGATTTAGTAATTTATTTAATTGACTTGGTGTAACTGTAATAGATAATATTGGCACTAAATAAATTATTAGATATTTAGTAATATTTTGGGAGGTTAAGCTTTTACAATTTATTTAAAAATGAGTATGAGTTTAGGTGAGGAAAACAAAAAGTTCCAACCGAGTGCTATTGTTCCCGCGGGAACAGTAGCAACTCAACCCCGATTCCTCCCCCCCTTCAGTGCAACCCGACCCATCTCCCCCTCTCTTATATATCCTTTTGAAAAAAAAATGAAACAAAACCAAACCAATCCTACCCCCATCGAAACCCTAAACCTGCTGTGCCGACACCCACCCATGGCCGGGCGCACCGCGCAGGGCGGTCGTCGACCGCCGATACGACGACATGAACAGCCGCAACAAGGGGCGGCAGAACCCATAGCAGTAGTGGCAGCATCTTTGCATCAAGATTGCGATCTCGTCAGTGCACCGTTTCGCGAACTGTTTTCGCAGGTGTGTTCCCAACCTAACTGACTCCAACTTCCTTAAGATAGTTTATTTTAATTCGCTTTGTGCACGTTCAAGAATCGAGTTCCAAAACCGAGAAAATCTCGATTTTTGGACTATAGAAACTGTCCCGACTATCCATGTTTACGGTCGATTTGCGACCAGCCTATCACCAATCATAGAAATCTACTTGAACAATGTTTTAGACAACCTGACCGAGATTAAAACCTATTAAATACTTTATTTTATTACTTATTCTATTCTTATTAAAATTTGGTTGAACTTTACGAAAAACCTGTTTTGAAAATATTGAAAAACCTCGATACGACGTACGTCCCGCCAAATCGGACGACGTGATCGTAAACCGAAAGCATCGAAAGGTGCGTATCGACTTTGCGGACGTGTAAGATTTAACGGAATTCAAATTGGTTGTGTGTGCGCGACAAATTGGATGCGTATCCGTCGAAATTTACCGTATCGACTATTTTTGAAATTTTTTAATTACTTTGTGCACGTTCGTCAAATCGAGATGAAACCGTATTATTTTTTGATCCTGTATGCCAAGTTTCATCCAATTCTGAGATAGTTGACCGGATCTCCGCTTTGCGGGTCCCACGATCCGATCTAACGAACGAAATTATGCACGGCCCACCGAAATCTAACTTTAAATATATGGTTGGGTTCATCTCCTCAAATCGGACCCGTAGACATATATTTTGACGACTTTAGAGACTGTAGGTACTGACACACGTTTCGTGCAAAACGGGTCCAACGACGGATATCGTTTTGATCCGAAATTACGATTTTGCCCATGTTCCAGAATTCTACTTTTGGACAGGCATTTTCTAGACATATCTTTATTCCAAACACGTTCGTGGTGTTTATTTCAGCATCCGAGGACGTATGCCGGATTTGGCTTTCATTGCTTCACTATTCTGACGGTTCGAACTATTGGACGTCGCCCTTTTGCACATAACCTTAGGCAAGATACCTTGCCATTTATACTGTTTATATTTAGTATGCATTTCTTTAGTTATTGTATATTACTATTTATTTATTTCCAGTTCTTCTAGCTGTACCATTATTACAGTTCCTGATTTACTTCCTGCTCAGTGATATTAGTTCTATTTTATTTTATTATCTTTTGTTTGCATATGGACCTGGAGTTAAGGGACTACCGTTTGTAGTGTATTGCATAAACCTTGACACAATTGTACCACGAGGTATGTGTTAGATGAGTAGCATGTAGAGGTACTTGCGTGTTGGCTGATCACCCGTGCGCATACGTTAGGTCTAACTGCTAATAGAGACATGTTAGGAGACTTAGCAGTTAGTAGAGGTTTAAGGTCGTGGATGCGACTTAAATAAGTGCATTAGGCGGGGAGAACAATACCTGACGTATGGGCTTCTTTGCACTACCCTGATTACATGTGCGCTCCTCCGGAGATGCAGGCTCCAGGTGCCCTTTGACATTTCCCAGTGTCACGATCCGCACCCGTTTTTCGGATACGAGAGGTGTCCAAGCCCAGCCTACGCCGCAAAGTCGGCGGTAGAACGCTGTCACGACCATGATTCTCATAATCACATAAATAACATTTATTGCTCATTCACATTTCTAAATTGATTACAACATTTATAATATTTATAATTAAAGAAAATACAAGGTTCTTACAATTAATGAAATGATACCACTTCTATCTAATTTCTAGGTTTTGGCCTGCGAGTCTCTATCTCCCCCCTTATGGTCCATAGCACAAGAATAGGAAGTACGTCATCCAACCTATATCAACGATCCAGTCAAAAAAGGAACGAGTACATTCTAACAATAGTTTCAATAAATGATAAAATCCATAAATCTGTAAATAATAATGAAGTACAGTACAAAAAAGATAAGCATAGAATCATGGCAAAAACTGAGCATGATAAAAATGACAAGTGAGTACTAAAATAGAGTAGACATGTAGCTAGCAATGTATAATATAGAACCAGAAACTGTATCTATCTAGTGAGTTAAAATACTACTTCGACATGTAAACGGCTAAGGGTAAATCTGGCACCCTACACATGAAATATGCGACTGCTATTAGGCACGAATAAGATCTGGCACCCCGTACGTGAAGTGTGCGTCTGCTATCAGACACGAATAGTTTTGGATTTGTTTACATGTCTAGAGCATTTCTCCGTCCGACTAGTACTCATGGATCCAAACAGGTCACGAACACAGTAATAGATTGGTCACGAACAATATGTAAAGAATCCATAACTACTATCTCGTGTAACATCATATCAAGAACCAATAAAATATTAATGTAAAATACTACTACGTACATAATTCATAGAGATAATCAAATATGAAAAACTATCAGAGATGCACTCGCCTGAGGTCATGTGCTGGTGAAACTGATAGTACAACCACTCAGATGAGTCACTAAAGTCAACACATGCAAAAGTCTCTGGATGCTGAAATAAATATTACTGATATTTTTAGAATAGTCAAATTAGCTAGAATTACTTGTCCTTAAGTCCAATTCTGGATACAGGGGCAAAACGGTAATTTCGGATCAAAACGGTGTTCGTCGTTGGACCCACTTTGCACCAAAAAGTATGCCAAAGACTATGGTCTCTAAAGTCATCAAACTATATGTCTACGGGTCCGATTTTTCGATACGAACCCAACGTGTGTCCAAAACTGGAATCCGGCAGGCCATACACAAAATTGTCCGTTGAGTCGGATCGTAGGGCCCGCAAAACGGCGACCCGATCAACTGTCTTAGAATCAGACCAAACTTGGCATACATGACCAGAAAAACTATACGGTTCTGTTGGCGCAAGTTTTGTCTCGATTTGACGAACGTGCACAATGTAATTAAGAAATTTGCAAAGAGGCCGATATAGTGAATTTCGACGGATACACATCAAATTCGTCGTGCACACGCAACCAATTTAAATTTTGTCAAAGCTCACACGTCCTTGAAGCCATTACGCACCTTTCGATTCTTTCGGTTCGTGACCACGTCGTCCAGTTTAGCGGGACACACGTCGCCCCACTACCAAAATAAGTCATATTAGCGACGAAATTAGCGACGCCAACTTAAAACGTCGCTAATATTTTTGGATTTAGCGACTCCTAAAGAATGCGTCACAATACGTCGCTGATAGCGACAAACAGCGACATATTGTGACTACCTTTAGTGTAATAAAAATCAACGTCGTTGATTTGTCGGAAAACGTCGCTAGTTTTATTAGTTCAGCGACGTTTAGCGTCGCAACGATTAATAAGTCGCCGAATATTAAACGCTTACCGACGCTTTACGACGTATTTTTGGACGTCGCTAATATCTGATAAAAAGGGTTTCCTCGGTTCGACTTTTCATTTCTCCCTCTCCCCAAATTTTATTTTCCCGCCCCTCTTCCCCGACCTCGACGACAGCCACCCCCTTCCCTCCGGCGCCGCTCATCCTCCTCCTCCACCGTGAGCCCCTTCTCCTCCCTCCGGCGAGCCCGTTCTCCTCTTTCTCCTCCACCGCGAGCCCCTTCTCCTTCTCCATCGCGAGATCCTCCTCCTCCTCCTCCTCCACCACCGCGAGGAGACTGAAGGTAAACCCTAACCCTAATTGAGGTGTTTTTCGTGTCCAAAATGGACACGAAGACACATTACGACCATGTGTTCACTGATACAGTATGTTCGTGAGGTTTTGGACACTTTGTGTCCATTTGCTGGACACGTGGACACCCCCAAGCTTGCATATATATATATGTATTTCACCTCTGTACACTTAATCCCCTCCTCCTCTACAACCGAACTTGTCCTCCTCCTCCTCCTCCACCACCGCGAGGAGACTGAAGGTAAACCCTAACCTAATTGAGGTGTTTTTCGTGTCCAAAATGGACACGGAGACACATTACGGCCATGTGTTCACTGATACAGTGTCTTCGTGAGGTTTTGGACACTTTGTGTCCATTTGTTGGACACGTGGACACCTCCAAGCTTGCATATATATGTATTTCACCTCTGTACATTTAATCCCCTACATATACTTGTGTATTTTCGTATTAATTTGGATTTGTATATTGGGTTTGGGTTTCGATATAGTGTTTGATACATTGTTTCACCTTGCAACATTCCTACACTTATTTTAGACAACAAGTATATGAATCAATTAGTTAACATCTATTATTGAAGTATGGTACTCCATTCTTCGTAAGTTCTAGCTATATATGTCTCTCAAGATACAATACTCAAAAATCCCAAGAAGAAGAAGAAGAAAAGAATAAAATGACATCGCTCAACACCCTATGACAACTCTTTGTAGAATTGTGTTAAAGTGTGAGTTCTACAGTATGAGTTCTACAGTATGGTTCTCTTTGTAGAATAAAATGACATCGCTCAACCCTATCGATCCTCCATACAAGTCTTCCTTCATCTATTGTCTTAAAGTGTGAGTTCTACAGTATGGTTCTGTTTGGTGAATTGTGTCTTATTATAGTCCCTGCAGCCATTCGACTGGCGAGGCAGAAACTATGTAGTCGTAGATAAAGTTGACTGTCATCCGACCCTCATCCCTTGGCAATGATGATACGACAACCAACCGGAGAGTCAAGGACATAGTCCCTGCATCCATTTGGATTAGTAAATATGAATATGGGATTTGGATTCATGGTGTATATGTTCACTGTCTCAAGGACATAGTCCCTGCAGCCATTCGACTGGCGAGGCAGAAACTATGTAACCGTAGATAAAGTTGACTGTCCTCCGACCCTCATCCCTCAACAATGATGATACGACAACCTATCACTATATCTTATATAGTAGTAGATGATGTCTTAGTATTACATTATGTGAGTTCATCTTGATTCTGTTACATTCTTCAGATACTAGATACGATAAGAACATATACTATACCATATGTACAGAACATAGATGATTCACACTAATGTATGCTTGAATGAATCTTGGGTTGTGTTCTGAGCCATCCGTTCTCATACTTGGCAAAAAATCAAATTTCTCATACTTTATCGGCTTTCGAAAATGTACTCAAATTACATGATGGTTCCTTTAGTTAGCTTGCTTATGTTACAATTATATTATTTGTGACTATCGATCTTACCAGATGGCACCCATGACCCGAGGAGCGGCATATCGTTTGAAGAAAATAGTGAATGCTGAGGTGGCTCCTCCTACAATTGAGGAGGAAGTGGCACCGGTTGCTAGTGAGACCGGGAGTTCTATTCATCCAGCACCGGTAGCTAGTGAGACCGAGATTTCTCTTCATGCAATCCTTGCAAGGGACGACATCTCTCCTCGTGCCAAAAATCTCGCTTTTTCGAGGTGGTTGCGTGAACGTATCATTGAGCATTTGCGTGAGCAGCGTGGTTCTCATTAGCTATTAGTACTTATTTGTATTGGACTATTTGTATTGGGTTATTTTTGTATTAGACTATTTGTATTGGACTACATATATGAATTAGAATTGTGTCAATCTCTGGATTATATTGGACTACGACACCGCGGTAACATAGTCCTTGCAGCCATTCGACTGGCGAGACAGAAACTATGTATCCGTAGATAAAGTTGACTGTCCTCCGACCCTCATCCCTCGGCAATGATGATACGACAACCAACCAGAGAGGATACTCTGAGAGATCCATCTGAGAGGGACGTATACTCTGAGAGATCACTTTTACAAGAATGATATCAGTAGTGGGATTGAGTGCTGGAGGAGATATTATCAGAGTATACGTCCTACTCAGATGGGTCTCTCACCGTTACTATTTTTTCCTGACAGCATGGTGGATGTGCTCCGTCCACAGATTCTTGCTCCGAGCCAAAACTTTGTCCCGGAGCTCAAGTGGACATCTTTGGTATAGAGCTCGAGTGAGAGGTTCCTGACAGCATGGTGGCCTCCTTTGTTAAAGTATCCGTGCTCATCCCACATTGGTTGTGGGACGAGCACGGATACTTTAACAAAGGAGACCACCATGCTATCAGAAACCTCTCACTCGAGCTCTACACCAAGGATGTCCACTTGAGCTCTGGGACAAAGTTTTGGCTCGGAGCAAGAATCTGTGGACGGAGCACATCCACCATGCTGTCAGGAAAAAATAGTAACGGTGAGAGACCCATCTGAGTAGGACGTATACTCTGATAATATCTCCTCCAGCACTCAATTCCACTACTGATATCATTCTTGTAAAGGTGATCTCTCAGAGTATACGTCCCTCTCAGATGGATCTCTCAGAGTATCCTCTCCGGTTGGATTACGTTCTGAGCCATCCGTTCTCACAGAGGGTCCTATTTTGGATTCTATATTTTGTATTTTGGTTTCTGTATTTTGTATTTTGGTTTCTGTATTTTGTATTTTGGTTTCTGTATTTTGTATTTTGTATTTTAGATTCTGTATTTTGTATTTTGGTTTCTGTCTTTTGGCTCCAGCTCCATTTGCATTAATCTACGGTACGACATGGTGATCAGGACATAGTCCCTGTAGCCATTCGACTGGCGAGGTAGAAACTATGTAGCCGTAGAAAAAGTTGACTGTCCTCCGACCCTCATCCCTCGACAATGATGATACGACAACCTATCAGAATCCTCGACTCTCTTTTGCTTCTTACATATTGACCCAGATTCCAATCTCTCATTTCCCTCCGGGTCCACTCTACTCCAAATCTCTTCCTCTTTTATACACGGATCTACAGAATCAATACCATCCAAGGAAGGCAAAACTGAATCAGCATTGTCTTCCGGATCGTCCTCATCAAGGCATAACGGGCTGCTCAGCCTGTCCAGCTTCTTCAACTTCTCACTGGCTGCAGAGTCGAAATGGGAATGGGTCCTCTTTGCCGGCCCGGAGCTCTGACTCGCACTCGTCGTCGCGCTACTGGTTTCCTCTCCTCCTCTGACGCGGGTCATAAGAAAAGAAATTTCATACCTCTTCTTCACATAAACATCATTGCCGCCTTGTACTCGAGCCTCCTCATCTATGACGCTATCCGACTTCTCGGTGACTACATTGTCATGCGAATCCCCCATTCGACTCGTATCGTCCTCTTCTTCGCCTGTCTTTTCGCTCCCTGTCTTGCAATCATCTGCTATCACCGCCGACTCATTCGACTCCTTCTCCGATGACTCCGAGAAGTTGGATAGAATGACAGATGAGGAGGCTCGAGTACAAGGCAGCAATGATGTTTATGTGAAGAAGAGGTACGCAATTTATTTTCTTATGACCCGCGTCAGAGGAGGAAAGGAAACCAGTAGCGCGGCGACGAGTGCGAGTCAGAGCTCCGGGCCGGCAAAGAGGACCCGTTCCCATTTTGACTCTGTAGCCAGCGAGAAGTTGAAGAAGCTGGGCACGCTGAGCAGCTTGTTATGCCTTGATGAGGACGATCCGGAAGACAATGCTGATTCAGTTTTGCCTTCTCCTCTCCTCCACTATGGCTATGGACCCATCTGCTCCTCCCTACTTTCCTTCTTCTTATTTGACTCTCTCAGCCACATATGATATCCAGCTCAAGTGTAGAGTCGGGAGAGAAAAAGTGGACAGGAAGAGGAGGGGAAGCAGCACAGCCGGCGGCATGACCCGGAGGAAGTACAGAGGTTTTCTTCAACATACGTAGGAGAACTATAAGGATATATCTTTTCACAATATGTCATCTTGTCAAAGACCCTTAATGTGGCAACTATGTTACCGCAGTGTCGGAAGACTAACATGTCATAATTTTCTAAGCCGTGTGTTTTTACATAATCCTTCCAACTCTTTCCTCCCATGTCGTAATCTTGCATTATTACATAGAACTGAAATCCGATTGGAGGATTATGTCAAAACACACGGCTTATAAAATTATGACATGTTAGTTTTCCGACACCGCGGTAACATGGTTGTCACATTAAGGGTCTTTGACAAGGTGATATGTTGTGAAAAGATATATCCTTATAGTTCTCCTACGTATGTTGAAGAAAACCTCTGTACTTCCTTCGGGTCATGCCGTCGGCTGTGCTGCTTCCCCCTCCTCTTCATGTCCACTTCTTCTTCCCCGACTCTACACTTGAGCTGGATATCATATGTGGCTGAGAAAGTCAAATAAAAAGAAGGGAAGTAGGGAGGAGTAGATAGGTTCAGAGCCATGGTGGAGGAGAGGAGAAGGAAAATGCTTGATCAGAACTTGAGGTAGAAAAGTTGTGACGTTGATAGCGTAAGAGAGGGAGAGGGTGGAAAAGAACTTCTCCTCCGACTCTACACTTGAGGTGGATATCATATTTTGGTTTCTGTATTTTGGCTCCAGCTCTATTTGCATTAATTTACGGTATGACATGGTGATCAGGACATAGTCCCTGCAGCCATTCGACTGGCAAGGCAGAAACTATGTAGCCGTAGATAAAGTTGACTGTCCTCCGACCCTCATCCTTCGGCAATGATGATACGACAACCTATCACTATATCTTATATAGTAGTAGATGATGTCTTAGTATTACATTATGTGAGTTCATCTTGATTCTGTTACATTCTTCAGATACTAGATACGATAAGAACATATACTACACCATATGTACAGAACATAGATGATTCACACTAATGTATGCTAGAATAAATTTTGGGTTGTGTTCTGAGCCATTCGTTCCCATATTTTGTGTGATTGTTGTAGACTTGGTTATAGGGACTGAAACCTGTGTACAGCGAGAAATGGACATTCTGTGATTGTTTGGATCCTATTCTACAGTGAGAAATGGTTATCTTTTTAAACTGCAGGGAGAAATGGATATTCTGTATTTTTTTTATTTTTTTTTACAGATTTAGCGACGTTTACCGACGTCCTCCGACCCTCATCCCTCGGCAATGATGATACGACAACCTATCACTATATCTTATATAGTAGTAGATGATGTCTTAGTATTACATTATGTGAGTTCATCTTGATTCTGTTACATTCTTCAGATACTAGATACGATAAGAACATATACTACACCATATGTACAGAACATAGATGATTCACACTAATGTATGCTAGAATAAATTTTGGGTTGTGTTCTGAGCCATTCGTTGATAGCGACTCCGAAAGTATGCGTCACAATACGTCGCTGATAGCGACAAACAGCAACATATTACGACTACCTTTAGTGTAATAAAAACCAACGTCGTTGATTTGTCAGAAAACATCGCTGTTTTATCAGTTCGGCGACGTTTAGCGTCGCAAAGATTATTACGTCGCCGAATATTAAACGAATACCGACGCTTTGCGACGTATTTGCGGACGTCGCTAATTTCTGATAAAATGGGTTTCCTCGGTTCGACTTTTCATTTCTCCCTCTCCCCAAATTTTTTGTTCCCACCCCTCTTCCCCGACCTCGACGACAGCCCGACCCCCTTCCCTCCGGCGCCGCTCATCCTCCTCCTCCACCGCGAGCCCCTTCTCCTCCCTCCGGCGAGCCCCTATCACTATATCTTATATAGTAGTAGATGATGTCTTAATATTACATTATGTGAGTTCATCTTGATTCTGTTACATTCTTCAGATACTAGATACGATAAGAACATATACTACACCATATGTACAGAACATAGATGATTCACACTAATGTATGCTAGAATGAATTTTGGGTTGTGTTCTGAGCCATTCGTTCCCATACTTGGCAATTAAGCCATTCGACTGGCGAGGCAGAAACTATGTATCCGTAGATAAAGTTGACTGTCCTCCGACCCTCATCCCTCGGCAATGATGATACGACAACCTATCACTATATCTTATATAGTAGTAGATGATGTCTTAGTATTACATTATGTGAGTTCATCTTGATTCTGTTACATTCTTCAGATACTAGATACGATAAGAACATATACTACACCATATGTACAGAACATAGATGATTCACACTAATGTATGCTAGAATGAATTTTGGGTTGTGTTCTGAGCCATTCGTTCCCATACTTGGCAATTAAGCATGTGAAATAGAACTGATTATGTTTAGTTTGTCTTACGAACCAGATTTGGACATTGCTAGAATGATTGTTGTAGACTTGGACATTGTGTGAATTTTGGGTTGTGTTCTGAGCCATTCTGACAACCATATTTTGTGTGATTGTTGTAGACTTGGTTATAGGGACTGAAACCTGTGTACAATGAGAAATGGACATTCTGTGATTGTTTGGATCCTATTCTAGAGTGAAAAATGGTTAGCTTTTTAAAATGCAGAGAAGAAATGGACATTATGTATTTTTTTTATTTTTTTTGCAGAATTAGCGACGTTTACCGACGTTTACCGACGTCCTCCGACGTAATAGTGCGTCGGTAGACGTCGGTAGATAATTAATATTATCCAGTCTACCGACGTTTAGCGACGTTATTATTTGTCGCAGGACGTCGGTAAACGTCGGTGTACGTCGGTAATTAACCCAAGAAATTCCCAAGATTTACCGACGTCTAGCGACTTTGTATATGTCACTAAATCACCGACGACTCGACGGTAATTCGTCGGTACATTTACCGACTTGTAGCGACACTAAATATTATGTCGCAAAGAGCGACGACACGATGGTGGACGTCGGCATTATACCGACGTATAAATACGTCGGCGAACGTTGGCAATTGCGACGTTTGGCGACGTTTATATGATCAGTAACTTACATTTCCGTGACCAGCCCGAAACGTCAGTAATTTCGTCACAAATTATTTTTAGCGACAAAAATTGTTGTTTTAGCGACGTCTTTAGGCGTCGCTAAAACGACTTATTCTGGTAGTGGTCTCGAAGGTTTTTCTATGTTTTTTGAAAATAGTTCTCGTATTTTTTCTTAATTTTCTAACTGAATAATCTTATTGTATATTCATCTATAATTAAAAGTAATAACAGGGTTTTGTTACTTTTTATATAGGCTATAATCTACTTCCAATATGGGGTTGGGACTGTTTTATATGTCCTGTTTTAACAGATTTTTGTCGAATCTCGAGTCAATTTTCTGGGTTATCTAGATCATACAAAATTAAACTAATTGAAGAGACTTACAGATCTATAGGTTGTGTACACGCATGATCAAGTGGTTCAAGAAATAATTCATTCTACGCGATGAAAAGTTGCCGCAAAGCTGCCTCTTCCGCAGTCTCCTGCTACCGTTGCTTCTCGGCTTGGCCGCGCGCACGGTCGGCCTGGCGGCACTCTAGCCGCCGCCGGTGATGCATAGGCGCGTGCGCGACGCGCTGGGGTGGCATGGAGGTGGTTTGGAGTTAGGGTTTTGATGAACACTCCCCTCCCTCTCGATCTATATATATATATTTATATATATATATATATATATATATATATATATATATATATATATATATATATATATATATATATATATATATATATCCCTATGTGTACTCGGCTTTAGGGGCTCGGGTTGTACTGGGGGTTCGGCCTGGGTGTGCTGTGCGTGGAAGTTGTTTGGGTTTTGTTTATTTGATTATATTCTATTTTCTATTATAGCCATATATATTATATATATATATATATATATATATATATATATATATATATATATATATATATATATATATATATATATATAAACCATACACAAGGAAATTATCATTAAGATTTTTGGCTATGGAATATTTATTCATATATATATGTATGTATTGTCATATGGTTATATATATATATATATATATATATATATATATATATATATATATATATATATATATATATATATATATATATATAAAATGAATTATCAAAATAAAATATAATTCATTTGGTAATGAATTATCAGAATAAACGATTACAAATGATATTATTTAAGAACAACATAATAATAATAATAATAATAATAATAATAATAATAATAATAATAATAATAATAATAATAATAATAATAATAATAATAACAATAACCAACTAACAATACGAGTTTTTGGTGAACATATCATACCCAATCTTTATTTGGCCCTAGAAATTCGTATAAATATTCTAAGACACCATTAATATTAAACTATTAAATATTTAGAAAATATTTGTCAAGTCCTAAAAATAAATATAATATTTGTACACACATAAAATGTCTATATGGCCGTCTTTGGTCTCTCTACATGCCTACATGGGCTTGGATTTGGTTCGGGTCCAGTTCGGACTAAATTGGCACAACCGGGCCTCCTAAAATCATAATCTTAATTAATATATTATTAATTAATCTATAAGGGTTAAGTCGCAACTTAGCCTGATTTTTCTAGTTGGGACATACTTATGGCTCAGCCTTCCTTGTCATGGCTGAAACACTAGTCGAGGCACACCACTGCACTATCCGTGCCACGATTTCTAGTCGTCTGGTACTTTAAAACTCAACCGTGGCTAAAGTTATCGACCGTAATAATTATCTAATTAATTATTTATAAAATTCTAAAAATATCGTAATTCAAATAAAAGAAAAATATATTAAAATTTTGGGAAGGGGGATTACAAATCTATCCACCTTAGAAATAAATTCGTCCTCGAATTTAAGGACTACTAGGATAGGTAGACTTGGTAGATTGGTGAAAGGTAGTGAAAATTTATGATAAAAAAATTGATCGAATAAAATAAATAAATAGAAAAAAATATTTAAAACTCTAAAAGACCTAAATGCTCTCAATTTTAATTTTGAAACGAGTTTGATAAGGAAAATAATCATAAACAAAGTATCGACGAAATCTGCTATCACGACCCGCACCCGCTTTTCGGATACGAGACGTGTGCAAGCCCAGCCTATGCCGCGGTATCGGCGGTAGTACGCTGTCTAGCCCCCAATAAATAAAGTGCTCATAAATACTAACTGCTTATTCACAACCACTAAATCAACTTTACAAAATATAGAAGTTTTACATTTGAAGAAGAATGTAAGCTTTTACAATTATAGAAAACTACCACACATCTAAGTAGTCTTCTATGGTTTGGCCTTCGAGTCTCTATCTCCCCCTCATATGGTCCATAGCGCAAAAGTAGACACGCCATCCTCACCTATAACAACGATCCAGTCAGGAAAGAAGCAGAGTACAACCATATTGCAATTAATGTTGTTAGTCCAAAATAAGTTAGAACAACGAAAAACAATGATGGCAAGGGTATATAAAGAACTAGCAAGAGATGAACTAACAAGATATGAACTATCAAGATATGAACTATCAAGATATGAACTAGAACTAGATAAAGGAACAATGGAAACAACTATGTGTGTGTGAAATGCCTTTTAATACGTGAACGGCTGGGCTAATACGGTACATCATACGATGGCTATCCACAATAACAGGGTACGACTAACTCATATGTGGGGTGTATGACTTAGTTATCCACAATAAAAAAAGTTGAGTTTGTTCACATACTTACTGAGTATTTCCCCTCCCGACTCTCTAACAATCAATAACGGTCAATGATACACTAAGAAGGATACGATAACTACAATGTCACAATCGTGTCTCAATGGAATATCAAGCAATGACTCAACGGGATATCAAACAAGAAAAATATAGAGTAAACGTTATAATGAACTAAAACATAAATACAATACTGTACTTGCCTGAATCCTTGCACAAACCGTAGTCACAAGTAGATGATGAGGGGATTGCCAATCTAGAAGCTGTCAACCTATAACACATATCGCACCATGAACCGTGCACGAAAACCATAAATAATTTGTAAAGTTCTAAATTCTAAATTCATAGAATAGTGGCTAATTGGGTTAATAATTAATTCTGGAATAAATTACTTAAAAACATCATTTAACCTAATAATAATCTGAATATAATCTAAACATGCAAGTTTGGCCATCAAAAGTCATGTTTCCAATTTTGGAAACCATAACACGCAAATCGAGGCGTGCCATTGACTATCTAGTCAAACACTATGAACTCTAGATTTTGAAAGTATACCTTGGTAGATTTCAGTGCCACGAGTGCGCTGGAATCATCCGTGCCACAAAATCACGCTTTGGTCAAAAGATATTGCCGTTATGGCTAATCGTGACCAAAACGGTGATCAACCGATCAATTCTGAGTTCAACAGAATAACTAAAATACTAGATGAACAAAATAATTTTTGGCAGAATTATATGTCGTACAGCTCTGTGTTAGCTTTCCGAAACTTCAAACGGTTCGTGATTTCGATCTTCGGTCCTCCCGGAATCTCGAAAACACCGAAACATGTCAAGTTTCGGACAACCGACACTCTACGAATTTTCCAGAAATTTAGGAATAATATCTACAAAAATAAATTAATAATCAAATCTTACCTCGATACGAATCCAACAAAAATATGGCACACGAAAAGCACGTCGGAGTTGGCGGAAATCGCTTCGGGAAGTCGGAAACCCTAGATGAGTTGTCCCACAAAAGGCTGCTGGAATTTAATTAGGGTGGGCGAATATAATAATATATATAGGATAGAGAGAGAGGCGGTCACTGTAGCAGTTGGCGCCGATAGGTGGGCCCCCGGGGTGGATTTCTGGGTATTTATTTATTTAATTCAGAAAATTAATTAAAAATCATTTTAAGTCCAAATAAATCAAAATAAATTACAAAAAAATCCAGAAAAATTCTAGAAAATTCTAAAAATATTTCTAAGTTTCTAGAATATAAATAAAATATTTTAACACAAAATATTATCGTGTGACCTCGCAGTAAATTCCAAAAACCTATAAAATATAAATTCTATATGTTTTAATTATAAAAAATTTCCAAAAATTCTAAAAAAATCCAGAAAAATCTTAAAATATTTTAGAAAATATTTTTAGTCATCTAGAGCCCAATAAAAATATTTGGTCCAGAAATACCCCCGTATGACCTTATAGTAAATCCTGAAAGTCCTTAAAAATAATAAAACATTAAATATTAAATACCTAAAAATATCCAAAAAATTATAGAAAAATATAAAATAGCTAAATAATACATATGTAAGCTATCTAGAGGTCATATGACCTTAATATGGTCATTGCCAACCTACAAGCTTTGGCATGACTCACAATGACCATAAAATTAATCATAAAGAAATAAATTAAAAAAAATTTAAAATGGGGAAATGGGCTTACAAATCTACCCACCTTAGAAAAATTTCGTCCTCGAAATTTTAAAAGATACAAATAAGCACAGCCAAGAATATCATCAAAATATGACATGACCAATCGATATGAATAAGCACGACAAAGAATATAATCAAGAAAATAATGTGATGAATGATCGAAATTGATCAGGCATATAGAATCAAAATCTAAATACGTTTTAAAAATATAGTGGAAGGAAATTAAAATAGGTTTAAAAGATGACAATTCGAAAATAGAAAAATATGAGAGAAATAAAGAACTACTAGTTGTAGAGAAGGTGGTAACAAGAAATAAGACATCAAATAAATTTGAAAGAAAAAAAAGAAAATAAATTAATAGTCGTATGCCAATAAAAGATATAGTCGCTATGATATTCGAAAATCATAAGTATATTCGAAGTCATTTAACCGAGAATCCATGCCTCGCCAGTGTACATCTGGCTGCCGTGAACCCTTGGTTTCGTGACTTAAGTATAATATGTTATCGAACACTTTATCAACTCTACCCAATATTGACATAATAAATCAAAAGATCAATAATACAACTAGGATATAGTTTTAGTAATATTCGACAACCTACGCATACTTAAAATTATTTCAACATAGGGGTCATGTCACGCCAGTGCGCTGCTGACTGCAGTGAACTCGCAGTCTCCATAATTTAAATAAATAGGGATAGTGCACATCTGCCTTACCACTGTATGTCACCGAAAATTATTTTAACTATATCCATAAGAGTTTCAAAGGAACTTCAATAAATTCAAATAAGTCGATCATGATAAGAAAATATAAGTATCTGTCCTTGAGTAAAAGTATCAGTTTTGAAAACAAAACGATCGCAAAATGAACGAAGACGACTTGAATTAATATATAGATAATTGAACCAAGATTAGGAATAAAAAATAAAACGATCACAAATAGTTTTAAAAATAAGACGAGGTTTAGAGAAGGCAGAAGATAAAAATGATCAAAATTAGGAATTGAATTCTATGAAGTCCTAACTTACCAAACGTATATTCTACCCACCTTGGATCCTACCAACATGTCAAAACTAAATAACATATTCTCTTAGAAAAATTCTTCAATTTATCCATGCCTAGACTTCAATAAATTATTGGCTAAATCACATGGCCTATTTAACAATCTTAACTATCCAAGGGTCAAATTGAATAAGGAACTCCTAGTCCTATTCATTCTAATAAAATCAAATCAAACCTAATTGTGAATAAGCATCCTAGTCGCAGGCTTGCAGTAGTACGACTAACTTAAGTACTACCACAAGTTCGCAATCTTTTACGAAAATAGACCTGCATGGGCCACCATAAAAACTTATCACGACCCGCACCCGCTTTTCGGATACGAGACGTGTCCAAGCCCAGCCAACACCGCGGTATCGACGGTAGTACGCTGTCTAGCCCACAATAAACAAAGTGCTCATAAATACTAACTGCTCATTCAAAACAACTAAATCAACTTTACAAAATATAGAAGTTTTACATTTGAAGAAGAATGTAAGCTTTTATAATTATAGAAAACTACCACGCATCTAACTAGTCTTCTATGATTTGGCCTTCGAGTCTCTATCTCCCCCTCATATGGTCCATAGAGCAAAAGTAGACAGGTCATCCTCACCTATAACAACGATCCAGTCAGGAAAGGTACAGAGTACAACCATATTGCAATTAATGTTGTTAGTCCAAAATAAGTTATAACAACTAGAAATAATGATGGCAAGGGTATATAAAGAACTAGCAAGAGATGAACTAACAGGATATGAATTAGCAAGATATGAACTATCAAGATATGAACTAGAACTAGATAAAGGAACAATAGAAACAACTATGTGTGTGTGAAATACCTTTTAATACATGAACGACTGGGCTAATATGGCATATCATACGATGGATATCCACAATAATAGGGTACGGCTAACTCATACGTGGGGTGTATGACTTAGCTATCAACAATAAAAAAATAGTTGGGTTTGTTCACGTACTTACTGAGTATTTCCCCTCCCGACTCTGTAAAAATCAATAACAGTCAATGATACACTAAGAAGGATACGATAACTACAGTGTCACAATCATGTCTCAATAGAATATCAAGCAATGACTCAACGAGATATCAAACAAGAAAACAATAGAGTTATCGTTATAATGAACTCAAACATAAATACAATAATGTACTTGCCTGAATCCTTGCACAAACCGTAGTCACAAGTAGATGATGATGGGATTGCCAATCTAGAAGCTGTCAACCTATAACACATATCGCATCATGAACCGTACACGAAAACCACAAATCAATTGTAATGTTCTAAATTCTAAATTCATGAAATAGTGGCTAATTGGGTTACTAATTAATTCTGGAATAAATTAATTAAAAATATCATTTAACCTAATAATAATCTGAATATAATCTAAACATGCAAGTTTGGCCATCAAAAGTCATGTTTCCAATTTGGAAACCATAACACGCAAATTGAGGTGTGCCATTAACTATCTAGTCAAACACTGTGAACTCTAGATTTGAAAGTGCACCTTGGTAGATTTTAGTACCACGAGTGCGCTGGAATCAACCGTGTCGTAAAATCACGCTTTGGTCAAAAGATATCGCCGTTATGGCTAATCGTGACCAAAACGGTGATCAACCGATCAATTCTGAGTTCAACAGAATAACTAAAATACTAGATGAACGAAATAATTTCTGGAAGAATGAGATCTGTGTTAGATTTCCAAAACTTTAAACGGTTCGTGATTTTGATCTCCGGTCCTCCCAAAATCTTGAAAACACCGAAACGTGTCAAGTTTCGGACAACCGACACTCTACGAATTTTTCAGAAATTTAGGAATAATATCTACGAAAATAAATTACATAATCAGAAAGCTTAACTCGATACGAATCCAACAAAAAAAATGACGTGCGAAAAGCACGTTGGAGTTGGCGAGAATCGCTTCGGGAAGTCGGAAACGCTAGATGAGTTCTCCCACAAAAGGTTGCTGGAATTTAATTAGGGTGGACGAATATAATAATATATATAGGAGAGAGAGAGAGAGAGGCGGTCACTGTAGCAGTTGGCGTCGACAGGTGGTCCCCCCTGGTGGATTTCTGGGTATTTATTTATTTAATTCAGAAAATTAATTAAAAATCATTTTAAGTCCAAATAAATCAAAATAAATTGCAGAAAATTTCAGAAAAATTCTAGAAAATATTTCTAAGTGTCTAGAATATAAATAAAATATTTTAACACAAATATCATCTTTTGACCTCGCAGTAAATTCCAAAAATCTATAAAATATAAATTCTATATGTTTTAATTGTATAAAAATTCCCAAAAATTCTAAAAAATCCAGAAAAATCCTAAAATATGCTAGAATTTTTTTAGTCATTTAGAGCCCAAATAAAAATATTTGGTCCAGAAATACTCCCGTATGACCTTACAATAAATCCTGAAAGTCCTTAAAAATAATAAAATCATAAATATTAAATACCTAAAAATATCCAAAAATTAAGAAAAATATAAAATAGCTAAATAATACATATATAAGCTATCTAGAGGTCATATGACCTTAATATGGTCATAGCCCACCAACAAGCTTTGGCATGACTCACAATGACCATAAAATTAATCATAAATAAATAAAATTAATTTTGTTTAATAATTTGGGAAGTGGACTTACATCTGCCTTCCACCCTGACAAATAAAATACGTGAATGAATAAATGAATAAAAATTTCTGAAACTCTGGAAAAGGAAATATAGGGTTAGGGATATGGAATTGATTTTAGGAATTAGGGATAAGGATTTGGATGGTTGGGGCTTTTGAGAACTTGGGATTTGACCCAATCATACCTCAAATCAATCATAAAATATTGTCTAAAATAATACCTATTACTTTAAATAATCATTGTAATAAAATCAATTGTCAAAATGTTGTTAAGAATAATTCAGATATTTATAGCTGTATATTTTCCACAAATACAATATCTTCTAAAACAATATAGTAATAATTTGAATTTAATATAACTCTTGATAAAATAGTAATTCAAATAATCCTAGAATAAAATCTCTTCTAAAATTTTGTAAATCTCTCCTTTTTTTTTAAAATATCTAAAATAGAAATAGAATAAAAATTATTTTCTGGTTTAGAAAAATAATTAAACTAAAATAAACTAAATAGAAATGTAAGAAAATGGAAAGTGGGCTTACGACCTACCCACCTTAGAATAATTTACCCTAAAATTTTTAAAGGACACGATTAGGCACGACTATGAAGAATAATCAAGAAACCAAATTTTAATTGATATGAATAAAACGACAAATGGTATAATCAAGGGAGTGATATGATTCATGATCTATTTAGTCACGCGTAATCATGGATATGATCAAAATGATAAAGATAATAGACAAAAGGAGAGCGTGATTTGGCACGATCAATATTCGGTCAAATGGTCTAGTTGACAACTAACTGTTTAAGAATGATTTAAATTGAAATAATTTGGCATGATCCAATTACAGTCAACATGGTCTAGTTACGACCGAATTTATAAAGAATGATCAAGGTTCTAGATGCAATCTAAACAAGGCTATAGTCCCATAGATATAAGTTAAGATACAGTCACGATCAAGGTTAATCATGCAAGTCATCCATGCATGATAAAATTAGAAAGTTGGCACGAGCATGAACAAGGTCAAAATAGTCATGATCAAAATAGAATAAAAAATACAACGTTAGCAATAATTGATTTGAAATATATGCACGATTATGATTATAGCCAAGAGAGTTTAGTCGTGATCAAATTTGTTTAGAAACGATCAATTAGTTAAGCAAAACTATTTAGGCATGATTATAGGATCAAACCTAGGAAAGGATACGAATTGACTCGATCGAAATATAATAAAAGGAGTCTAGTCATGATCAAAATTGTTCAAGGATGATCAAATCCAAAATCGTTTTGATATGCTTAAAATATTTATCCACAATTATTTAGGCACGAGTTTAGAATCAAAATCTAGATAAGTTTAGGAATCCAGTCAAAAATGTATTAAAAGACGATAATCTTAAAAATAGAAGGGTAAGAAAGGAAGGGAGAATTACCGGTTTATTGAGAAGATGTGACTAGGAATAAGCACAAATCAATTTAAAAACTTAATAGTTATATGCCAATAAGACGTAGTCTCTATGGTATTCGAAACTCGTAAACATAATCGAAGTCATTTTATCGAAAATTTATACCTCGCCAGTGTACAGTTAGCTGCATTAAACCCTTGGTTCCACAACTCAAGCTATGTTGCGGTAACGAATACCCTATCAACTCTATCTAATCTTGACATAACAACTCAAGGATGAAATAAGATGACCAAGACATAATTTTAATAATGTTCGATCATGTCACGACCCGCACCCAGAATAAGGGCACAAGTGCGAAACAACGTCCCAGCCTACGCCGCAGAAATGACGTAGAACGCTGTCTAGGTCTACCATCTATCAATAGTTATAATATCAAAACCTGTCGAGAATGGTCAACTCCGAACGGAGGACAAGCAATGACAATATAATATACTCAATCACAAACTCTAAGAATGACGATAGATAATACTGAAGATAAAGACAACAAGATTTATAAATATCATCCTGAAAATCCAACACAGAATAATACAAGTCCAAAATATCTGAGTCAACAATCTCAAAAGAAATAACTAGCAAATAATAACAAGCCAAAGTAATCTGGAGACAGAGTCCAGTACAATACTAAAACCAGCTAATCTATACCAAGGCCTCATCTGCTAAAGCTAGCCCTGCTGCACTAGGGTATCCAACTCTATACCAACCACTCATGAGGACCGTAATAGGTAGGGTACTCCTTTCATCATCTGTAATATTTTTAATAGGTCCAGTCAGGACGAAACGAGTACAAATCTCAAACAACAGTTTAGTTATACAATATTAAAAATATAGCAGTAGATAGAAAAGAATATACTAGGTAAGTAGAGCGATACATACATCCTGGCAGGGTATATCAAAACTGTAAATAAAAGGGTAAGGGCACAGTGTATATTAGTACAAAATCTAGAACTGCTATCTATGTGAGTTTAGCACTAGTTTTAACATGTGATCGGCTTAGAACTTGATACAATATTTGGCCTGGCTAATCATACGTGAGTGTATGATCACTATACAGTGAGAATACAATGGTGATACAATAATGATACAATCTGGTACTGTGGGTATTGATCACATATCTACGCTAACACCCCCATCCCTGACTAATATAGTGGATTCAGTCACGATACGTCATGGCACATAATCTCTGTGAAGTAGCTCTCCTTCACAGGAATCGTGTCTATACAATGAACAAGGAACAAGGAAGACTTGCACAAGGCATACCATATATATATAAGAGAATAACATCTTATAACGATATTCAGACAAATACCAATCCGTGTGAACAATGTGTCAAGAGAACAAGGATATCTACAAATACTAGAAACAAAGATGATATCATAAAACAGAATATTATCAGAGAATGTACGCCTGGTACCCTGAATGACTGATAAAAATAGATGTCTGAACTGGAGTCTCAAACTCCTAGTTAAGGCAATACAGGTTATGATGTATTCAAATATAAGATAAACGAAATATACGATACAGTCTACATGATTCTTAGTCAAATCTAGGTCAAAGTCAACTCTAAGTCAAACCTGGTCAACTGTCTAGGTAAACAAAGTCAAACAAGTCATATTAGGTCATACTAGGTCATACTAGGTCATACTAGGTCATATTAGGTTATATTAGGTCAATAAGTCGAGATTGGTCAACTAGGAGTCAAACTAGGTCAACCTCTAGCCTATCTAGGTATTCCCATATAGAACTCATCTATACATATACTACCATATAATATATACCCTTATCTCAATACTTAAGTAATACACTATAGATATCACTAAGAATATGCAAAATAAACCCCTTAATCCTAAAATAACCAACTAACTCACACTCACATTCTAACTCAAACTCAAACTTTCACACTACTCACACACTCAAAAGGAAATCAACCCAAGGCCTAAAGCCAGGCACACACTCACACCAACATCTAACCAAAATCTAACATCTCATTATCTATATAGCTCCTAATTCTAATCCATATATCATACCCCTCTTTCCTCATCCTAACTAACCCATACAATATAACCATATTAATCATAGGTTATATATATATATATATATATATATATATATATATATATATATATATATATATATATATATATATATATATAACATACAAAAAAAAATGTAATATATATATATTATAACATACAATATAAAATATATGCCTGTACCCTATGCTAACTCAACTCTAACTAAATCTCTAATTTATACTCTAACTAAATCTCTAATTTATACTCTAACTCAAAACCAACCCAAGCCAAACCTGGCCTAGGCAGGGCAGCACCCTGCTGCTATGGCAGTCAAGGCCCAAGCCAAGCCTAGCAAGCAAGGCAGGGCCTTGCTCACTGCCTACAGCTGCTTCTGTTGCCTGGCTGTAACATGTCCTGCCAGGCCAAGCCATGCCAAGGCAAGGCAGCACACTGCATGCTGCTACTCAAACCTCCATCCCCTCTTCTTATATTACTCTCTAAATCTCACAAACCAACTTGAGACCCACAAACCCCAATATTTCATCTCTCACTCAACTACCTATCTATATACCTATACTCAAAATATACAAAGTTACATTCCTAAAACTGAAACTAACATATATATAGGTATGAAAATATACTCTCAGATATTAGTACATACATACATATATGCAGGTATATATCAGGCATATATATATATAGTACAATCATGCCTATAGTCCTAAATGTATCAGTTATACATGCTGATATAAATATACAAATAACCAACTTGTAATTAAAGACCCAAAACCCCAACATTTGAAACACCATTTGAAACCACATTTCGAGTATCAGATAAATCAATTTAAACCCCAAAATCCAAATCGATAACCAAAACAAGTCAGGAAACCCAAATTTGGAAACAATGAAACCCATGTAAAACATTTAAAACTTATTTGAAATCCTCAAATTTGAATTTAACACATTTTCTCATTTTCAATATACAAAACATCGTATCAGTCAAAAACGTATTTTCTAATCCAAGTTTTCAACCAAAATCAAATCAAATATTCGTGTCAGGGGGGGTTTGATGTGTGTCAGTGTAGGGGGTCTAGTCGTGTCCCATAGTGTCATAATTCGTGTCATAAAGTGTCAAAATAGGGTATTAGTAAATTGATACAGTGCAGTAAAACGGGGGCTCATGCACGTGTGTCGAGCCCTCTAGAACAAGACACACGAACCCACAAGTGTCGTGCACGTGTCCACAGCTAGTCTAGGTCTAGGGCTAGGGTTAGGGTAGCCTAACACGAGTCCAAGTGTCCTTGTGTTCGCGCACGAAGTGCGTATCAGAGGCACTTGTGCGCGCATGTGTGCAGTGTGGTCGAGATAATACAGGTCGAATTTCTCCTAAAATACTCGATAATATCTCATTAAATTTTAGGTGCATAATGTCAGTGATTGCCCGCACCCACATACAAATTTTCATGTATCGGGGTGCCGTGTCGTGTCCATTAGGACACTTGAACAGCAGGGAAGCACAGTACTCCCCTGTGCAGTGTCCCAAAATAGGTTCGTGTCCGATTTGGACACGAACAGGGGTCCAAATCCAACTCAGTCTATCACAAATCAAAATCCCACCTATTAGGCTAAATCTAAAATTTGTTTTAAAATTGGTTAAAAATTAATCCATTGAGACATTTCACCAAACACCTTCAACTATGGTCCGATACGTGTCCGATACGCGTATCAAACGGACACAAAATCCTACCAAACTTGGGCTACACCTAGGGAAACCCTAAATGAATATAATGAAGAAAAATTATGATTTCAATGGGTGTAGATAGGTTTACCTATTGAGAGTTGGAATCTCAATATAAAGGGCATAGTATCGATGTTTTCCCTCAATTTACAATGGTCCCGAAGCTTCCAACCCTCGCTAGCTATCCACCAATGGCTTCTACTACTGTAGGGAGTCCAATGCAAAAGACTAGGCTCAATTTGGAGTTGAATTGATGAAATGGTGTGATTTGGAGAAGAACACTAAACTAGGGTTTTGTATGTTTAAGGAAGGAGGCAAGGGGGTGTCATTAAGTGTTTAAATAGGGGGGGGGAGTGTAACTCCTCTTCCCGGATTATCGAATTGCTTATATATTCTAACTATTTTGTTTAAAGGTAATTTGTTTTATTATTATTATATTATTATTATTTATTATTTTATTTATTTAAACTTTCTAAGAGATAGTTTGTTGTTGTAGGCTTCCTCCAGAAAACATGTTTGAAAACCATGATTTAGAAGCACTAAATTATTTAGAAAATTTCTTAATTATAAAAACTAAATGTGTTTGATTACTGACTTTCAAAATATCTTGACTTCGAAAATGAATTCTTAGACCTATAAATATTATAATAATTTGTTAATCTATTATGATTTTGAATACCTTGGATTATCATGATAGTGCCAAATGCTAGTTATGATATTCTTCACTTCAAGTTATCATGATAATTAACTATTCGACTTAATTTTTAAATATGATTTGAATTATTTTGACGCTGTTGGATATACCTTCAAATTATTGCATAATCCATTACTGGGATATTTTAATCTAGTTTTAAAATTACTGGTTATTATATTAACGATAAAAATTGCCAATTGTTTAAATGATTTAATTTGTATGTTTGAAATTTTGATTAATTGATTGATTAAAAGTTGCTATCATTAATAGATAGATTAATCTTGATCTTAAAATATATTATTTGATTTAAACGGGAGAAATGATTTATCTATCAAACCTTAATCTTATCTAGCCAGGAATTATTGAAATCCTATATAAGGAGAATCCTTCTGTTCTCCCACAAGGCAAAATTCATCGAATCCACAAAACCTACGAAACTATCCCTCTACCATCACCATGGACGACCCCCTCTGCACCATCACGACATCACCATCATCGTGTCATCCGTGTCTGGACCCGTGGTGTCCATGTCTGCACCATGCCTCTCATTCCATTCTTTACAATAGTACAAATTCTCGTGTCCGAAGTCGGACTCAGAAACTCCCAAGAATCAGGAGGCGATACAAGTACACAGTAAAGAAAAGCATAACCTTCGGTGGCTGAGCCGTAGGCCACCGTGCCGTGCACCAACACCATCTTCGCGCTGGAAGTCTCTCACGCATCCGAGCCTCTGTACCTCTCAGACGAACCTGCGCTTCGCCGAGCGTCCGTCAGATCCGACGTCGGATCACCTCGGCCAGCGTCCCTGATATCTCCTCCTGTTTCCCCAACCGCCACCACTATCACTCCTTTCCAGAGCCAGACGTCCGCCAATCCACCGCAGCCTCGACCTGAGATTGTTGTCCCCGCACTGCGAGCTCGCGTCTACTGGAGTTCCTTCGCACGACCGGTCAGCCATTGAACCCCTCTGCCATAGCCCAGATCTGACCCACGGTTGCTGCCGAGCTCCCGAGTGCCGTCACCGGTGAGTCGAGCTCCGCCTGCTATGGCCGTCTGCTTTTCGCTTCTCTTCTCGAGAGCGAACTCGTCGCGAGCCGACCACCTCACCATCGCAGCGCCACTGTACTGTGCTCCTCTGATCGCCGACCGCCGTCCAGAGCTACCTCTCCTTTCGATCTCCGCGAGCCGTCTCGTGGATCTGACCACCGCGGTGTCGTCTCCAACCGACCGCTCCACCAGCGCCGGTCGAGCCAGCTCCTCGGTGAGCCGCCTATATCAGCCTGGCGAGCGTCGGCCGCCACCACCAGCGGGGTGCGGTCCGCGCGCCTCCCTCCACCCTCGGCGAGCGTAGCGCCGTCCGTGCTCCGATCTCTTCCCTCGCGCCGGCGCCTAGTCGCCTCTCGTGCCTTGCAGCACCATGTCGGGAGCCGTCGGGGCCGCACCGCCCGAGATCCGGTCGAACCGCCTCCGTTCGCCAAAAACCCCATCTTCGGTGAGCGCAGATTTCACGGTCAGCTTCCGTCGAGCGCCTCCCTGGTTGTCCGAGACCTCCGTCGCCAGCGTGTGCGCCGAGCGCAGTCGCGTCCCCGCCAGCGAGCCGCTTGTGAGTTTCCTCCTCTCTTCACACATTCTCTCTTCCAATCCCACATGTTGTGTTCTGCTTCCTCTCTCATTTCTTTTCTTTTGTAGTTGTTTTTACTATTATTTATTTGGGTTGGAAGGAATGGACTGGGAGCCGGTACAGGGTTTGGGCTTCAAGACCAGACATTACAAAAAAATAAAATATACCTAGACGTGTTAAATATTTTGGCCATTGGGCCTGCGGCCAAGTAAAATATACTGTAAATAATATAAATAGATTTTAGTATTTTATTAAAATATGATTTATGTATATACAAATTTTTTTTTGGCCCTATATATTAGTTAGTAATTTTGGACTAATATGAGCTTAATATTATTTTGGGTTAAAATTGTCTAGGCTTTAACTAATATGGTAATTAGCTTCTCTTCATACAAATTTTAGACTTATAATAATGGTTTTTATAAGTATATTCTTAATAGATTTTATGATTGAAAATATATGCTTACTATATAATTATTAACAAGGGTAATAATCTTTCGTGGGCTTGTATATATTTCTTAATACATTCATGTACGAGGGATTATAAATAATTTTGAGATAAATATATTGTTATATTATTTTTACCTATTATAAATAGGTTTTTGGCTAAAAATATAGTTATGTGCTTATATTATAATTGGGCTTCTTTTGTATAAATATAATGTTGCTATATTATTGGGCCTAAATATTTGGCCTACAATAAGATTATTATGGGCTTATATACCTATATATGGGTTTAGGGGAAAGAAATGTTTTAAGCTATATTCCTAATAAGTTTTAGAAAAAGAATTTGTAACTAATATATAGTTATGCAAATAGTATCCTAAAAAGGGGTTTTAAAATATCTATACTACTATACATTTTCTAAATTTTCTCTAAAAATATATAGATAATTATTGGGATTAAGGAGCAACTTTTCTTAAATCAATTTTCTCTCTCTTAGATTAGAAAGCCTTGACCGTGACTAATCATACTTCCTACTTTCTTGCGAATTTGGACATCTCCACATCGACCCTAGCCAAATGGACTATTCTGGATGCAATGGTACTATCGTTTCACCAGCTAAGGATCCCAGGCAAGTACACTTTCTGATTGCTTTTCGATTCATAGTAGTTTTTACATTTCATGTTTATATATATGTCTTGCTGCTTGTTGACACGCTCGTCACACGGAGTAGTCGGGAGGAGAAATCTTAGTAGACATGTGGACTATCCAGAACTATCCCATGAGTCTATTCTTGAATAATAGCAGCTGCACACGACACGTAAAGGGTGCCGAATTTATCCCCTAGCCGTTCACATGTCGAAACGGATATTTTAAATCACATAGATAGTTGTATTTTATTTGTTTTTCTTATCTTTTCACAACTTGTCATGTCATCAGTCACCTTCTAGTTATCACCTCCCATGTTATTTTCATGTCTTGTTAATTCTATTATGTTTTCGTATTGCCATCGGTTTGTGTGCTTGTTCTATTCCTGACTGGAAACCAACATTTTTTAGGTTAGCAGTGGCTTCTTTAGCTTTGGGAGATTCAGATGTACTTGCAAGCCAAACCTAGAGATTAGATAGCTAAGTTGTAGTCATTTTAAATATGTAAGAACATTGTACTTTTCTTTCCGATATAAATCTTGTAACTGTTGTAATAAATTTTAGAAATGTGAATGAGCAATAAATGTTACATTTTTGTGAATTTGAGCATCTTGGCCGTGACAGCATTCTACCGTCGACTCTGCGGCGTAGGCTGGCTTGGACACGTCTCGTATCCGAAAAGTAGTACGGGTCGTGACAGGGAGAGGCTCCTTATGGCAGCCTAGGGTTAGGGTTTAGATGTAGATGGATGGCTAAGGCTTCTCCACCTAAATCAAGTCCATTCATTGGTCCAATTTGGTCCTAAGGCTTTCTTTCTACAAATATCTTAAGGAAAATATCCTACTAATAATATCTAGATATTACTAACCTTGTCATTTAGTAGATATTTCTAATCTAATCTCTAGGCTCATGGTTAACATCTAGATTAGAGAAATTCTAGTTAAGGCCTAACCTTCAATTAGCACATTACTAAAAGGCCAAAATCCATAATAATTCAAAAGTCTCCAAATGACCAAATATCCTTAGCCTAGAAAATAGAAATTTGCTAATCTAACACTCGGTTAGGTCTCCGTGGTCATGGTTAGTCTCTAGACTAAATAGTTTCTAGGGTTGTACTAACAAAACAGCAAAATCACAATAACCAATTTAAATAGTATTAAATAAATTAAAAATTCAAAATTATGGAAAACTGAGAAATGACAAAAATTATCCTTGATTTTGAAAACAGGAAGTTACAATCCTACCCCTTAGAAAAATTTCGTCCTCGAAATTCGAAACGGTCGTATTCTTCTCTAGGTCAAGCACCCAGCAATCAAAGTCTACTAAATTTTATCCTAAGTTATATAACATGTAATCCAGGAAATCAGAACACATGCATGTTTTAAATCTCTACAGTATCATGTTATTGCAGTCTTATTGGGGTTTTCTATTTAATCTAGCATGATCATCACATATGCAAACTAAATGTACTAAGCAAGCAATCATCAATAATGGAGAAACAGGTAAAAGGAAAGAACAAGACCTAACCTCCTAGTCCAATGCCTGTAGGATCCTCAACTGTCATCGCAAAAGCCCTACCCTGGCGGGGTATATTCGCTGCTGGTATGGGGCATGATGCGGTGCCATAGGTGGCCTACCCTGTGCTCTTGAGCTGCACGGCGATGGTTCGAAGGACAATCCCTCGCCTGATGCCCTCGGTACCATAGTATAGGCACACACCCAAACGTCTCCTACAAACCTCCTAGAGATGTCCGGACCTCTTGCGGTCGTGGCAAGTAGGTGCCTGCCGCGCGGTTCCTGCTGCTGCTACCGGGGCACCTGCTGAACTGGTGCCCTAACCGGAGCAGGAATCTACTGCGGGCGTTGGAATAGAATGATGCTGGAGTTGAGGACGCTTAGCAGCCCCCTTGCTGCTAGTAGTCCCCGAAAACAGATCACGGTCCCTCTTGGGCTTAGGCCCCACTCCCGCTCTATCTTGCGAGCCTCCGCAAAGATCTCGATGTATGCCGTATAGAAAGAGGAATTAGGATCTTGATATCCCAGATCAATCCCTCTCTAAAGCAGCTTGCCCTGATCTCTGGCTCACGTACCATATACTCTGTATATCTGCTCAGTCTGCCGAACTTCGCAGCATACTCCTCTACAGACAAACCACCCTGCTGGAGGTTCTGAAACTGCCTCGCCAAGTCGATCTTGTCTGTAGAGAAAAAAACTTTTCCTTGAAGAGGACCTTGAACTCGGCCCAGGTATGGCCCTCCCCAGTAAGGTCTGGCTCGTTCCTGAACCAGGTGCGAGCAATTTAACAACTGCAGCCCCACCGCCTCAACCTTTAGGTCATTTGCTAGATGGGAAGCCCTCATTGACGCTTGATGTCCTCGAGCCAGTCGTCAGCATAAACTACGCCCTCAGTCCCACCAAAGTCACGAGGCCCCTGCTTCTTGAAGTCATGGATATTACCCGGCTTCGGATGCGCTCTCTGATGCGGAGTCCTCTGCTCCACGGCTGCTAGAGCCAACTGGTGTGCATCCCTCATGTCCTGACGTATCGCGTCTGTCTGCCTCTTGAGCCTCAGTTTGGACTCGTTGGGCCTCCATCATCTGCCGAAGGAAGGCAAACATCTGCCCCATATCGGTAAGTAGTGGAGGCAGAGGAGACAGACCCTCGGTTACAGACGGAGGAGTCCGATGTGCAGAAGAAAGAATACAATGACTCCTACCGTAGCGACCTCCGGAACAGTCCTTGCAACTGGTAGAGGAGCGCCCCGACTGCTGCTGCAGATGTACCGACTGCAGGAGAAGTGAATGGCTCATGTCCGCGAGATGTGGCAGCCTCTAGGTATCCACAGGCTCTAAATGCTGAGATCGAGTCATCACCATCGTGAAGACAGATCGAAAGAAAGAAGTCAATATGGCACAAGATAGATCATATCAAAGGAGGACAATTAGAGTACAAGTAATCAGCATCAAGAGAGGACAATTGTATATAAGCAAATTGGAAGTTTCCTAATTTGATTGAGTACCCTTAGCCTATAGCCTATATCTTCTAAAACAATGGCAGGCTCGTAGGAGCACTCTAAGTCGAGCACCACTACTACATCGTACTAATTATGGCTTCTGACCTGTATGGGCCACCACTAAAAACGTGTCACGACCCGCACCCAGAATAAGGGCACAAGTGCGAAACAACATCCCAGCCTATGCCGCAGAAACGGCGTAGAACGCTGTCAGGTCTACCATCTATCAATAGTTATAATATCAGAACCTGTCGAGAATGGTCAACTCCGAACGGAGGACAAGTAATGACAATATAATATACTCAATCACAAACTCTAAGAATGATAATAGATAATACTGAAGATAAAGACAATAAGATTTATAATATCATCCTGAAAATCCAACACAGAATAATACAAGTCCAAAATCTCTGAGTCAACAATCTCAAAACAAATAACTAGCAAATAATAACGAGCCAAAGTAATCTGGAGACAGAGTCCTGTACTATACTAAAACCAGCTAAACTATACCAAGGCCTCATCTGCTAGAGCTAGTCCCTGCTGCACTAGGGTATCCAATTCTATACCAACCACGTCATGAGGACCGTATAGGTAGGGCACTCCTCCTCATCATCTGCAATATTAACAGGTCCAGCCAGGACGAGAACGAGTACAAAATCTTAAACAACAGTTCTAGTTATACAATATTGAAATATAGCAGTAGATAGAGAGAATATACTAAGTAAAGTAGAGTGTACATGCATCCTGGCAGGGTATATCAAAACTATAAATGAGAAGGATAAGGCACAATGTATATCATGTACGAAAATCTCGAACTGCTATCTATGTGAGTTTAGCACTAGTTTCAACATGTGATCGGCTTAGAACTTGATACAATGTTTGGCCTGGCTAATCATACGCGAGTGTATATTAACACTATACAGTGAGGATACAACGGTGAAACAATGATGATACAATCTGGTATGTGGGGTATTGATCACATATCTATGCTAACACCCCCATCCCTGACTAATATAGTGGATACAGTCACGACACGTCATGACACGTAATCTCTGTGAAGCAGCTCTCCTTCACAGGAATCGTGTCTATACAATAACAAGGAACACGGAAGACTTGCACAAGGCATACCATATATATAAGAGAATAACATATTATGACGGGATCCAGACAAATACCAATCCGTGTGAACAATGTCAAGAGAACAAGGATATCTACACTAAATACTAGAAACAAAGACGATATCATAAAACAGAATATTATCAGAGAATACTCGCCTAGTACCCTGAATGACTGATGAAACAGATGTCTGAACTGGAGTCTCAAAATCCTAGTTAAGATAATACAGGTTATGATGTATTCAAATATAAGGTAAATAAAATATACGATGCAGTCTACATGATTCTAAGTCAAATCTAGGTCAAAGTCAACTCTAAGTCAAATCTGGTCAACTGTCTAGGTCAAACTAGGTCAAACTAAGTCATATTAGGTCATACTAGGTCATAGCAAGTCAAAGCAAGTCAAACTAGGTCAATCTAGGTCAAATTTTGTCAACAAGTTAAGATTAGTCAACTAGGAGTCAAACTAGGTCAACCTCTAGCCTATATGGTATTCCCATATAGAACTCATCTATATACATAACTACCATATAATATATACCCTTATCTCAATACTTAAGTAATGCACTATATAGATATCACTAAGAATATGCAAAAGTAAACCCTAATCCTAAACCATAGCCTAACTAACCTCACACTCACATTCTAACTCAAACTCAAACTTTTACACTACTCACACATCAAAAGGAAATCTACCCAAGGCCTAAAGCCAAGGCACACACTCACACCAACATCAAACCAAAATCTAATATCCATTATCTTTATAGCCCTAATTCAAACCCATATATCATACCCCTCTTCCCTCATCCTAACTACCCATATAATAACCATATAATCATAGGTTATATATATATATATATATATATATATATATATATATATTATATATATATATATATATATATATATAAAATATATATATATATATATATATATATATATATAGATATATATATATACTATATATATATAATATAATAATATATATATATATATATTATAGATATATATATATATATATATATAGATATATATATATATATATATATATATATATAACATATATATAAAACATATATGCCTATACCCAATGCTAACTCAACTCTAACTAAATCTCTAATTTATACTCTAACTCAAAACCAACCCAAGCCAAACCTGGCCTAGGCAGGCAGCACCCTTGCTATTGGAAGTCAAGGCCCAAGCCAAGCCTAGCAAGAAAGGCAGGGCCTTCACTGCCTACAGCTACTGCTGTTGCCTGGCTGCAACATGTCCTGCCAGGCCAAGCCATGCCAAGGCAAGGCAGCACACTGCCTGCTACTACTCAAACCTCCATCCCCTCTTCTCATATCACTCTCTCTAAATCTCACAAACCAACTTGAGACCCTCATGACCCCAATATTTCAACTCTCACTCAACTACCTATCTATATACCTATACTCAAAATATACAAAGTTAATTCCTAAAATTGAAACTAACATATATATAGGTATGAAAATATACTCTCAGATATTAGTACATACATCATATATGCTCAGGTATATATCAGGCATATATATATTACAACCTGCCTATATCCTAAATGTATCATTATACATGCTGAATAAATATCCACAACCAACTTGTAATTAAAGACCCAAAACCCAACAGCATTTGAAACACCATTTGAAACCACATTTCGAGTATCATAATCTATTTAAAACCCCAAAATCCAAATCGATAACCAACAAATCAGAAACCCAAATTTGGAACAATAAAACCCAGGTGAAATATTTAAAACTCATTTGAATCCTCAAATTTGAATTTAACACATTTTCTCATTTTAATATACAAACAACATGTATCAGTCAAAAATGTATTTTCGAACCCAAGTATTCAACCAAAATCAAATCAAACATTCGTGTCGGAAGGTTTGATGTGTGTCATATAGGGGTCTAATCGTGTCCCACAGTCACAATTCATGTCACGAAGTGTCAAAACAAGGTATTAGTGAATTGATACAGTACAGTAAAAGGGGGGCTCGTGCACGTGTGTCGAGCCCTCTAGGACACGACACGAACCCACAAGTGTCGTTCATGTATCCACAGCTAGTCTAGGTCCAGGGCTAGGGTTAGGGTAGCCTGAAACGAGTCCAAGTGTCCTCGTGTCCACGCACGAAGTGCGTATCAGAGGCACTTGTGCGCGCACTGTGCATGTGGTCGAGACAGTGCAGTCAGATTTCTCCTAAAATACTTGATAATATCTCCTCAAATTTTAGATGCATAATATCAGTGTTTGCCTGCACCCACACACAATTTTCATGTGTCGGGGTGCCGTTCGTGTCCACTAGGACACCCGAGCAGCAGGGGAGCACAGTACTCCTCTGTACAGTGTCCCACAACAGTTCGTATCCGATTTGGAAACAAACATGGTCCAAATCCAACTCAGTCTATCACAAATTAAAACCACACATATGGCTACCCAAATCTGAATTTTGTTTTAAAATTGGTTAAAAATCAATCTATTGAGACATTTCACCAAACACCTTCAACTACGGTCCGATACGTGTCCGATACGCATATCAAACGGACACAAAATCCTACCAAACTTGTGCTACATCTAGGGGAACCCGAAATGAATGCATCTATGAAGAAAAATATGATTTCAATGGGTGTAGATAGGTTTACTTATTGAGAGTTGGAATCTCAATGTAAAGGGCCTAGTATCGATGTTTTTCTCAATTTACAACGGTCCCGAAGCTTCCAACCCTTGCTAACTATCCACCAATGGCTTCTACTACTGTAGGGGAGTCCAATGCAAAAGACTAGGCTCAATTTGGAGTTGAATTGATGAAATAGGGTGATTTGGAGAAGAACACTAAACTAGGATTTTGTATGTTTAAGGAAGGAGGCAAGGGGTGTCATTAAGTGTTTAAATAGGGGGAAGAGGCTCCTTATGGCAGCCTAGGGTTAGGATTTAGATATAGATGGATGGCTGTGAGACCCGTCTCACTGTATCGATTTTATACGGATATGTGTTTATTTGAGCCGTATTTCGTATTTATCGATTTGCGTGATATTTTAAATCTTCCGAAGTATTGGATTTTCATGACTTGGTTTTGACTTGGACTTGGTTTTATTGGGTTTGGTTTAATTGGCTTGGCATTGGACTTGGTTAGTTTGGTTTTCATAAGATGAGGTGTATGGTTTAGATTGAGTGGAGAGGAATGAATGGTGGAGATCACTTGAGTTTGTTATATAACACTTTTCTCTCTCCTCATTTCACCCCATTCATTTCTTTTCCACCAAACCCTAGCCATTGAGAGAGGCAAGTACACCTTGCCGAACCTTGAACAAATTTATTTTGTTTGTTCCTCTTCTTTCTTGCATGATTCTAAGCATATTTAGAACTTAAGTTTTCGATTTTATCGAGTAGATTGTTGTAGATCAGCTTTATGATATTTTCGATTTTCATGGGTTTTGAGTTCAAACTGCATGTTTCTGTCAACTGATGGTTCCATGTTGTAGAGAATTTTATTTTACCCAATTTGCCATGAAGTCTGGATTTGGGGTTTCTATTGTAGTTTGGTGGAGCATGGAGGCCATGGTATTTTCATGGACATAGTTTCTGTGGGAAGCCATTGTTTGCATTTTTGAATTGCATGCTTGCTTGTATTTTTGGAACCGCATGCATGTAATTTTGTGTTGGCCGCATAGGCGTACAATATTTTATTAGCTAGCTGCATTTATTTTGGGCCGCATGGCCATCTATTATTTTGCCGCTTCGACTTTAGCCATTTTGGCCGCATGGCCGAGAATTTAATTGCATGTCAGAAGCAACTTTTAGCCGTATAAGGATTTTACTTGAGCCGTATGGCCTTTGTTGTGCTAGCTTGGCCATGCACTTTGGCCGCAAGCAAGCATTGGTTTTGCATGCTAATTGGTTTTGCTTGCTTGGCCACTTAATATATAATAAGTTGCATGGCCTATGCTACTTTATGGTTGCATGTTGCTGTGCATGTATATATTGCATTTAACATATGGTAATAATTGCCTTGGAATTGTTTAGTCTTATGGTATTAGTTTTGTTTGCATGTAAATAATTGTCTAGTCATAAAGTATTGGATTGGCTTGGCATGCATTTATTTAAGCCTAGGCCTAGCATGAATTAGTATTGCACTGCCATTTGCTTTTGGCTCTTGTGGCCGCATGGCAACGGCCCTCTCTGGCCACATGCATCTTTAGTAGGTCGCATGAGATGGCTTATTATTTGGCTTTGCTTATAAGTCTTGGCCGCATGAGAATTATGCTTGGCCGCATGAGAACTCATGCTTGGCCGCATGAAGTCAACTCACTCTTGGTCTTAGATATTTTGGCCCTAGTATTTAATATTTAATTTGTGCTTGGCATTTGCATTATTATTAAATGCTTGATTGAAAGGCCCAGCTTGCATTAATTGCATGAGAGTCCCATGTTGCATTGTTTTTCTTTACATTCATTCCTGGCCGCATGGCCTTTGGAGAACTTTGGCCACATGGCCCCTTCCACTTGCATGGTTTATTAAATTATGTAATCAGTGGCATGGCCGTATGGACATTGTACCTTGGACCTTGTATTTAATGTTGGTCGCATGGCTCCCACCCATTCTTGGCTGCATGGCCTTCAGTTATTTTCTGTCCGCATGAGCTATTGATGGCCGCATGGGAGGCCTCCCACTCTCTTTGGCCGTATGTATGTTCTTCCACTTTTGGGCCGCATGGGGTCCACTTTGATTATTTAAATGTTTTATTTGCCTGAATTGGTCAGAATTTCTTTCCACTCTCAACATAAAGTTATAGAGTTTTTCCTTGGCTTCAAGAATATATATATATTATATATTATTTATTATGTAAGTTTCTCCTTTCTTGATAAATGAGAATGACTTTACAGTGACCCGTGGTGGTGCACTCTTGACTAGTAATAATGAATGATAATTCTTGATAATGGCCTGTCCGTGGCGCACTCCTGACAAGTAAACTTGATATGGTAACTTGACATGATAATTCTTGATAGTGGCCTGCCGTGGCGTACTCTTGACATGATAAACCTGACATGATATTTCTCGAATTGCTGTTGCGACGGCCAACACGACATGACAAAATGAATGACCTGGACACCGTGGACGATTTTGCTTGTACAAAAACCAGTATTGTCTTATATCATGTCTAGGATGAGACCCCTGAGTACCACGGTCAGGGGTACCTACTGAAAATGGTTAAGGCTAATAATTAGAATAATACAGTAGTTCATGAAGTGACTTTCCCATTTACTTGTTGCCCCTTTGATCCTGGCCTTATAATATACATGGGACTTGGAGCTATCTGTCATGATGAGCATATTTCCAGCCTGCCGTCGAGTGGGGCAACTCTTTAGGACACATGTATCACACTACAATGTGTCTGCTATACTTGTTTTCTTTTGCTGGGGTTACTCAGGTAGCAGCATACGGGTAACTGGACTTGGAAATCTCTTTGCATCTTGCTAGTAACTAGGTCTGTGATAACCCTAGTTAGTTAAAGTATCAAGCCGTACTTATTACTTGGCCGTGATTGTTGGATGGGGTTCAATCAGTCTAGTCTTGTCTTGATCCTGTACAAGATTGTTACATGTCCAGATTTTTATTTTATCTTGTGATAAATGGTAGAAAAACCAAGTTCTGTTCAGACGAAGGGTTACAACCCCGGTCCTTGTTTGGTTTACGGGTTGTAACCTGGTTATCTGAATAGTCCCATGGTTATCCCATCGTATATCACCTTTCCAGTCTAAGTCTTGTCTAGATCCAGTTCCTAATTGTTCCAGGATAATGGTTGCAATGATTTCCCTCTAATATATTATACTCTGTATTGTCACTCTCTGATTGTCACTTAATGATTGTCACCACTAGCAATAAATGATCAGAGACCAAGTTCTGTTCAGGCGAAGGTTTACAATCCCGGTCCTTGTTTGGTTTAAGGGTTGTAACATGGCTTCCGGAACAGTACCTTCGTCCTCTCTGCGTATAATGTCTAGCTCTATTTATTTAACATGTTCTCCAGTTTACTTTATGTCAAATGATGATTTACTTACTATCTTTCTATGATCGGGATGAGTGCATTGGTACTGCACGAATCTCGATCCTCCTTTACTTATTGCTGTCTTTCCCTGTTGATTGCCTGTGATTGATGGTTTTAAGTTTATAGTTCGGCCTCCTTTATGGTACTTGCTATTTGGGGTCTGACCCCACTGGTTTTGTATGGCCAGGTTCTGATAGAAGAGCCCGAAGGATCTACCGTACCATCTACTCGACGGTGACCAGCCGGAGCACCAGAGTGCCTCAGTGGGTTTCTTCTTCATCCTCCCACTGATATGTAAATTTTTCTTGTAACGTTTAGCCCCGAGCACGTGTTTAGCTCGTGTTTTGGTATTTTCCTTGATATTGTAGCCTACAAGCATAAACATGATATGTATTCTAGACTATAGCTAGTCCTTATCATGTACGACTAATACTCTAGCTAGTCATCAGTTCTGTGGTACTGGCATTCATGATCAGTCATGTATATATGGTTCGGGATGCCTTACTATTGTATGTATGATGATCGTGCTCTTTGCTCTTGTATAATTCTTATGATTGAGATACCTAGGATTGTTAAACCTTAGGATTGACTGATGGCTTGTAGAGTAAACCCCATCTTGACAGCTTATACGTGATTTCAGTATTAACGTACTTTAGGATTACGTAGCTGGCTGTGTACGCCTCCGTCCAGTATTCTGGTTCTGGGGCGTGACAGTTTTAGTGGTGGCCCATGCAGGTCTCGATTTTCAGAATTGTGGGTTACCATGTTTAGATATCTCAACCACGATTATCCTTATTGATCTCCTTCGGATTATTCTCTATCTCTGATACTTGACTTGATATCTGTTTTGATCGTTGGTCATTCATGTTCCTATGATTTGATCTTGTGTCCTTCAAATTTCAAGGGCTGTTCTTGATCCTTCTGATTATCTTGTCCGTGTTTTGCCGAGGGCAACTTAGCATTCTTCAGCCAGGCCAGTTATGGAGGATCAGTCTCAGCATGCAGGCAGAGATGTCAGTCCATCCCGATCAGCCAGTCACTTCTGTCTCGTATCTTGAGACAGGTGATAAAGTTCATGCCTCTGTTTCAACTACGATGACACATCCTGGGTAGAGTCATGTCTTGAACTAAGTCATTGGTACTGACCTACCTTGAGGCTTGACTTTTATCCATTTTTTGGGAATCAGCTTAGGCCAGTAAGGACGTTGGTTTCTACACAACTGTCTCAGGAGTCATATTGATCCATATGCCTCCAGTCCTTCTTGATCATGATTGTATTTGTTCTTGTGCATTTATTTACCGCTTACGTATTTATTTACATTACTGATTGTTTTACTTTACTTATATGCCAAGCTTGATTTATCGAGATTGTTGAGTTTCCTGGAGCTTTTGTTTTGTTATCTTGCTCGACTAGCCTCAGGAAATTCGAGGACGGAATTTTTCTAAGGTGTGGAGAGTTGTGAGACCCTCTCACTGTATCGTATTTTATACGGATACGTGTTATTTGAGCCATTATTTTCGATTTGTGTGATATTTTAAAATCTTCCGAAGTATTGGATTTTTATGACTTGGTTTTGACTTGGACTTGGTTTTATTGGGTTTGGTTTAACTTGGCTTGGCATTGGACTTGTTAGTTTGGTTTCTCATAAGATGAGGTGTATGGTTTAGATTGAGTGGAGAGAATGAATGGTGGAGATCACTTGAGTTTGTTATATAAGCCACTTTTCTCTCTCCCCCCTCATTCACCCTCATTCATTTCTTTTCCACCAAACCCTAGCCATAGAGAAGGCAAGTACACCTTGCCGAACCTTGAACAATTTATTTGTTTGTTCCATATTCTTCTTGCATGATTCTGAGCATATTTAGAACTTGAGTTTTCGGTTTTACCGAGTGGATTGTTGTAGATCTAACTTTATGGTATTTTCGGTTTTCATAGGGTTTTGATCTGTCAAACTTGCATGTTTCTATCAACTGATGGTTCCGTGTTGTAGAGAATTTCATTTTACCCAAATTTGACCCATGGAAGTCTGGATTTGGGGTTCCCATTGTAGTTTGGTGGAGCATGGAGGCCATGGTATTTTCATGGACATAGTTTCTGTGGGAAGCCATTGTTTATTTTTAATTGCATGCTTGCTTGTATTTTTGGAACCGCATACATGTAATTTTGTGTTGACCGCATAGGAATGCAAATATTTTATTAGCTAGCTGTATTTATTTTGGGCCGCATGGCCATCTATTATTTTTGCGTATCAGGCTTTAGCCATTTTGGCGCATGGCCGAGAATGCAATTAATTGCATGTCAGAAGCAACTTTTAGCCATAAGGATTTTACTTGAGCCCGCCTGGCCTTTGTTGTGCTAGCTTGGCCATGCACTTTGGCCGCAAGCAAGCATTGGTTTCGCATGCTAATTGGTTTTGCTTGCTTGGCCACTTAATATAATAAGTTGCATGGCCTATGCTACTTTATGGTTGCATGCTTGCTGTGCATGTATATATTGCATTTAACATATGGTAATAATTGCCTTGGAATTGCTTTAGTCTTATGGTATTAGTTTTGTTTGCATGTAAATAATTGTCTAGTCCATAAAGTATTGGATTGGCTTGGCATGCATTTATTTAAGCCTAGGCCTAGCATGAATTAGTATTGCGGCCATTTGCTTTTGGCTCTTGTGGCCGCATGGCAACGGCCCTCTCCTGCCGCATCTTTAGTAGGTCGCATGACATGGCTTATTATTTGTCTTTGCTTATAAGTCTTGGCCGTAGAATTTATGCTTGGCCGCATGAGAACTCATGCTTGGCATGAAGTCAACTCCACTCTTGGTCTTAGATATTTGACCCCATAGTATATTAATATTTAATTTGTGCTTGGCCTTTGCATTATTATTAAATGCTTGATTAAAAGGCCCAGCTTGCATAATTGCATGGAGAGTCCCATGTTGCATTGTTTTCCTTTACATTTTCCTTGCGCATGGCGTTTGGAGAATTTTGGCCACATGGCCCCTTCCACTTGCATGGCTTATTAAATTATAGTAATCAGTGGCATGGCCGCATGGACATTGTACCATGGACCTTGCATTTAATGTTGGCCGCATGGCCTCCACCCATTCTTGGCCGCATGGCCCCTTCAGTTATTTTCTGTCCGCATGAGCTATTGATGGCCGCATGGGTGGCCTCCCACTCTCTTTGGCCGCATGTATGTTCTCCACTTTTGGGCTGCATGGGGTCCACTTTGATTGTTTAAATATTTTATTTGCCTGAATTATGGTCAGAATTTCTTCCACTCTCAACATAAAAGTTATAGAGTTTCTCCTTGGCTTCAAGAATATATATATATATTATTTAATTGTGCAAGTTTCTTCCTTCCTTGATAAATGAGAATGACTTTACAGTGACCCGTGGTGGTGCACTCTTACTAGTAATAATGAATGATAATTCTTGATAGTGGCCCGCCGTGGCGTACTCCTGACAAGTAAACTTGATATGGTAACTTGACATAAATTCTTGATAGGCCCGCCGTGGCGTACTCTTGACATGATAAACCTGACATAATTTCTCGAATTGCCGTTGCGACGGCCAACACGACATAACAAGAATGAATGACCTGGACACCGTGGACGATTGTGCTTACAAATGAACCAGTATTGTCTTGCATCATGTCTAGGATGGGGACCCCTGAGTACCATAGTCAGGGGTACCTACTGAAATGGTTAAGGCTAATAACTAGAATATACAGTAGTTCATGAAGAGACTTTCCAGTTTCCTGTTGCCCCTTTGATCTCCGGCCTTATATATATATATATATAGGACTTGGAGACTCTTTCATGATGAGCACATTTTTAGCCTGCCGTCGAGTGGGGCACCTCTTTAGGACACATGTATCACACTACAGTGTGTCTGCTATACTTGTTTTCTTTTGCTGGGGTCACTCAGGTAGCAGCAGGCGGGTAACTGGACTTGGAAATCTCTTTGCATCTTCTAGTAACTAGGCCTATGATAACCCTAGTTAGTTAAGTATATTATTGCTTGGCCGTGATTGTTGGATGGGGTTCAATCAGTCTAGTCTTGTCTTGATCCTGTCAAGATTGTTACATTTCCTGATTTTTATTTTATCTTGCCGATAAATGGTGGAAAACAAGTTCTGTTCAGACGAAGGGTTACAACCCTGGTCCTTGTTTGGTTTACGGGTTGTACCTGGTTATCTGAATAGTCCCATGGTTATCCCATCGTATATCACCTTCCCAGTCTAAGTCTTGTCTAGATCCAGTTCCTAATTGTTCAGGATAATGGTTGCAATGATTGTCCCTCTAATGTATTATACTCTGTATTGTCACTCTCTGATTGTCACTTAATGATTTCACCTCTAGCAATAAATGATCAGAGACCAAGTTCTGTGAAGGTGAAGGGTTACAATCCCGATCCTTGTTTGGTTTAAGGGTTGTAACTGGCTTCCGGAATAGTACCTTCGTCCTCTCTGCGTATAATGTCTAGCTCTATTTATTTAACATGTTCTCCAGTTTACTTTATGTCAAATGATGATTTTCTTACTGTCTTTCTATGATCGGATGAGTGCATTGGTACTGCACGAATCTCGATCTCCTTTACTTATTGCTGTCTCTCCCTGTTGATTGCCTATGATTGCTGGTTTTAAGTTCATAGTTCGGCCTCCTTTGTGGTACTTGCTATTTGGGTTCTGACCCCACTGGTTTTGCATGGCCAGGTTCTGATAGAAGAGCCCGAAGGATCTACCGCACCGCTACTCGACGTGACCAGCCGGAGCACCAGAGTGCCTCAGTGGTTTTTCTTCATCCTTCCACTGATATGTAAATTCTCCTCTTGTAATGTTTAGCCCCGAGCACGTGTTTAGCTCGTGTTTTGGTATTTTCCTTGATATTGTAGCCTACGGGCATAAATGATATGTGTATTCTATACTATAGCTAGTCCTTATATGTACGACTAATACTCTAGTAGTCATCAGTTCTGTGGTACTGGCATTCATGATCAGTCATGTATATATGGTTCGGGACGCCTTACTATTGTATGCATGATGATCGTGCTCTTTGCTCTTTATAATTGCCTGTGATTGAGATACATAGGATTGTTAAACCTTAGGATTGACTGATGGCTTGTAGAGTAACCCCATGTCTTGACAGCTTATACGTGATTTCAGAGTATTAACGTACTTTGGGATTGCGTAGCTGCTGTGTACGCCTCCGTCCAGTATTCTAGTTCTGGGGCGTGACAATGGCTAAGACTTCTCCACATAAATCCAAGTCCATTCATTTGTCCAATTTAGTCCTAAGGCTTTCTTTCTACAAATAGCTTAAGGAAAATATCCTACTATAATAATATCTAGATATTACTAACCTTGTCATTTAGTGGATATTTAATCTAATCTCTAGGCTCATGGTTAACATCTAGGTTAGAGAAATTCTAGGTTAAGGCCTAACCTATCAATTAACATTACTAAAAGGCCAAAATCCATAATAATTCAAAAGTCTCCAAATGACCAAAATACCCTTAGCCTAGAAAATGGAAATTTTCCAATCTAAACACTCGTTAGGTCTCCGTGGTCATAGTTAGTCTCTAGGCTAAATAGTTTCTAGGGTTGTACTAACAACAGCAAAATCACAATACCCAATTTAAATAGTATTAAATAAATTAAAAATTCACCAAAATTATGGAAACTGAGAAATTACAAAAATTACCCTTGATTTTGAAAACAGGCAGTTACAGATCATCCACGCTTACTTGAAATTATTTCAACTTAGGGGTCATGCCATGCAAGTGCACTGTTGGCTGCAGTGAACCCGCAGTCTTGATAATTCAAATAAGTGATGACAGTGCGCTGCTGTCTTGTCATCGCAAGTCATTAAGATTATTTCAACTATATCCCCAAGAATATCAAGGAGTTTAAAATATCATACAAGTTGATAAATATAGAAAATGTGCAAGTATCTGTTCTTCAAGTATAAGATCAGCTTCTTGAAAGGAAAAATTGGTTAGGAAGGATAATGATCGAAGTCAAATAAGTAAAAATCTTATAATCCTTATTTCACGATATTCAATATTCAACGATTGAGTGAAAACTTTTGAATCCAAAACTTAACTCGAGATTAATAGAAAATGGTGTGAGAAGTTATTTTAAAAATAATTCCTTAGGTCCAAGGAAAAGAATATAAATGATACGAACTTATGATATGACGATTTTAGAAAAGACATAAGATAAAGTTGTACAAATGATCATGATTAGGGAGAAAATGATTGAAGGTAAAAGAATATAAACTTATATTTATATTTCCTAATATTCAAGATCGAGGAAAATATGTATAAAGTACTATGTCTACCTATTATGAATATATCCATACACAAGTATATGTATAGCCTAAGTAAATCCAAAAAATCCTAAAATATCATTCTAAGAGATGGTTATCCTATTTCCAAGTAATATAAATTTAAATAACAATAATACATATATTATATTCAATATATAATTTATAGAAATTATTCACAATACTAGAAATGGACTACCAATATATATACACATCTATATATCTACATGGACGACGTTGGTCGCATTACATGACCACCAGGGCATGGGTTGGGTTCGGGCTAGTTTGGAACAACCAGGTATTCTAAAAGTCAATAATATTAATAATAAGTAATTAAATTATTTAGGGTTATGTCACGATTTGGCCTGGTTTTTCTAGTTAGTACGCACCTATGACTCGGCCTTCTCTACCATGGCTAGAACACTAGTCAAAGCACTCGACCACACTCTCAGTGCCAAAATTCTTGGTTATCCTGCACTCCAAAATTTAACCGTGACTAAGGCCTTCTGTAATAAATATTATATAATTCTAAAAATCACATTTTAATTCAAATATTTTCCAAACTTTCGAAAAGAGGGGTTACAAATCTACCCACTTTAGAAACTATCGAATCAGAATACAATAGTGCATCCTTCTATGAAAATCATCTAATAGGATTTAGAATTCGATGAGGCCTATATAGCAACCTTAACTACCCAACTGTCAAATTAAACTAGGGACTCCTAGTCCTAACCATTCTCCTAAAATTGACTTACTCCTAGTTGTGAATGAGCATTTCCTAGTCGCAGGCTCGCAGTAGTATGACTAATATGGTACTACCACGAGTTCGCACAATTTGTAAAAACTGACCTGCATGGGCCACCATAAAAACTTGTCACCCCACACCGCTTTTCGAATACGAGACGTGTCTAAGCCCAGCCTACGCCAGAGTCGACGGTAGAACGCTATCACCG